>JAJKFI010000008.1:26275039-26350546 GCA_029204185.1 Lerista edwardsae
ACACACACACACACACACACACACACACACACACACACACACACACACGCTCTTCTTTATATATAGAGAAGCGTTGCCCGGGTAACAAAATGATCTTCCACAGTTTATGAGTTTTGCACCTCTTCTCGCCCCCCCATGCCGATGGGGGCCGAACCCGGACTCCAACCGCGTCGGGAGCGTCACCAGTCACCTCGGTGAACCCGGAAACTATGGACTCGATGCCAATTTTGCCCGTTTTTGACCATCTTCACTTCAGGCCCCTATGCAGCCCCACCCCCAGGGGCGCTAGGGTGGCCTGACCCCGGAGTGTCTGTCGCCAAGCCGCTAAGCACGCGCATGCCATGTTTGGTGCGTGTCGCTCCAGGCGGTCCAGCAGGGCATGGCGGACGTTGTGTCTCGCACCTCTTCTCGCACCCCACGCTAAGGGGGGGCGGACCGGACTCCGACGGTGTCGGGAGCATCACCGCTCGTCCCGGCAACCCCAGAAACTGGAGTTGACGCCGATTTAGGCCATTTTCAACCATTTTCACGTGGGGACCCCCGTGTACCCCACCCCCGGGGGTGCTAGGGGGGTCTGACCCCTGCAGTGTTTGTCGTCAGGCTGCAAGGTGTATGCGTGCCAAGTTTCGTGCTGATCGGTCCAGGTGTTCCAGCGGGGCATGGCGGACATTTTGTTTCGCACCCCTTCTTGCACCCCACGCCAAGGGGGGGCCGAACCCAGACTCCAACGGCATTGGGAGCATCGCCGCTCATCCCGGTGACCCCGGAACCTATGGATTCGACACAGATTTTGGCCATTTTCGACCATTTTCACGTGGGGACCCCCGCATACCCCCACCCCCGGGGGTGCTATGGGGGCCCGACCCCCGCAGTGTTTGTGGCCAGCCTGCTAGGCTTCCGCATGCCGAGTTTGGTGCCGATCGCTCCAGGCGTTACAGCAGGGCATGGTGGATGTAGTGTTTTGCACCCCTTCTTGCCCCCCACATCGAGGGGGGCCAAACCCAGACTCCAACGGCATCGGGAGCGTCGCCACTCATCTCGGCGACCCTGGAAACTGTGGATTCGACGCCGATATTGGCCGTTTTTGAGCGTTTTCACGCGGGGACCCCCGCGTACCCCCACCCCTGGGGGCTCTAGGGAGGCCCAACCCCCGCAGTGTTTGTGGCCAGGCCGCTAGGCTTCCACATGCCGCGTTTGGCGCCAATCGGTCCGGGAGTTCCAGCGGGGCATGGCGGATGTTTTCTTTCGCACCCCTTCTTGCCCCCCACATCGAGGGGGGGCTGATCCCGGACTCCCAACGGCATCGGGAGCGGCACCGCTCATCGCGGCGACCCCGGAAACTGTGGATTTGATGCCGATATTGGCCAGTTTTGACCGTTTTCACACGGGGACCCCTGCGTACCCCCACCCCCAGGGGTGCTAGGGGGGCCCGACTCCCGCAGTGTTTGTCGCCAGGCCGCTAGGCTTCCGCATGCCGAGTTTGGCGCCAATCGGTCCAGGCGTCACAGCGGGGCATGGCGGACGTTTTGTTTCGCACCCCTTCTTGCCCCCCACGTTGAGGGGGGGCTGAACCCGGACTCTTATGTCGTCGGGAGCGTCGTCACTCATCCCGGCGCCCCCGGAAACTGTGGATTTGACGCAGATTTTGGCCGTTTTTGACCGTTTTCAAGCGGGGACCCCCACGTACCCCCACCCCCAGGGGCGCTAGGGGGCCCCGACCCCCGCAGTGTTTGTCGCCAGGCCGCAAGGTGTATGCGTGCCGAGTTTCGTGCTGATCGCTCCAGGCGTTGCGGAGCCTATGCGAGACATACACACACACACACACACACACACATACACACATACACACCCAGGCTCTTCTTTATATATATATAGATTTATACAGTACTGTATAATATTATCAGTGTGCATGGTACTTTGCAAAGTACAAGAGGACACGGTCCTGTTCCGAGGGGCTTGCAGTGCAGAAGGAAAGTGCACTTCTGTTAGGGCTGGTTCTAGGGATACAGTAGGGCACAGGGATTTGGCGGTCATAGAAAGATTGGCCTTTGAGGAGGTGGTTGAATGATGCGAGAATGTGATTCCTTCCAGCAGCAGGATGGCCTCATGCTGATCAATTTGGTTGGTTTGCTGATATCCCTGTTTGCTTCCAAATTGATTTCAGAACACTTACAGTAGGGCTTTTCAAATGTGTCATCACACCTTAGGGTGTCGCAAGGCACAGTTTGAGAAGACGCTAAGCAGTGCTTCCCCAAACCTGAAGCCTGCAGAGGCAAAAGGACCTGTGCTCCCTTCATTTCCGGAGGCTTTTCTGAGTGCTTCTCTGAGTCTCAGAATGTCTTATAAGGCAATAAAACGTCAGGGGTTTTTTCTTGCCAAATCGGCCATTCTGAGCCCCACGGAGGTGCGGACGGACATGCACAGCCTCTGCAGGGCTCAGAAAAGCCTCTGGAGGCAACGGGCTCACAGCTCCCCTCACCTCCAGAGGGTCCAAGTGACTGGCCCCTTGACTTGGGGGCCAATATGCGTCCTGTTTCCAAAACCTCCAGATCCTGGAGAGTCAACAGGAACCTGTGACTTTCCTCCTAAACCTGAACTGTTCTTATGGGAGAAGACAGAAATGAAAGGGAAGATGGGACGGAGGAAGAAGGAGGAAGATCTAATACCTTGTCCGTATTCATATCACAGTGGTGATATGATGTGATATTATTATTATTATTATTTATTATTTATTAGATTTATATCTTGCCTTTTTGCCCGAAGGCACCCAAGGCGGCATTACAACATAAAATATAGAAATTTAACATTAAGAAACCATTTAAAAACAATATTAAAACAATACAAAAAAACAAAATAAAAACAAAGCAATAAAATTTAAAAACAAGAAGCCCTGTGGATCATACGGTATAAAATATAACCAGCCAGCCAGCCTGTCAACAATTAAAAGCTTTTTGAAATAAAAAGGTCTTCAGCCCCCGCCGAAATGTTAACAACAAGGGAGCAGTTCTCAATTCTAAGGGGAGGGTATTCCAAAGTTGGGGGGCCACCACCGAGAAGGCCCTCTTCCTGGCCGCCGCCCCTCTCACTTCTCCTGGTGGCAGCACAGTCAAAAGGGCCCCTCCAGATGATCTAAGAGTACGGGTAGGATTATATGGAAGGAGGCGGTCCCTCAAATACCCTGGACCCGAGCCGTAAAGGGCTTACGACAACGTTTGATGTACGGCAACATTTTATCATACGACAACGTTTGATGTACGGCAACATTTTGCTTGTAGTTTACACTTGTAAATAACTCAGAATCTAGAAGGCTCATGGAATGGTTTATCTTGTTCTTGCAAATCAGAGAAGGGTGATTTGCAAGAACCAATACAAGAACCCTAGGGACTGTGACCATACTATGTCCTACTTAACTACAGGTTAGGTTCCAGGGGGCTTCACTTAAGTCATATTGTACTTAAGTGCAATGTTAATTATGTTCTGGAAGCAAAATTGAAGTATTTTTATTAGTTGGTGGTTTACTGTAGTTGATGCATTTCTCTGGTGGAGTCTCTCTAAAGGCGCACGCAATAGAAGGAGGCACCTTCCTTCCTCTTCTACAATATGCACCATTAAAAACATAAGCCCTGCTGGATCAGGCCAAAGGCCCATGTAATCCAGCTTCCTATATCTCACAGTGGCCCACCAGATGCCTCCGTGAGTACATAAGACAACAAGATGCCTGCATCCTGTGGCTACTCCCTTGCACCAGACATTCTGAGGTAGCCTTCTACTTCTCTATCACCGTTGAGCAGAGAGACAGCACAAATGGGCATACATGTGCCTCCTTCCATCCCGCCCTGCAGTCGCTGCCACCCTGTACTCTTCCTGTTTGCTGCCATTTTTGCCAACCCAGGTGCTACTGTGCCCACTCAAAAATATCACCCAAGCATATCTGCAAAGTAGAACAGAAGATCTCCTGGAGTAAACAAGCTGTGGAAGAACCAATTCTCTCCTCTCCAATGACTTTGATTGAGCTATTCAAGCACAATGCACTCAAAACTGGAGAACTCCTTTGAACCAAACCTGGTGTTTTGTTATTTCCTAGGTGAATGGAAAAGGTTCTCTATGGTGTGTGGACCCAGAATATAAACCCAACCTTATACAAGCTCTGAAGAAGCAACCGTTCCCTTCCACGTTTGCATTTTATACTCCACCGGTATCACCACTGAGGTACGACTATGTTGTTGTTTTGTAGATATATGACACAATTATGTTTAAAAATTAATCCACACAAGTCTGGATTGGGAATTTATTGTCCAAAGACAATGGGATGAATTGGGAGTGTGTGTGAATTTTAAAATTGAATTGAAATATGGTAGTTTAGTGATCCTGTAGTTTAGTGATAAACTAAATATGGTAGTTTTATTTTTGTTTTTAGGGAGCTGGACCATAGCTCATTGTTTGAGAAAGTCCCAGATTCATTCCTTACCTTTTCTATCCTTGCCTGAACCCCTGGAAACCCATTGCCAGGCGAGGACAAACCCTGCTGGGCCAAAGAGGCCATTAATCTGAGCCCATATAAGGCAGCTTCATGTGTTCAACGCAAGTGTCATTCTCTTTCTTTTGCCGCTCATTGGCATTCTGAGAGCTTGGTCTGAGACTCTCTTCTTCTCTTTGTTACACTGACTGTTCGCACTAGTTGAGAGAGACTTCCTGGAACCTGCATAAAGCAGGCTGCGTGGAATTCTGTATTAAAGATTGTGTAAACAAGAAACGTAAAACTTGGTAATTGGGAAGAAATTATACAGATCACATAGATTTCAATTAGGCTCGCTTCCAAGTCAGTGTCTTGGTTCAAATGAGGTGCATTTGCATTGCACTATAAGTTGCAGGGCGAGGGGCGGACAGATTTTTGGGAACTGCTTTTCCCTAGTTACAGATGAGTGTGGAAAGCAAATGGGTGGCAGAGAGAGCGAGAATTGAGGGGAGGACCATAGATCTATGAAAAATTACATCCTTGCATGCAAAAGGTAGTATGATAAAGGTGGGGTGCCACCGCCAGTCAGTATAGGTGGTCAGAGGTGTAACACACTGCCCCAGTGCCCAGGGCAGTGATGTCACTACGTCACTTCTGGGTTCTCCCCAGAAGAGGAAGTTCTCACTGCGGCAGCTTCGTGCCCATTCCTTCTCCTTTTGAAGAAGGTAAAGACTACATTATACATTACCATATAGACCAGTGGTTCTCAAACCTTTCAGCACCGGGACCCACTTTTTAGAATGACCATCTGTCCGGAACCCACCAGAAGTGCTGTCATTGTGACGCCAGAGCCTGCTGCTTTCCTGAGAATGCAGCAATAAGTTCTATTGGGTTATTTCTCAGCCATTTTTCAATAGCAAGTGAATCAGAAAGGGGAAAAAAGCCTATTTACAACCTTGACACAAGCAAGGCAACCAAGCAGCCCTCCTGCTTTCCAGCATTCCATCTTTCCATATTTTCAATATGGCTGCTTTTGGTGCTTTGCAACCCACTGGTGGTCCAATCCACAGTTTGGGAACCACTGGTCTAGACTAATGTTAGAAAGCAGCTCTCCTTGTTCTGCAGGATACTCGCAGGCCATCAGCCAGCCACCAATGTCCAGCAGAAATTGTTCCCCAGTTGCAACTGCCAGAATGTTCAGCCGAGATTGCGTGTTACAGTGGGGAGCCAGGGTGATATTTAACAAGGAGAAATCTGTGCTAGCCATCAAACTGTTGGGAGAAAATACCAACAGTCTCAGCTGGTGCTTTATGCAAAATGGATACTTTGCTCCATTAAAAAAAAAAAAAAGAATTAGATGCACTTGAAAAATTGTCTTGGTTAATTAAGGCCCTGCATTTAAAGAGAAAATCCTTAACCTAATCAAGATTAAGTGATTTCTCAGTAAAACATTAAGCTTGACATTAATTTTTAAAGCAAGGGTTTGAGCAAACTAAACTAAGGCCTAGATCCATGTTAGCAATCATTGAAAAGCTGCCTGTTCCTGTTCCGCCCTTTCCAATAGCTCATCTTCACCTACCGCCCTTGGAAGCTTGATTTCTTTTCTCTAATAAAGCACACGGTTGGAGCAACGTCGCTTTGCATTTTGTATTTTTTCTCCCTGGCCTTGAAACTGGGTGCAGGGGTTAAGCTTGCACCCAGCTGTCAAACTGAGGCCAGATACAAACCTGTGGTGTGGCCAGACTTTGAATACGGTGCTCTGATTGCCTCATCTCCAAAAGGATATCCCAGAGCTTGAAAAAGTAGAGAAAAGGCAAACCAAAGGGCTTGGAGCATTTTCCTACAAGGAAAGGCTAAAGCATTCAGAAGACTGGCTGGGGGTTCTTGAGCTTAGAAAAAGGATGGCTGAGGGCATGGGAGACCCTATAGGGCTCTATAACATAATACAGAAAGTACATGGAAAGTTGTTCCCTCTCCCATAGTAGTGGAACCCTTTCATCCAATAAAGTTAATTGAGAATGAATTCATGTCAGGTGGGAGATAGTCCTTCACATGGTGCATAATGTTCGGAGTTCAATGCCACAAAATGTGGTGGCTGCTGGTAGCTTACATATCTCTGAAGGGGAGTTTGCACAGATTGTGAAGAAAAGTTCCCTTCCTGGCCATAGTCACAAAATGGCCCTGTGGAAGCCCCCTGTTCAGAAGCACTTTGCCACTGAACCCCCATGATAAAAGGAACAGATAAAAGGAAGTACTTTTTTACCCAGCGGGTAGTTAATCTGTGGAACTCTTTGGTGGTGGTGATGGCATCTGGTCTTGATGCCTTTAAGAGGGGATTGGACGGATTTCTGGAGGAAAGGTCCATTGTGGGCTATAGGCAATGATGGATTGTGCAACCTCCTTACAAAGGTGGTGGGCTACTGGTACCGGGTGCAAGGGAGTGGCAACAGGATGCATCTTGTTGTCTCATGCCTCCCTGGGGCACCTGGTGGGCCGCTGTGAGATACAGGAAGCTGGACTAGATGGGCCTTTGGCCTGATCCAGCAGGGCTCTTCTTATGTTCTTATATGTTCATGTTTGGGGACCAGAAGCAGCAGCAGAGGGCTCTTGTCATCAAGGTCTGCTTGTGGTCATTGCAGCTGGATTAGGCTGCCTGACCTGGCAAAGCTCTTATGTCCTAAGAACTGTCATTGTAACTGTACATCCCAAGGCCCACCGTCTTCTATTGCTCAGCCTCCTTACAGTCTGTTACATGCAGACTTTTCTTGATTTTGTTGAAAAAGGGTTTGAGCTGGTGTGTGCACTTGAAACCTAGAACTGTGTCATGAAGGTGCAAACCAAATTTCATTCCATGACTCCAGTTTGAGAGAAATATGGTGTCCTGCTGCAGTCTGAGAATGCCAAATCGCTGAGTGTTCCATGGCATGTTACCAGTGATATCAGCTGTTAATGAACAAAGGGAATGCTGGGCGGGACTTAGGCTTGATTGGCAGCCCATCTGTTGCGTTCCGCTGCCTACCCACCTGCCGCGCGGGGTGCTTCCAGTTGGCGCGCCCCACCACTGCTTGCCCAGGCACCTGGTGCACGCCCCCCGTCCCCCGCGGCGAGCATGCGCCCCCTCTGCGGCCAGGGCAGCGCGGGCAGGCGGCGGAACGCAATGGACGGGCAGCCAATCAGAGCGTAAGTCCTGCCCAGCGTTTCCTCTGTTCATTAACAGATGACACCACTGCATGTTACTTGGCTCACAAGTGCCTAGACGAGCAGCCTTCTCTAGTTGAAAGTACTAAAAGTGTCTCCCTTGACGAAGATCTATGAACCAGTGCAGTTCTTGTGCAGGAAGGACACACTGCTTCCATTCCCCTTCTCAAAATAGACCAGAGTGCAGCAGAAGTTCTTGCTTGAAGGGCTTCTGCTAACAGATGCTCATTACGAACTTATGCTCAGATCACTTTGGGAAAGTCATCTGAGCTAGCCTGAAGGGACATACTTCTTCCCCATTGCCCCCATTTTCCAAAAAAATAATAAAAAATGATTGCTTAAAACCCACAATAGCTGGTGAATCATGACACGGGGAAGGGCTGTAGTCTGCGTCAGCCCCACGTCTCTGAGTTGGGCTGAGAAAAACTGTATCTGAAACCTGAAGAGCTGCCAGCCAGCGTAGAGGATACTAAACTCGGCGGTCTGATGGTCTGACATACTGTAAGGCATTTCGGATCTTCATATGTGAGAAGGCTTTATATACTTCTGAATGGGATTTTCAAGCCCATAAGAAAAACCTTGTTTGATCAGGCCAAGACCCATCTAGTCCAGGATCCTGGATCACCAGCTGCCTCTGGGAAGCCCACAAACAGGAGGGAAAGGCAGACCTCCCTCCCACTATTGCTCCCCGATAACTGATATTCAGAGGCACACTGCCTCTAAACATGGAGGTAGCACATTGCCATCACACTCAGCAGCCACTGAGAGAGCTGTCCTGCATAGATTTACCCAAAAGCCATCCAAGCTAGTATGGCAACAAATTCCATACAGTAATTGTGCACTGTGTAAAGAAGTACTGTACCGTCTTCTCTCCATCCCAAATCTCCTACCAGTTTAATTGGCTGACTGCTGGTTTTCATAGAGAAGGGCGGGGTGGGGGGGGAAGTCCTTTTTCCAAGCTAAAAAGCCCATACATTGTAGGCTTTCCTTGTAAAGAAGGTGCTCCAGTTCTGCAATCATTTTGGTCCCTTTTTGCACCCACTCTGCAATAGTCTTCCTGGGGTGCGGCAACCAGAGCTGAACACAGTATTCCGACTAGTCACATGGTAGATTTATATAGGGGCAATCTAAAATTGGCAGACTTCTTCTTGACCCCTTTCCAGATGAAATCCCTGGCATGAAGTCTGCCTTCTTCACTGTTGCAGCATGTTGGGCCACCAATTTCATTGAGCTATGTCAGCGCCCCATGTCAGATTTTGAGTTGGAGCCCGGAACAAAATCAGGAAACTCCGACAGGTGCACTAGAAATGTTGTTGTTCTGAAGCACTACATGTTTGTGATGGATGCTCTTTGCTTCTACAGTGGTGCCCTCCAACTTCTTCTTCTTCTTCTTTTTTTTTTTTTTTTTTGAGGATCCAGAGTAAAGCCAGTTTCAGAAATGTGGTCTTGGAACAAGATCAGGAGAGGGGCCAGTGATCTGAGGAAAGCAATGGCCAGGCAGCCTGGGAAGAGGAGCAAACCAAGAGCAGGGAACTGTACCTCATTTGCTCATAAAGAAAGGTTATAGTCCTAGAAAGTGGCAACTCAGGAGGAGGTCAACTATACTAGAATTACAGAGGCTGTCAGGGCCATTTCTCACATTCTGCAGCCAACCCTTAGCTTAGCCCCCAAGTGTGCGCTCAAAGGGAACTGCAGCTCGTCCTCACTCTGATAGGCACATGGGCAGGATGCATTTGTTTTCAGGCATCTGTTTGTCCCATTAACTTTTTATATTTGGGTCTAACTTTCACTCCAGTTCACTCTCGGTGTTCCCGTTAATGTTTAATTTGTTGTTAGCAGCCCAAAGTTGTTAGTTGTTTTAATGTGTTTTTACTTATTATGTTTTACTTATTATGGTGACATTGTATTTTGTTTATTCTCTGTAAGCCACTTTGGGCATTTGCTTTGGCATAGGAAAGGTATAAACTCTTCAAATTCATTCATTCATTCATTCATTCATTCATTCATTTTTAGGTGTGCAGCTTACAAAAAATAGTAAGTTTTGAAGAGGTTCTTGGCTTGCAAACACACAGAGCTGTCTTAACTGAGCTAGAACAAGTGACCCTCCAGCTCAGCATTGGCTGCTCTGGTTTATAGCGACTCTCCTAGCATGCAGGCTGAGGTTGCCCAGAGCCGAAGCAGGCTCCGACTGCGCCCAGGGCGGGGCTGCGACGAAAGACGTCACCGCGCTCCTCCTGCTTCCAGAACGGCTCCATTTCGGAGCAATTCGGAGGTGAGGGCAAGAGGGAATCTTGCCCAGCTCCACGCCGGCTTGTCCTGCCAACATGCCCAGCCCCCTCAGTGGTGCCCATGGCAGGCGCATCACCATGCTGCAGGGGCGCAACACCTATGAGGTTGCCACATATCCTTTTGGGCTAAGATGTGGAGAATTTCAACCCACAATTGCACATATGCAAATGATGTATACTCTTCTGGGCTGTGACCCCTCACTTTCTAACTGTGATGGGTAGAAACTGCCACAGGTCTGTGTCATTGAGGCCCTGGAAGCCCCAGTGGCACTGCTTCAAAACTTGCCAAGGCCAGTAGTACTTGGGGCATCATTTCCAGCAGAAGAGGCACACTTCTGAAACTGTTGAAAGCACAAGTGTGAGTTGCTTCGCTGCTAGCTCCTTTTTCTGCAGTTATAACCTACTGTTCTTACTCAGTTTTTACAGAGCATCTAAACAATATCATTGTCACTCTGTTGTGTTTTCTGTGGAGTTGTCCTATGTTCCTCAGACCTGATTTGTGGTATGTTGCTTGTGATAAAACTACTGGGCCACCACTAACCTTGCCAATATGGCTAGGCAAAGTGATACTATATTAGGGCTTTTTAGAGGTCTTGTGCCTTTAATTAAACATTTTCACTTTGCCATTCAGCCTATTCACCACTTCTTGTCCTGGCTGGGACATTAGTGATGAGTACCCATATTGATAGTCTTGAATATCCTAGCACAACTGCCCCATGTCAGTTTCTATACCCAGATAGAGTGTTAACGTCTTGTGTGTTATCATTACATTTTTTAAAAAGTGGAAATATCTCACTATTTTAAAAATTGAAAACAGAAAAAATGAAAAGAATTCATAATTAAAGTTCCCTATAGGCTATTCCTCACAAAGCCAACAGGTAAGAGCAATAGGAAGGAATAACACTGCTGTACCTGCAAACAATAAACTTTGATGAATGGGATTTACCAGTGAGTAAAGATGAGGGTTTTGGCCATGGGGAAGGACACTGATGAATCATCTTGAGTGTTTTGAAGTGCCATGTGGAACTTTAATTCAGCTTTCAGTTAGTAGCAACAAGGCAATAGTAACAGTGCTCAGCAATGCCAAGGGGCTATAGTTTGGAAGCAACAGGAATTTTAATTTCCCTAAGCACAGTCTTTAAATCTTGGGTGTTGTGTCCCCCCCTTCTCTATTTCAGTGGTTCATCATCTCCTCACTACTTAACCTCAGTCCTGAAACAGAGCCAGGGTCAATCAATCAAAGGTAAGTATTGCACCAATTCTTGGCCCTTCTGTTAGCTCTCCTTTTGTCTTGGGCACTTGGGTTTGTGGCTTAACTCCTTGTGAATGAGCTTTGGGTATGCATGCTCCTTCCTCTCCTTGCACATTTGGATTTTGCCCTGCACTTTATGGTTATCATAAACTGAGTTTGCTGTGGCATCCAAAGTCTGTGAACAGGAGTTTGAACAAACTAGAACTGGAAATTGTGGTTTGACCTAGTTTGTCTATGAGATCTGAACTAGGCCTGTGTGTTTTCTAGCATTGCAGTTGAGATCTTCTTGCTTGGGGCAACCATTTTAGAGTAGCTGTCATGCTTGCTGTTGCAAATGCGCCATACAGCACTTTGTGACAGCACACATTATTGTGGTGCTAGCGAGGAAGCCTGCGCCGGCCTACTACTACTGGTGGAAGGCCAGTGTATGCGGGAGCAGGTAAGCTCCATGCAGACCAGCAGAAGGGCCAGGGGGAGAGTGGAACTAGGGCTGAGCGAGGTGGAAAAGGTCAGGGGGGTGGATTGAGGACGGGAGAAAGGTGGAATCGGTGGCCCAGGGGGCATTGCCTGGGGGAGGGCTCCAGCAGCCTCTCTTCCCGCACAGGATTCAATGGAGGCCTTTCTGGCGCCTCTGCATCACAGACAGAGAAGGTAATTAGGAGTGGGCTATTAGTACACTTCCTTCTATATTTTTGTGAGTTAATTATTGGATTTGGCTGGACAATTTGACTTTTCAACTGGTCCAGCCCTGAGGTCAGCTCTGCTTTGAAATCAAAATAAACGTGTTTGTGATGGAATGTTTCAGCTACTTGGTAGGTGAGCGTTTACCATATGGAAGCCAAGGAAAGCCTTGGTTTGGTGTTCCTCAGATCTGATCTTGAAGTATGAAGCACTCTCCTCTCCCCTGCCAGGGCTGCTCTTTTGCATCTCCCTTCCTGGTCCCCTGAACTGCTCTAAGAGTACTGATTTCATCTGGACTTTCATCTTCCTTGCTTGTGCTTTTAAAATTTTATTTCACGGCTGCATTTGCAATCATGTCTAAAAGCTCCACTAAGTCTTACAGCGCAGTCCTATGCATGTCTACTCAGAAATAAGTCTCATTGTGTTCAATGCAGCTTACTCCCATGAAAGTGAGTATAGGATTGCAGCCTTAATCTATTTCCCATTTATTATTTACCTCATGTATTCCCCAATCCCCAAAGATCTGTACCAGTATTTTCCCGTCTACCTTTTTGTTTTTATAATTGGTGTTTCTTCTGACTTGGCAGTTTAAAACTAAACTCTTTGAAGAAATAGTATTTGGCATAAGGATCTTGCGCTTCCATTTTTAACTTGCTTTGCAGTGATATGTTCTAGGCAGCCGGTGTGGCTGGACCTGAATGTTTCGGTCCGAATGTGGGAAACCCAGATTTAAATACAACTTTGCTGCTGTATCAGCTGAAGGGTTCCCAGTTCATTTCCAAGCCAGATTCAAAATGCTGGTGTCAAAGCCCTAGATGGCATGGGCCTAAAGTATTTGAACTTCTCCCACATTGTCCTGCCTCTCAGATAATGGATGTTCTGCTGCCTTCAGAGATGATGATACCCCTAATGATACTTGCACACCAGGAAAAACCATTTCTGTGTGTGTTTTTGTTTATTTCCATTTGCCTATGGTTTAGTAAACTCTTGAATTGCTCTCCTGGTTTGGGAGTTTTGGTCGTGAGTGTGCTGGGTTTTTGTCTGGGATGCTGGATGGGCTGGGCTGAAATGGCTCCCTCACTATTACAGTCCGTTTTGCAGACTTGGGGCAGGTCAGGGGGATAAAATGAAGGCGGTGTGAAAATTAGCAGCACGTAAGACAGCAGTGCTTTTTGGCAATGCAGCTGCCTCCCACCCCCTTGTACCCCCCTTTGAGCAATGCTATGGAACAACGTAGCAGTACTTGGGGAGTACTTGGCAATACTCAGCGCGTCTGGAAAAAAAAAAGTGGTTGCCAGTTCTGCAGAACTGAGGATAGTGGTGGGGAAAGGGGGGACAGTTTCAACCCACCTGCCCCCCAAATTCAAGCAAATAGTTCTTTATAAAGATCTCTCATTTCATCCTTAGTTGGTCTATGTGTGTTTAGTCAGTTTTTAATTATTGTTGAAACTCAGCACCATGAGCAACTATTAGACTGAAATATGGGCTGTCCATCTTTTAAATGTATAACCCCCACTTGGCACCATGACCAGATCCGCTCTCTTGCCCTCATTCAACCTCTTAAAAAGCAACTGTTTGGTCTGTGATTGCTCTGCACTTCCCTAATATAACTGAAACCTCACGCAAGGGGATGTTTCCTTTCCTTTTCAGACTCCGATATCGATGCCGCAACTGCCATGATGCTGTTGAACACTTCCATTGAACAAGGCATTTTAGATTGTGAGTGTGGGACGCGTTTGCCCCCTTTTATAAGTGTTGTTGGGAAAGACCTCTTCAAGGGTCATCTTTTTGAGGTCTGCCTGGGTTAGCTCAATTGATAGAAAAATCTCAGTAAAGTTTCCCTTGTATCTGGTTTTAAAAATGCCTCTTGCCAATGCAGTGAGATAATGTGCCTATTCACTTGGAAGTGGTTCCTAGTGGAGCCCATTCCCAGGGAAGTGTCATAGGGCCAAACCACATTGGATGCAAACAATGCGTCTTTTGCAACAAAGCATCATGTGTTTTGACTCTGCACAGTATTTCATGCTGCTGCTGCACTACTTGGGCTTGCCTGTTGTCCAGTACGATACACATGCAAATTTGGTACTTGATACTTAGCTCAGTGCACTTGGTTCCTGGTGAAATATTGTGCATTCCATCCTGTGTTGCCACCAACCGAACAGCCTTCAGCTTTCAAGCTGTGTGACTTCAGAAGTCAGATGTGCTTTGGATCATAACCACCAGGATGTATATCCCTTTTGCCTCACAAGGTCCCTTGCAACCATAATTTTTATGCCTATTCAGGCAGTCCCCAGCATTCCTAAGGATTAGGGCAAATATTTGAAAGGGGAGCTTACATGTTTACGGTTGCATGCATGTAGATTCATTTTTCAGACCTTGGCCCTAGGCATGAAGGGCAGGGCCGGGGGGTGCAGTCCTGCTTCAAATTCTTCCACGCTTTCTTCAAGGACAGCCCCATGCTGAGTGCATTGCAGTAGTCCACACTGAAAGTTACCATGATGTTGAACAACTGTGGCCAACGGTGCTACTGTATAAATTCCACCTGTAAACTTTTGGAAAAGAGCGGCTGGTACCCCAATTTAAGATTTTCAGACTCCTGGCCACATTTAGCACATGAGCATTCAGGAGCCTGACTCTTCCCCAAACTGTGAGCCTGATTTTTAAGGGAGAGTGCAACTCCATCCAAAACAGGTCCTGCACCTAGTCAGTACTTCTGTTTTGTCTGTATTAAGTTCCTTTTTCCTCACCTCCATCTTATCCATCACCAGCACTGGTATAGGGCCATCAAACTACATTGCTCTGTACAGAGAGACATCTTCTTTAAGATTCCCCTGCCTCAAAAGATTTACAGGTGAAATTTCAACAGCAAATGATGCAAAAGGACAATGCCATGATAAAACACTTATATCTTTTGTTACATTGTTTTAAAGCTTTTAATTGTTCTTTATGATGTTATTTTAATGGTTTTTAAAAAAAAAATGTTCTATGTACACTGCTATGAGTTTTAGAAGAGTGGTATAAAAACCCTATAAATAAATACATAAATGAAATAATAAAGGATTAGTATGAGCAGCTCAGTACCCTGGACCCTTTAAAAGTGGCAATGTAACCACCTTGACTGCAATCACTGTGTATCCTGGGTCTTGACAGGTGTTTGTCTTTCTGTAGGTGAGAAGCCACAACCTGTCAAGCTCTCCAAAAAAAGGAACTACGGCAGCGCGTTCCACAGCCACAGTAAGGCAAGCCGCCAGGAGAACGATTCTGCGATCCCCAGCATTGACCCGAAGGAAGATCACAACTACAGTGCCAGCAGCATGGCCTCCCAGCGCTGCGCATCCCTGTCCAGTGTGTCGTCCTTGTCCTCCATTGACGAGGTGTATGAATTTGTCTCGGAGGCCAGCCGGGTGGGAGGCGACGGCAGCGAAGGGTTCCACAGCGAAGTGGACACGGATGGCGACGATGAGGGGGAGGAGGAGGATCCCCTCGCGGACAGCGGCTGCACGGCACAGCCTCGTATTGGTACCTCAGACAGGACCCAGCCCCACAAGAAAGCCCTAGAGGAGCTCTGCCAAGAAATCGATGAGGAACTGAAGGAGGCTGCCGGGTCTCTGCTTCACCTAGCCGGGATCAGTACGTGTCTAGGCTCCCTCATAAGTACTGCAAAGACCCATAGCCAGAAGCGGAGGAAAAAAAATAGCAGCACCGCGTGAAAACGGATGGATATAAATGCGTGTTTTGTTTTTTAGCGTGGCAATACTCCTCTACTTTTTACCCTTCACAAGGGAGAACAAAGCCATACAAGGACTTTTGGTGTTTTTTGTTTTTATTTTTGAAGGTTATAGTTTCACATTTAAAAAAATAATTATTATTGCAAGGGTCCTGGGTAGCGGGCTTTTTTTTTTTTTTTTGGCACTGAGGAGCTGATTAAAATTGTGCAAGACAAGTGGAGTGAGGCAAACCTAACTGCTTTCTTTTTTCTTTAAATCTGTTTAACAACTGGAATATGTGGGATTTCCAACAGAGTGGTCTGAATTCACATCACTGACCTTGCCAGTATCCTCTCATGCTAAAGGCAAGACGTCACATCTTGCCTTATGTGGAAATTGTATCACTATCACTTTAGCTTGGCTTAAGTTTGAGGAATACGTACCTTCACCCAATAGAGATGGGGCCCTGTGTTAGAGTGTATGTAAGGGAATTGCATCCTGCTTCCCAGTGCATCTATCCTACCTCCAGTTCTGCCCTATGTTCACTTGTTGGATATTGCATTTGACTAGGGCAGAGGTTCCCAAACTTACTGTGGTCACGACACCCTTCTTTTGTGGTGGCCTCTTCTTCCCGGCTCTCCCAGATGCAGGACTGAGAATATGATCCAATATGGCAGTAGCCAGAAAGGCCATTGGGGACATCCTGTGGCACCCTGAGTTTGCACAGAACTCTTAAGCACTGCGGTACACAGTTTGGGAACCACTGAAATAGGGCCTTTCACACTTAAAAGTGTGATATCTCTTGCTCTCAGATTTGGGGGGTACAAATTGTGTAGACCAGACACGCATTTGTTGGACTCCTTGCACCTACACAATCCTTCACCCAGAGGTGTAGCATGGAGGGGGGCACAGGGGCAGTTATCCTGTGCGCAAAATTCTTAGGGGCACCCTGGGTTCTTAAGGGTGGGGCACTGCCAGCTTCTGTGTGCCTCGTCCCTGGCTTCAACTGAAGCCAGGGAGAGTTGAGCTGAAGCCCTGCCACTGAGGAGAATGTCGGCATTCTCCTTGGGGGCAGGTTGCTGCCACCTTCAGGGGCACAATACCTGCCTTGCCCTGGATGCTGGATGCAACCCACGTTAAGCCACTGCCTTCACTTTCAAGATTAGGAAATCAGGCAGGCTGGGCTTAGTGCATATTGGCTTCTGCTGCAAAGTGGTATCCAGCACTCAGTTGAGGTGGAAGTCATCTGGACTATTCCATTTTAAACGTCAGGTGGAAGTACTTCTCCTTGCAAAATACCTGCATGGATTAAAGATATGTGCAAAACCTTTCTTCCAATATGGCCATTTAATATACATAAGGGTTTGTTTGTTTTTTTGATGGGGTTTTTTTTTGCATAGACAAGTGTTCTGCAGTGTGACCCCACACCTGCAGTCTCAAGTGGGGACAGTACAAAATTCTACCAGTATAATGTCTAGATTTGGACACAATAAGAGCCATGTCTGTGTTGGGATCTAGATTGTGTGATTGGCTGTGACTCAGTGCAACTTTATATGTTCTGTTTCTAAAGAATGACACATTTATAATAGATTATTGCCTTCCAGCTTTTTCTCCATTATTGCACAATAATTGTCTTATGTGCTATGATGAGTTCATGGTCTGTGATAATCCAAATACAGGCGTTCCCTGGTATCAGTAGGGGACATGTTCCTGCCCCCACTTCAGATATCAGAAAACGTGGATAACGGGGAACCCTCTCCTTGCACCCATTATCTTTGTTCCTGGCATGCCAAGCAAGAATGTCTCTTCCTTTTACAGACATTCTGCCGTATCCTTCTAGTGTTCAGGCTGCCTGTCTTTCTATAAGCTTGCATGCCTATAGCATCTGTAAAAGGAAGAGAAATTCTTGCTTGGTGTGCTGCTAACAAAGATAGATGATGTTAATGGGTGCGGGGCGGGGCGGGGCGGGACGGGGCGGGATGCGGAACCAGATCTGTGGATTCCAAGAGGACACCTGTACTATCAAACTGCCTTCATGGACCAGTTGCCAATTGACTGTAATCTCCAGTTATCATGTGGAAAAGACATGGATTTTCTTGAGATTGTCATCCTGGGTGGTTAGTCCTGCTTCTTATAACCTTCCTAGACATAGCAAAAAATAAGCCTGTTCCTCTTCTTGTTTCTTTTTAAAATTAGGATTATATTATTTTAGATCTGAAATGAACAAGGTTTTTTTTTTTTCAAACCCAGGGCCTTCTTGGTGTTGTGATACTCAAATTAAGTGCAAAATATGGACTGCTCAATTATAAATCGCTATTGCCCAAACAGTTTGTTTTTTTCAGGTAGAGCATAATGTAATTGTGATTCTTCATATTTTTTTTTAAGGTTAAGGTACCTGGTGGGGGAACTCATAGGATGGAATTCTTCTCCATACTTGAAAAAGAGGTGCCCTGCACGGAGAAAACTAGATATCAGGAGAAAAGTTCTAGCCAAAGTCGTCTTTCTAACGTGCTAGTTTTCGCTGTGTCGGCATCTTTATTTCGTAGGAGGGCATTCTGTCACATGAGCCCTTTCCAGCAGTCCGGAGATATAGCCCAAGTGCAGATTTCCCATGTTGGTGAGAATGAGTTCTTTGACAGACAGCTTTCTGAGTGTATTCTTAAGCTTCTTGGAAGACTGGCTGTTCCCCACCCCTTACTATTTGCTTCAGTATTGCACTGTATTTAACTTAGGATTCCTCAAAAAGCCAGTATATAACACAGTATATACACAGCCTTATAAGGGTACCATTTCAAATGTTGACAGGGGGGCCTAGAAGATGTATGCTGTTAACTTCCAGCAGTCTCCATCTTCCTTGGCTAGGAGATGAAATTTTTACCCCTTTTAAAAATCATTAGGGATTTTGCCACGGACAGTTTTCACAGAGCCAGAATGGCACCTTATCTGTCTCTCTCTCTCCTCCATTATTTCAGCAATAATGTTGTCTCCCTTGTCAGGCTTCCACATGGCCCAAGAGTTCTAGGGGAGCTGAAACATGACTGTAATGCTGTATTATAATGCATGGTAATGGTAGAAGACATTCACCTTTCTGTGAGAAGTCCTGCATAGGGGCCTGACTGCAGATATGCGTCTTGTATCTTCAGACATGCAGCCCTTTCTCTTGCTTGTGCCTTGCGCATATGGCATTCTCTCAGTAAACTGTTGTGTGTCTGATTCTCCCCATGCACCATGATGTATATGCACTCTTGAGTCTTCTGAGGCAGCCTTTGTGTCTGTTATGGTGCTCCAGTATGAAGCTAGATGGTTAGGAAACCACCCCAAAGAGGGTGACGTATCTGGCTATGTGAGACAACCAATCTGCAGTTCCAAGCTAGCTGTGTAGTCCATGTTAATCCTCTGGTTGTTCCCGTTGCCTGTATTGATGACTTGGAGAAAGGAAGGATGGTGCAGACCACGAGAGGCTGTACCCACACAGTTTCTGAAACTAGTAGCCTATTGATGTTCCTTAAGAATAGCTTTGGAAACAGCCTTGATTGGAACACATGGCTAATCTGGAAGCAAATTGTAGAGCCGCCATCTAATAGATTTCACAAATGGGCCCAAATTCTCAGCAGACTTTTCTCATGTGAGCCCCATTGAAATAAACATCTCTCCCCCCCCCCCCCGACAGGTGCGCTTTTATGCAACTCCTGATCTTTTCAAGGCATATTTACTTGCACAGGAAATATTTTGGGGCCGTGGATTGAGGTCATTGTGTCCTGCAATTGTGAGGATGTCTTGAATGTTTTGTGATGATCAGTGTATAAGCATAGCATATTCTGCCTAGTTTGGTGGGGAGCTTGATGTGCCATTTTAGTCCTTAGGTGGTGGTGGTGGGGCTAAAGTTTGCCAGTTACACAAATTTTTCCATATAAGAAAAATTATATCAGGTTATAGGCAACTAAAGTCAAGTCTTTGCAAGTCAGAACGAATCCACAATTTTCCTGGTAGCTCTGAACTTCCCTGCTTTCTTAGTGGCAAAGTAGTCAGCAGTCAGGGTTTTGCTTTCACTGCCATTTTCTGAATACTGCCATCTCTTATCCTGCCCAAACCTTGTTAATAATTGCTGTAGCCATTCTGTGGAGGCCCAGTGCAATGGCTGTAATCCAGTGACTGCCTTATGAGCGATGGAGGTCGGCTCAACAGTGGTTTTTCTGAATCAGAACTATCCTCATCACCCAATTGCCACAGAGAGTCCTAGTGTAGGCCTTATGGGTGCAAGGATCCATGTAGCAATTTTTGTGTTTCAGAGCAAATCTTTGTCCAAATGGTAGCAAATTGTAAATGGATCTTCTTTGTAATCACGTTGCTCGTTTCAAGAAAAAAAAAATCTAATGCATGGATGTTTGCACGTTCACCTGTTTGTGCACAGCTTTTTCTGATTAGATGTAAAATTTAAACACATGGTGCTCATTCAGTGCGTCACCTTCTTCTCCTCTTTAACTCAGATGGATTGGCCAAAGCAACTGTCTGCCTGCCAAAAGCACTTCTAGAGCACCTTCCTATATGCAGCCCCAAATCAACATAGGAAGGGTTGATGTCTGTATCTACTTCCAAGTCAGGCACGGATGTTATTTATTTTGAAATGTTTCTAGACTATGTCTTTCTATTTACTCTCATAAAACTTCAGAAAAAATTCCAGCAACAGAATATTAGAACTCAGCCAGAATGGAAAAGCCCACTGAGTTATAAAGCTTGCTTAAATAAAAATGATTTGTTGATGTTGACAGCAATGTCAACTGTGTGCTTAGTGGGCCTCCTTCATAGGGTGTTCCATGGTTGTGCCGTCATAAAAAGGGATCTGCTTGAAGTGTCAGTAGAACTCCCAGATGGCACCCAGATCAGAGCCCTGCCTCCTAGCCTCGGGTGGCTTTGCAGAGGAGGAGACAAGTTGTGCCCAGACTGTTTCAGACAGTTCCCTGTGTTCTCAAACATACCATGTCTGAATTCAGGAATAGATCCACAGCACAATCCTAGCCTGCGTTAGAGCAGGCTGAGAGGCAGCTGGAGCTCACAACAGGCAAGGGGATATTTACTTTTTACTCCAGGGTAAGCTGCACCCAGCCTAATGGGGCTGCTTGGATCTGTGCCAGCGAAATCACTGGTGCAAATTCAAGCCGCCTGGATCAGGCTTGGGTGGCCCGGGGACAAGGGTTAGGATCCGGCCTAACAGCTGGATCCTGACTCCACCCCTCTCCATGGGGCTGCCCTCCCCACCCTGCTCCACCTTCTTCCTGCCTTTCCTCAAACTCAGCCAGCGCAGGAGCCACTTACCTGGGTGGCTGAACTGCATGGCTGGGTTGGCACAAGTCCCTGTGCTGGCCCAGAGCCCCTTGCGCTGTTGTGGATATGCCTTACAGCACGTTTGCAATAGCCCTGAGCCAAGGCAAAGCACATGTGTCAGCCCAAGGGCGCAGTATGATCACACCCCTAGTAGTACATCGGTTTGACGTTGTGTTTTTTCCATGCGTCTGACTTGTGAGCTCAGTCCCTTAAATTATAATTGTAAATTATAAATCTCTGCTGCATGGGAGCTCTTGTGAATTTGCTTTTTTGCAACTGGACAGACCTATATTTTACATACAAACTAAGTCCTATATATTGTTGCTGACCAGAGACGTCCCTCCCACTAGCATTTGTCCAAAATCTGTGCTTAATAATTTTAAGTGGTGTGAAATGTCTTTGTAGCAGTGCAGAGAATGGGACTGCTCTACAACGAGAGTGTGTTCCTTTAAGTCTTGCGTCTCTTTTGAAGTGTGACACAAACTACATTCCAGTTTCCACTAAAACTAGCCAGATCTTCAAATGAGGCTACTCTTTCTCCCAAAACAGAATTGTTCAGCTCTTGCGGTTTTGCAACTGTCCTGATAACCTGCAGTATCTTTCCCAACACAATCCATTCCTGTGACATTCTCTCCCTGTGTCTTCCCTTTATTAATGAACAGTCACATCAGTGTCATTTTTATACTGGAAAATGTGTAGTACATTTGTTTGTTAGACATACGTTTGTTAGACATTTTCCCAATTTCTGTTTTTCTGTTGTTTTTCCATGTGCAAGGGCAGGGCAATAAAAGTATTCAGTGAGAACAAAAGTTGGGAGGGACTCTACTTAAATGTGCATTAAAGGGCTGAAATGAGAGAGGCATGAATGAACTCTGTGCATTCAGGAACTGAGATCGGTCTGCATTTTACACAGAATTAAGTGATAGAATTCTCAGCTGTACCACTTTAGCCTGCACAGGGGAAGTAAAATTGTTGAATGTTCTCCTATTTTAATTTTTTTTTTAGTCTCTTCATGTAGCAAAGTTGGAAATTGGGGGGGGGAGTTTAGCATAGCCCTCCACCTCATGTGCTAATTTACTACATGCAGAGAATGTTTTATATGGGAGTAGTCAAAAATATGGCAATATGCTTGTACAGCTCAGCATTGTGCCCTCTCAGTTTCTGTGTACTATGTAGTAGACCAGCTCTGAGATCTTGGAAGGAAGGATGCTTTCAAATATTTGAAGGGTTGATTCCTTTCTAAGATGCATTATGAGAAGAGTATGTGCAAAAGGAGTGCTCCATGAGGAACAATTATCCCAAGGGATGGTTGGAATTCATTTCTCTTGTTGTCATTCCCAAACAGCTTTGCACAAGAACTGTGCCATCATGGGACAAAAAAACCTGCTGTGCAAATGGGTCCTTGTTTCTAAATTCCTCAGTACTGGTGGGGTCTGTGCTCCCTGTCTATTGCTGCAGTCCATAACTCAGCATAACAAAAAAAAATGGGAAGAAGGTGCATTTTTGTCTTTGTTGGCTATATTCTAATACACCTGTGTGTCTTCCTGGGGCCAGAATTTAAGCTAAGCTAGTTTGGAGAGAACATTAGTTCTTGTCACCACCTAGAAAATGAAGTGTCTTGAGTTCCTTTGCATCTGGTTAGATCTGGCACTGTCAGGACACATCCAAATGATTGTGTCATTCAGGGCACAATCCTAACCAACTTTCCAGCACTAACACAGCTGTGCCAATGCTGCATCCTGCAGTTGGGGGGCAGTCCCAGAGGCCTCCTCAAGGTAAAGGGATGTTGGCTTCCTTACCTTGGAGCTGCATTGCCTTTTCCCCAGTGCTGGAAAGTTGGTTAGGATTGTACAGGCAGTGGGACAGATATGCAGCAGGTACAAATCTACCCCTTTGGGACTTCCACTATGTACTGATTTCAACAACATAGTTTGGAATGAATGTTCCAGCTCGTCAATGTGGCTAGAGTCATATTAATTGGAAGGTAGGGTGTATCCTTGCATTTTTATTGGTAGTTTCTTTGCTAGCTGAATGACCAAGCCAAGGACAGTTGATTTCTGGATGTATCTTTTCCAAATATATTTTCTAATAAGGTGCTCATCCTTTTTTTCTTCTAGTTCCAGAAGAACTCAGTTCAAAGTCTCTTGCATTCACAGTGTAAAATGTAAGGTGTAACTGCACTTGCCTTTCTCTTCCAAGAATAGTTGTGTTACGCCTGCATACACCTAGAGCAATTAGTGTGGTCTCTGCTACATGCCCTTTGTATACAGAATTCCTCAATGAGAGATTACCTGTTCACACAGAAAAATATACTTGGTACAGGGTAATCCTCCAGCAAAGATTGTACCACTTTAGGATGCAGGTGGCGGATTGCATGACGACATACTTCCCACCCATAATAAGCCAATTTGGAGAGAAGGCTCAGGTAGAATTCTACTCCCCAATATGCTTGCTTTCTGTCTGCAGGGAGATTTTATGGTGCATATTCAGTCCATGCAATCCTTTCTCTGTATACCAATGGTATATTCCCAGGATGAGCATACCACATAGTATTCCGTGACCATGTAACTCACTCCTTTGTTACCTAGATTACAAAGCTCATGTAGAAGATTGCAAGAGTGCTTCAGCCCTGTTGTGTGTCCAGATTTGAAAAAAAGATGAACAAAACCTCTTCCGGATATTGTCAAAGACAGACTGGACCAATGCTCAATCCTTGATACAATGTAATGCTTGATACCTGACACCAATGAGATGTCTTTGGAAGAGGAGTTACTACTGAAGAAGTGAGAATGTTACAGTGGTGCCAATCTGCAGTAACCTTTACCACTATTTTAATGAATATACAGGTAGGGTGGAACTTTTACATTATGCTTCATATGGGGCTGCCGCCTTAAACAGCATCTCCACGTAGACGACTGCCCCTCAAGAAGTAGGACTGCCTTCCCCAGGTTATGCCCTGATCCTGTGCTTCACTGCTCACATGATGTTCAACCACATCATTGGTTGCTGCTGGCCAGGAGTTGCATGTATTACTATCACGCTGGTGAGTGGGGTGGAATGATCTTGGATGATCTCGGATCCAAGGATGCCACTTACAATGGCAGCCTCATGTAAAGTTAACAAATAGTTCCATCTTTGGCATGACATGAAGGTGTGTGTTTGCTTGTTTGTTTAACTGGGTGACCTTTTGTAAATGGGTTCACACCAAATCATCACTCTTAGCAGGAAGTAGAGGAGGTAGGGAGAAATTGTTAAGAACAAATCCCACTAGTCTTGAAATAAATGTGCCAACATTTCCAAGAGATGCTTGCCCCGCTTGAGATAAATAACTGAGGCTGCTGCTGTGCAAATCTTTATCTGTCATATTCCACTACTAAATTATAGCTTCTGTGAGAATTGCAGGCAATCCTTTTTTAGAAAGCCCAACTTTGAGACTGGTGCAGTTTGCAGCTTTTTTGTTTGGCTAACGCAAAGTGCACCCCGCCATGCTAATACTGGGGTAGTCAAAATATTTATTGAAAAAGAAGAGTAGAGTATTTTTAAAATATTGTACCTGCCATTTATTTGAGAAAGCACATTCTTCACAGCTAACTGCCAGTGCCAATAAAAGGTCTGTTTGAGAAATGTACACTTTTTCCAGACTTGAAAGTGCATAATTTAAAAGTATTATGTTGCCATTTTATAGTGATATGAAACCATTTACAATTGCCAATTCATTGTAACTATTTATTTAAAATGTGGAAATTGTAAGAATGCTTTCTGATCAAAGTAACCAGAGTTCTTTTTTTTAGCGATTCCCATTAGCTTGTGTATGCGTGTGTGTATTTTTCCCCCCTAACATAGTATAAGAAAAAGCTCCTTGGATTTATTTAGAATAACTCTGCCAGTAGATAAACACCATTCTAACTCTTTATCCCCCAGTCCCAGTTGAGTAGTTTGCCTGGT
Source organism: Lerista edwardsae (assembly GCA_029204185.1). Classification (NCBI taxonomy): domain Eukaryota; kingdom Metazoa; phylum Chordata; class Lepidosauria; order Squamata; family Scincidae; genus Lerista; species Lerista edwardsae. The sequence goes on from JAJKFI010000008.1 coordinate 26,299,889, forward strand.
TTAAAAACAATTTTACAGATATTTTAGTTTTTGTAATTCTAACCTCTATTAATTGAAATGTTTATGGAGTTTATTTTTACCAAAGAGATGCAATTCATTATGATAAAGTATTTCAAAATAAACTTTGTTTTATAACACTTTTGACTGATGTCTCTTCTGTATGCTTGCTCAGTGGGATTGCACTTGGCTGGCCATGATGGTTGGCCGCTACATGGATTCTATATGAAATGACGAGAGAGGTGGCGTGAACAGTAGGAAAGGCCTTCCTATCCTTGGTAGTTCACCAAGTCATGTGGCAAAGCATTTGCTTTAGTGAGCTACTACAGCTCCCTTTCATTTTGTCTTCTCATGCCATTTCCTGGCTAGGAAAGACCAGATGAACATGGAGACCAAAGACCTTATTTAAACCAGGGGTGCCATTTCATGCAGCGGGCCGAATAGCATGATAGCCTGCTGAGGGACAGAAGTGATGTAATTAAGCAGGAAATGATTAATTAAGCAGATCATGACAAGAAAGTGGATCATGACCACTTTTTTCTTACTTAGGAACTCATTAGCTGCAATTGGAAGAGAAAATACACAAACCTTGACCATCTATTCAAGATATGGGAGAGCCCAATTATCATGGAGGCTGCCCTTTCAGAAGTGACACCTCAACACGGCTCAGCAGCTGAGAGCACCTGATGGTGGTGCTGGGAGAGCCTGAGGGCCTGATAAAGAGCTTCCATGGGCCACAATCAGGCCCTGGGCCTTACATTTGACATTCCTGATTTAGACATTATGCTATACGCACAGGGGCATACTCGTGAATAACTGTATATGTGTTCATTTTAAAAGTCAGCTTAGAGTCTGTACCCCTCGAATATAGAAAGTAGATGGTGTGCATTGCTCTCTAGGCTGTTGCACACCGTGTGAATCCGTACATGCATATGGATCAACAACCTTGTGTTCATTGAGCACAGATTGTAGGGAGCTGCATTGAATGTAATGTGTGAATGGAAATGCATCAAGGAGAGAATCCTCTCTTTTGTGCACCATCTCTTGGAGCAATTTCAAGGACAGGGAGGGAAGAGCAGAGAAGGCTGGCAGTGGGGGAGAAGCAGAGCAGGACATGGGAAGGGGGCAGCCTTTTCTCAGGGCATGCAAACAAGACTGCTCTGCCACAAGCCTCATTGAGATAAAATGCAGACTTCTAGCATGGTGGTAATGTAGCTCTACAAAAAGGCTCATTGACCCAACTGAGTTGGGTTTAACAACTGGAAACCACATGGCATGCCTCTACTCAGGCTGTTGCCCAAAGGGCTGTAGAACAAAGGGCAATCCAGTCTGGATAATGCACATGTAGGAAGCTGACCTAGATTGAGTCGGATGATTTGATTGTCCAGTGTTGCCTACTGTGACTGGCAACAAGTACCTAATGTAACATGTCGGGGCCTTTCCCAGGCCTGCTACCAAGATCCTCAAATGGATATCCAAGTGACTGAACCTGGGACATTCTGCATGCAAAGCATGTCTTCTAGCACTGAGCTGTGGCCCCCTGCAAACACAACTTAGAAAGGTCAGGTGGTAATTGGGATAATGTCCACTTCCTTTGATAGAGAAACAGAGCATTTTGGGAGCCTGCCCAGCACATTCTCACAGCCCCATAGCAAATCTTGAACCATGATGGATTCCAACTACAGCAGGGCTAAAGTTGAAGTGCAGCATTCTGTGCATCTGCAGGCCTGCCTCTGTGAGATGAATGAGTCCAGAGGCCAACTCTTGCAACCACACCCATGTGCAAAATCACACATTGCTGGTTTTGCAGTGCACCAACATTCAACCAGTGCAGGGGAAGCTCAGCCCATAGTTTGCCGTGGCGGTGACTCTGTCATTCCATATCTGGTGGGAGGCAAATTTTCCCAAGCCAAACTCCGTGCTGGTCATTTCCGGATAATTGGCAACCTGGAAGTTCGATGGTGACATGATGAAGTCCCCACTGAGGTTCCAGTCCCTTTCAAGGAAAAGGTTTCTGACCTCTGAAGTAGTGCAATGCATATTATCAAGCTATCTTTGCTACCAACAGCTGCTTTGGGGACCGTTTCTGGTGGGAGAATGGCGCGTGGTGAAAGTGTTAATCTGTCGTCCCCCCACACTAGCCCCCACCACTACAGCTGCATTCTGTGTTGAAAGAAAAATGTGCACTTCAACTTTTAAGCCACTCTTTTAATGATGACCTTAATGTGATGTAGTTTGACCCTTGGAGAAATTGATATTGGGGGTGGGGAATGATGGAGTGGAGGGAAACGGGGCCTTCGGGATTCCCAGCCTTTCCTCATGCATCGTGAGGCTTCCACTAAGAATACGAGAGTTTCCCCTGATTTTGAAAGCACTTGCATTAAATGTGCCTTTGTAATTTTGGATCCTGTCAAGTAGCATGATGTCATTTCCACCCAATCATAACCTGTTCTCTATGAGCAGAAGGTTGACTCTCTGGGGAAGTATCCAGTGAATGACAGCAGCATCCCATGCAGCAGTTGCTAGGCAACAGAGCCAGCTTTCAGCAAGACCTAATTTTAAAGAGTTTAACTCTAGGAGAGCCAGGACTTATTGTACTTGAAGCGCTTCCTGGTGTCGCTTTGTGTATTTTGTTATTCCTTGGCTTTTTATTTTTTTAAAGGAACAGAACAGAGGAATGATTTTTCAGTATAAAATACTGCACACTAGGGAAGTCCTACCGTTACATTGGACAAAGGGAAGTGGAATGGAAATTACGATTGCACAGAACCCCACCAGACTGCAGTATTTCCCTCCGCCTAAAGACACATGTTGTCTTCATCTGCAGTGTTCTGTCAGTGAAGCCTTGGCCATTGGGTGTTGAGAGTAGGGGACAGGGTAACTTCCACCAGCTCCTGAAGGCAGCGTTGTTTTACTTCCAATACAAAGGAGCAGCAGTTATTTTGCATCTATGCAAGCAAATCATGAGGAGATACTTGTGGATACTATTGAGATGGAGGCTAAGCCTACCCCTGCTGTTGGTGACTCCAGTTTCTTGAGCAGGGGATACGTTTTGTCTTATGTTAGTAAAGGCAATATACTGTGTTCCCTAAAATTTAGGGCAGCCCATTGAGAACTTGGGTCTCCATCATATCTTGGCTACGCTGAAGCATGAACAAGACGGAACTAGCTCAGTACAGTATATGTGTATCATTTTGAAGCACTAAGCTGCCCACGCTGAGATTTCCTTTTCCCCCTAAAAGGCAGTAAGAATGCAAAGATCTGGATTCTTTAAAGGAAAGTTAGGGTGCAATCCTAACCTGCGCTGCAACAGGCTGGCCTGCACTGTATCCAACTCAGGTTGGGACTGTGCTGGAGCCTCCACAGGGCAAGGGGATGAATGTCCCCTTACCCGGGGGTAGGCTCCAGCAGTTCTGATGGGCTTGCTCAGGTCTGTGCCTGCTGTTTAGCAGGTGCAAGTCTGAGCACACTGCATGGCCCAGGGACTGGGGTTTGAATGTGGTCTAACAGCCGCATCCACACTCCACCCCCCTCCCTGGGGTGCCCTGCCCCCTGGAATGCCCTCCCCCGGCCCCGTTCCTTCCTCCCTCCAATCTTCCCCACGCCCAGAATAGTCCAAAATGTGGCTGGTGCAGGAGCGGCTGACCGGAGACGTGCTCCAGTGGTGCAGGTCCAACGCAACTGCCTGCATCAGCCCTGCACCAGAAGCGCTGGTACAGACGTGCATTACAGCCTGTTTGCGACGGTGCTCAGCCGGCACGAATGGCTTGCATCGACCACATTGGGGGTTGGATTGCGTCCTTAGAGTCCCAGGGCACGGTCTGAAGGAACAAGATATACACAGTGGTGTCATTCAAATGATTTAGGAACAGGAACTCACTTTTGATTGGCACTTATCGGGAACCCGGAACCAGCCACGGAGCCCGTTAGGATCCGGAACGCCCGTTCTGGTCCGTTCCCCCTGAATGACATCACTGGATATACACCCATATTGAAACCAAGGAGGCCTGGGTCTGTGCAGTGTTGAAATGGAATGCCAGCTGGGAAACCCAGGGGTTGCCTTACGAGGAAAGAAAGGCAGATTATGAGTGTAGTTAATACAAACATAGGATGGCATGGCATCCTGACTTGTCGGGGGCCCTTTCTACAGGTGGAAGCTTCTGTTGAACGCATGTTCCAGAAAGCACAAGGATGTCTCCCGTTCACGGAAGATGGAAAACTGTTTTCCACAGAAGTGAATTCACAGAAGGGAAACCACTCCCAACAACAGATGCACTAGTTGGGGTGCCACCTATCTGCTCAATTGTCTTTTTAGGAGAATACCGTATTTCCAAATTGGAGCCCTGCCTTTTCACAGGTGATTTTTGAGCTGCTTATTGGCTAGAAAGCAAAGTAGATTAGAACTCGGGATGCTGCATGTGAGATTTCCTAAAACATGCTCCTTCTTGTGAACAGTCAAATAAGACACACCTTCCTGAGTCATGTTACCAAAGTACATCTGTACCGCCTTCCGCACCAGGAGTACAGCCAATGATTGTGTGCTGATTCATACAAGGCATGCGGTTTCATGCCTTGTAACTTTTTTCAAACTTCTTAATGTGGTGAAAGCAAGCATGAGCAGGGTGACTGGATACAGTGGAGGACAGAATGTCTATACCAGGGGTGGCCAACCTGCAGCATGCCATGTGCCACTTTTAATGTGGAAAGGTTTTGAGCATGCCCCTTTACCAGATTCTGACTGCATCCCAACTGCATGTGGCTGGGCTGGGCTGGGCTGGGCTGGGCTGCCCTGTGCTTTTGAGAAGGGGTAGGAACCAACGCTGCTTATATTCAGCAGCAGCCAGACCTACTGAACTGCATCATGCCCCACAGTACCAAAACCCCTGTTGGTGATCCTGGCTAAGCCTTTACCCGACTGCATGGACCAGCTCATATGGTCCAATTGCATAGACTAGCACAGGCTGGTTGGCCACCAGTTACCCACACCAAATGTTGTCGGGACCTTTGGGCAGGATGAAGCACTGCAGGTCCGGCCACCACTGAAGAACATAAGAAAAAGCCTTGCTGGATCAGGTCAAAGGCCCATCTAGTCCAGCTACCTGTATCTCACAGTGGTCCACCCGATGCCCCAGGGAGCACACAAGACAACCAGATACCTGTATCCTGCTGCCACTCCCCTGCATCTGGCATTTTAAAGTAGACTATTACCCTTGCACCACCCCCAAGGAAGACACCAGACTCAGGTTGTGGTTCAACTTTATTAAGCACAAATGTAAATCATGTAACCTACTGAACACCCATCCCTCCCTCGTTAGTCTGGGGTAGGCAAAAAAACTGCCAACCATGGCCAATTTGGATGACAGAAAAAAATTCCTGCCCGGCCCTCATGATGAGCGACCAGCTAATCCTAGAACTAAACATACCCATCATAGCTTGTAACCTGTAATGGAGTTTTCCTCCATAAATCTATCCAATCCCCTTTTAAAGGCATCCAGGCCCAATGCCATCACATCTCACGGCAAGGAGTTCCACGTACTAATTATACGCTGGGTAAAGAAATATTTTCTTTTGTTTGTTCTAACTCTCGTAACACTCAGCTTTTTAACACTCAGTCCCCTGGTTCTGATATTGTGTGAGAGGGAAGAGAGATTCCCTTTATCTACTCTATCTACTCCATGTATAATTTTGTATGTCTCAATCATGTACCCCCTCAGGTGCCTTCTTTCTAGACTGAAGAGCCCCAAACGCTGTAACCTTTCCTCGTAAGGGAGGTGCCCCAGCCCAGTAATCATCTGGGTTGCTCTTTTCTGTACTTTTTCTAATTCCACTATGTCCTTTTTGAGATGTGGAGACCAAAACTGTACGCAGTACTCTAGGTGTGGCCTTACCATTGCCTAGTACAATGGCAATACAATATTGAGGCAAGCAGCAAAAATTTGAGGCAAGCAGCATCAGTTACCTCCCCCTCTCACCAGCATGGGGCATCCTAGCCAATCTGCATGTAGCTGGAACCCCGCCAGAGGGTTTGCCCAGGTTGCTGGCAGGGGGATCAGCTCTGCTGTGTGGTGCCACTTGGAAAGTGTCTGCGTGCGACTAGTGGCACACATGCCGTGGGTTGGCCACCCCTGACCTATACCCATTGTATAGGATAGGGAATTTTGGCAGGTGCAGCTCAACATAGAAGGGTTTAAAAAGCTTCACCTTCTCTATTCTATACAATGGGTAAAAGTAGGGTGTGTGGACTGTACCATGGAAAAGCTAAACTCAGTCTTTGCTTATGACTGATCATTCTCCATCTATGATCAGGGAGAATTTTTGTCAGAGTTGACAAGAGACAAAGACAGACCAATGGCCTGACTCACTGGGAGAGGGACATTCTGTGTGCTACACACACAACACAGAGGAGTAAGAGAACCACACTTGCTAGCCCCCAATAGTCAAACATTCAGAATTAGTGTGAAAGAGGCAATATGCATATTGGTTCCTTCACACAACTGGGTACCCAAAAGCAGTTGGTCTTTCTGACTGCATGAAGGAATCTATACCTGTATTGTTTTATTACTCATTTTGCATGGAAAGTTTCAGTTGTATTAAAAATATATATTATCATAGCATCGGGGCTGTGAGACTCCCCAATAAAACAACACTGAGTCATTACACACACCATAAACCAATTGCACATAGGACATACTGTACACTTTAATGCATATTGAATTTTAATTACTTGCAAATACATTTTCCCTGTGTGTGCGCATGTGCGTCCACACGAAAGAGGTCACTCTGATCCCAATATAAGATTAGTGAATAGTTTTCTACGAGGATAAGACGGTTAGCAGACCATCACCACAGGTCCTGCTTCATGTCATGCTCTCATCTGAAACTCAGCAAGAAGATACGGCAGCCCTTTCAGGTGTGGCCCCTAAATCACAGAATGTTAGAATTGGAGGGTATCTTGGAGGTCATCTCCAGCCCCTTGCTCCATGCAGGAAGCTTTTACACTATCCCTGACGGGTGGCCACCCAGCCTTTCCAGTGAGGGAAAGCCCACAGCGTTCCACTTTCTGTTCCAGAATCTTTTTAGTAGGGATGACAAGCTGACGATTCAGTAGTTCCCCAAACCCTCCTCACCAGCCTTTTAGTGTTACAGTATTTGCTCATTTTCAGGAAATATCAAAGATTGCAAACAATGGCTCCAAAATAAAATCTGCAAGTTCTTCCAATGCCCTGGGCTGTGGTCCATTTGGTCTTGGAGATTCATATTCATTTGTTAGCTGTTTTATGGAATGCCCTCCGTTCTGGGGCCTGTCTGGCTTTATTATTGGTCATTTCATCATCCACTGAATGATGAAAACGAGGCTTTGAAGGATGGCCTTTTGAAATTTGGTAACCAGATTGGTGGGACTTTTTGCTACTCTTTCTTCATTGGTCTTTCTTGTGTTTTCTGTTGGGGTTTTAAGCAGTTTTATTTGCTAGTGTGACTGAATTTGATATTTTTGTTGGCTACCTTATCTATGGAAAGAAAAGATATAAATGTTTTACCAAATAAAGTAAAAACAGGCTGCAGAACTATTTGCCTTACACAATGCTGCTGGGCACACAGTGTTCTCTCAGCATTATGATGTTCAGGGATTATAACGACAACAACATGATGAAGTGCACACCTGTACATTCTATCTTTCCCTATCTTTTCAGACTATTTGGCCAGGTTTTATAGCAAAAGAATAACTGGGAGTACAATTCTATGCATGTCTGCTCAGATGTAAGCCCCTTTGAGTTCAATGCAAGTTACTCCCATGTAAACGTGTAAAGGACTGCAACCTCACAGCCCAATCCTGAGCTGCCTGGTCCCCGTAAGAGCAGAGGTAGCAAAATGGCTACTGCGGCATCCAGAGGATCCACAGCTGCCTTCGAGGTCTCCTTGGGGGAAGGTGACGTTCATCTCCTTCTCCCAGAGAAAGCCCTGCGTCTCACAATGAGACTCCTCGAGCCTCTGCCAGCTATTTTTCCGGCGGAGACCTGAACAATCCCGGCCCGAGGAGGGGGATACGATCAGGCAGTAGAAGCCACTGCTGAGTCCAGCACTCCATGCAGGCCCAATTCTCCCCTCCCCCACACAGTTCCTCCCCGCCTCTTCCCCACCCGGAATCTACATACTGGTCGGCGGCACTGCTATAGTGCCAGCAGCCCTTCTTTGCGGCGTTGAGGCCAGGCACTAACTAGCACTAGCCCAGCGCCGTTGCTTGCTCCTCCCACGGTGTCGCCAACGTGCTTCACGGTACGTTTGCTACACTTTTAGCTGGCGGTGTGCATTTACCACTGGCAGTAAGGGCGTCTGGATTGGGCCCTCAGTCTGGAGATATTTCAAAGGCGCTGCCCTGAGAGAGATTTGTCAGGCTGTCACAGGAAAGCACGTATTTCTTGCTGCTCAACCTTGCTGTTGCTATGATAACAGGAACAAAATAGCAGTTCAGAGCACTGCAACATCAGCATCTGTGGGCACAGTGCCGGTTTTGGCTGACGACTTCTTATGACTCACACTGGCCTTTTCCCAAAGATTTCTGATTTGTTTTTTCACTTCACACACACACACACACGCACACAAAGCTCTAGGTTGTGAAACTTCCATAACTGTCAATGCGACTGACAAAAGATGTGGCTCCACTACCTTCTGGAATTCACAACACGATGTGGTAATGGAAACTAGCTCACGTGGTGTTAAAAAAATAAGTAGACAAGTTAATGGAGGATGGGGTCCATGGGAGGCTATTGGCGGAAGAGCACTGTGGAAATTCCATGTAGAATTGTGGAAATACATCATGTAGTCTGGTGTAGCCATCAAGAGTTTCAGACTACAAGTAAGGACTTAGGGCCCAATGCAGACGCTGTAACACAGAGGCAAGGAAATAAATGTTCCCTTACCTTGAAGAGGCCTCTGTGATTGCTCCCCACTGCAGGATGTACCCCTTGGCACAGCTGTATCAGTGCTGGAAAGTTGGATAGGACTGGGCCCTAAGGCACTCTGGGTGTATCTGTTAGCCTAACCTAAGTATCTCTTAGCCTAACCTAACTTATAGGCACGTCATGATAAGGAGACAGAGCCATATACACTTCCCAAGATACCTGGGGGGCAAGATATTAATGCAATGTACAGAGGCAGTGTATATTGAAAGCTGGAGGCATGAAGTGGACGATAGGGATTGCCTGGACTGCCCTGGTTGTGAGCTCATAGGGGCATCTGGCTGCCCACTGTTGGAAATTGAAAGCTGGACTAGGTTAACCCTTGCCTTGATTGAGCAAGGCACTGCTATCTTTTGCAATAAAAGCAACGTTTTTTTCTTACAGAGTGCAGGAAAGTGGCAAATCGCAAGAGTTACATATGCACATGCATTTGTTCCTAGGGCTGTTGCTTAATCTTTTGTTTTTCCATCAGCTACACACCTTAAAATAAGTTTTGTTTTCATATTAGCTTCAACTGCTTTTTGAAAATACAGCATTAAAAGGATGAGAATAGATTGTTATATATGAGCAATATGCAAAAGACGAAGAACTTGTCCAAGCCATTGAAACGTGCCCAATGCATAACTGCAAATCGAAAGGGCCAAGCATGTCGTCAAGGTATGTGGGTGTATCTCCATGTACAGCAGCACAACCACATCCCTGCTTGTGTACAAGACCAGCCACCAATGAATACACCACAGGGATGTCTCCTCTGGCTGCAAGATGCACAAAAGGGCCTCCCAGAAGACCTCAGGGTCCAGGAGGATTCATTGGGTGGGAGTGGACTTTCAGGTTCACAGCTTCTACTCTGGTTTTAATGTATGCCTGACAAACCTGCTGAGACTTTTGCTCTCTTAATTCAGATGTATTTAGCACAGTGGTTCCCAAACTGTGGGTTGGGACCCACCAGTGGGTTGCAAGCCAATTTCAGGTGGGTCGTGAAGCCCTAGAACAGCCATATTGAAAAAATAGGAAGATGAGATTCTGGAAAGGGGGAGGGCTGTGTGGTTGTTTTGCTTGTGTCAAGGGTGTCAATGGACTTTTTTCCTTTCTAATTCACTTTGCTGAGAGCGACCCAACTTATAACCCAAAGGAAAGCAGCAGGCTCTGGTGCCACAATGATGGCACTTCCAGTCATGACATCACTTCCAGTGGGTTCCAGACAGATTGCCATTCTAAAAAGTGGGTCCCGGTGCTAAAAAGTTTGAGAACCACGGATTTAGCACACATATACTATGCGCATGTGAGGGATTTGAACATATGTGCATGGACCTACGCACAGTGGCTGATGACGCATTTCATAGGACGGACATGGAATAAGGATGAAAACGACAAAGATGTGAGTGCAACACAGTAGCATTTATTGGGGAAAAATATATGATGGCAGAGAGGGGGAAATTCAGAAAATATGCAAGTAGGAGTGATGCGTAAGCCAGCAAAATGGAAAGGAAGGAAAGGGGGAATAAGAGATGTTAGCGTCTAGAGATATGAGGAAAATTACCAGAGGCGGCTAGGGATTAAAGAATCAGGGTTTGTGCCATATTGGGAAAGAAGAGGGGGACAAAGCTGAGGGACACGGGGGGGGGGAGAAACTAGAAAGGACTCAGTGCTCCAGCTGTGCTGCATGACCCTAACTTAGGCTGGGGTTCATTATGGGCTGAAGTGGCTGTTACTGTGCCAGTGGTCACATCTGCCTATCCATATCTGTTGAGGCTTTGATGCAGAAGTTGTGGTGCTGGTTAGACTACTTTCTTCCAAGTAGCCACGAACGTGCTTTAGAGCATGCTAGGGTTCAGGCCAGCTTTAGGATTGTGCTGCCTGAAGGCTGAGCTGTGTTTTTGTTGTGCTCAGAGGGAGGGGAGACCAGGGAAAAGGAGGTTGGACAAAGAAATGAGCGACCAAATATCTGTCCTGTGTGCCTGTTGGCAGTATTTTTGGGGGCTGTTAAATGGAATTGGTAGTGCTTGATGTACAGTAGCATTAGCGAGTAACTCTCAATCGTCAGAAGGAAAGAGAGTATGCACACTGGGGATCTGAGATCAGATTCTTTATAGTGAACTAGCTTTTTGTTACCCGGCGTTGCCCGGGTAACAAATGTCATCGGGACTGTCACCAATCAGCTTAGCGACCCCGAAAACTGTGGATTTGACACTAATGTCGGTCATTTCGGACATTTTATTTTGCACCCCTTCTCACCCCCCATGCCGATGGGGGCTGAACGTGGACTCAAACGGAATTGGGAGTGTCACCGTTTGTCTTGGTGATCCCGGAAACTATGGATTTGACCCCAATATTGGCCATTTTTGATCATTTTTACATGGCACCCCCTTCCCACCCCCACCCCTAGGGGTGCTAGGGGTGTCATACCCCCACAGTATTTCTTTCCAGATTGTAAGGCATACATGCACCGAGTTTGGTGCACGTCGCTCCAGGCGTTCCAGCTGGTCATGGTGGATGTTTTGTTTTGCACCCCTTCTTGCCCCCCATGCCGACGGGGGCCGAACCCGGACTCAAATGGCGTTGGGAGTGTCGCCACTCGTCTCGGTGACCCCGGAAACTACGGATTTGACACTGATATTGGCTGTTTTCGATCATTTTTATGTGGCACCCCCTTTGCACCCCCACCCCTGGGGGTGCTGGGGGGGTCGTACCCCTGCAGTGTTTGTCGCCGGGCCGTAAGGCATACGCGTACCAAGTTTGGTGTCAATCGCTCCAGGCGTTCCAGCAGGTCATGGTGGACGTTTTGTTCTGCACCCCTTCTCGCCCCCCACGCTGAGGGGGCCCGAACCTGGACTCAAATGGCATCGGGAGTGTTGCCGCTCGTCTCAGCGACCCCGGAAACTACAGATTCGACACCGAGATCAGCCGTTTTCAATCATTTTGATGTGGTACCCCCTTCGCACCCCCACCCCTGGGGGCGCTAGGGGGGGTCTGACCCCCCCAGTGTTTGTTGGTGTCAATCGCTCCAGGCGTTGCAGAGCCTATGCAGAACATGCGTGTACACACTCTCTCTCTCTCTCTTCCTCTCCTAGGGTCTAATGTGGGATAGGCTCAAACACACACCAGAGGGGCTGAAATGGTGCAAAGCTGAGAAGGATAGGTTTGATTTTTTTTTTTGCCCCACTGTGATTCTCATCTTGAGTGTGACCCCTCCATGCTATTTTTATTGAAAACCAATGATAAGGGTTTTTTCCCCCTTTTCAATATAGAGCATGCAGACAGCAATATGGGTGAGAACTACGGTAGCAACAAAGAGCTAAAAACCCTTTACCATTGTTTCAAACCATTTTGGAAACAAAATACATAGGGTCACAATTTATACTTGCGGTCATATCTTCAACTGGTCCTTTAGCTTATGGTTCTCTGTCCTTAGAGAAAGGAAAAGAACTCTCTTAATTTTAGTCTTAATCTTTTTTTTCTATGTAAATTACTTGTGTACTTTTTTACAATGATATATAAATATCCACAATGTAGTAATCACCTATTAATTCTAGGTCTGATCAAGTTAGTCTTGACTTAAGTCCTACTCAAAAGGAAGGGGATATGAGTTAGTTGCAACTAACACACTTTCATTGATTTCACATTGATTTCAATGTGATTTAAACATAACTAATTTGAACTGGATCAGGGCTTCTCTTTTGTCACTTTATCTTCATTTTTATGCAATCTACAGGAAAATAAATTATCTCTCCTATTCAGAAAATCAGAGATGATTTTCCAAATGTAGACAAAAAGCTCCCCCTAGTGTATTTAAGGTAAAGAGAAAATTCCATTATTTTAATAGGGATGTAATAGGGATGGCCAAATAGAAGCTGCCAGTGTGAAGATTAATGATTTAAATCATTAAAAACTTTTGTAAGCTCTCCTCAATCTGGATCTTTGTCAACATTTTAATCCTTTTCTTGCCTACATCAGCAACTTTTCATCATGTTCCTCAATGAAATAATTGTCTGATATTCCAAAACACCTAGGTTCTCAAAACATTCTATTGACAAGCCATTACGCTGACTGCTATCAACTGCCTCCACATTTCCTCTTCTCTCTTCCAATAACAGGAAATGATGCCACCAAATACTTCCATCCCCAAGCAACAGATTCTAGTGCCAAATACAGTAGAGCATCAGGAGAACACTTTCAAAAACATCAAAAGCAGCCCAATCAGAGAGAAATTTTTTTTGAAAACCAGCAGTGCATCACCTGCAATCTTCAGGCAAGGTCCAATAGATTAGCCAAATGACAACATGCTGATACTCCTCTCAGGGCAGTGTATTTTCATCACACTGCAACAAGTTCTAGGGTTATAATTAATGTAATTAATTAGAATAGATTATTAGCTTAAAAGGACAGAAGTTCCATAAATGTGGAAACGCCTCTGAACGTGCACTTGATGTTTGGTGTCCAGAAAACATTATTGTCAGATGCCATCCAGCCAAATTTAGAGGTTGCCATGGGACACAAGAGAGGAAACCTATTAAGAATGCTTGGGCTGCAATCCTCATTGCACTCACCTGGGAGTACAGTGAAGATATGACCATTTTGTTCAAATGGGACATACTTCTGAGTAAATATGCAGGATTGTACATTTACTGCAGGGTACCTCAATTCACATTTACTGCCCTGTCATACATTTACAGTCATTAAAGGGCAAGAAAAGAGCGCTTTTCCCCTTAGAGTGCATGTTTATAGATAGAATGATGATCTAAATTTGCATTAATGATTTTGAGCCTACAGCCATTAAGAGCTTTTTCCAGATTAATGAATTTAGAGATAGGGCTAAGTCACATCCAATAACGTTCCAGCACGAATTAACACGCTGTGTGTGTGTAGCGTGCAACATGTAGATACATTACTTGTAGAGTTCATGTGAGGGAAGCTAACTATGGCTTCCTGATATGTGACTAGAACAACCTATAATACTAATGTAAGATAATCTCATGGCATGGCCTATGCATACATAACACTTTAATTCCATGCAGAGTGGCCTTCCATTTTCTGCAATTTCAAAACACAGGGTGTAGCCCAGAGCCTCAAAAACAAAAGTTTTTGACCATGAATCAGGAGCAAAAACATTTTTTGTTAATGTGCATTTTTCAGAGGGGGTCAATAGCTTTTATCAAATTATAATAGGGGTTGTGACCTCAGAAGTGAAGAACCACTGCTCTAAAATGACATGTAATATACCTCCAAGCGTGTCCAGGCATAGGTCACACTGAGAACTGATCCTATGCCTTCTGAAGTCCCATTATGAATTCTATCCAAATGAGACTGGAAATGCTGTGCTTATTTTTAAAGCTCTGCGTTGCTTTGAGACCTGGACACGCTTCTTTCTTCAGGTACCCCTACCTTCAGTTGCTAGGTGGGTGGCAATAAGGGAAAGCACCTTTAATGCACTGCTGCTTTGCTTCTGAAATGTGTTCCCAGGCAGGCTTGACTGGCACTGCCACAGGTCTTTCTTGGAACCTAAAAAAGACCTTCTTGTTTTCCTGGCTGATACATTTACTTAGTAGCTGGGCTTTTCCATCTTTTCCATCACCGCTTTTTATTGAGTGGTTTACTATCACTGTTTCAACTTTTTGCTTTTGTTAGCTGTCCTGAGAGCTGTTTTGCTAAAGAGAGAGATTTAAAAATCGCATTAACTGTACAAACTTGTGCACGCATCTAAAACACTTTGGAGGAGACAGGCAAGCTTAGCATGCAACTAGTCCCGCTGAAATCAACGGGACTTACTTCTGCATAGAAATGAATAAGGTTGTGCTGCTGCTCACTGCAGTAGAGTCTAATCACTTCCAGAACCTTGGCAGTGGGGAATGATGTAGTGTGGGTACAGACATGCCCCGGTATCCACTGATTCGGTATCCATGGTTTCAGTTATCCGTGGATACAGGGACGCCTATTAAAAAGATAGGGGAATATTAAACAATTTTTTTTCCTTTGTTGCAGCAAAATCAGTGATGTTTCCTTATCTTTAAAAAGGTGTTCCCAGTATCGACGGTTATGAAGAGATTTTAATGTAATTTTCCTATATATTTATATTTATATTACCTCATGGGAAGCAGCCACCTTCTTCCCTCCGGCAAACGGAAGTCGGAGCGGGACGGGACACGTGATCAGCCGAAGCCGGCGATCGCGTGCTGCTGCGGTTGCCATGGTTCCCACTTCTCTGAGCTGCTGGGTTTCTTTCCCTTGCCTGTTGTGCAAGAACTGTAGGGCAATTCAACGACAGTGGCTACGGAGTCTCCGCACGGACCAGCAGCAGGGCTACTTGGAAACAGCTTCCCAGAATGCAAGGGGGTGGCGGCGGTTTCGTCGGTGCCTGGTGTACCATAGAGTTGTACAGGCAAGCCCCGGTATCCGCTGGTTCTGTTCCAGACCCCACCATGGATACGCGGCAATCCTCCTCCTTGGCGGCAATGATCTGAGTCAGCCATATTAGTATATCCATAGCTTCAAGAAAATGACGTCATGCCGCCTCCTGTTTCTCGTAACTTCATGCTTCAATCCAAGAAGCTTTAATAATAAGGAGGCGGCATGACGTCATTTTCTTGAAGCCACACCGGGGCACCTGCGGCCACATTGGTATACGCAGTCAGATCATTGCCGCCAAGGAGGATTGCCGCGAATTCACGAATGAAAATCTTCCTGCACGTGTGTAAAAGTTAATATCAACCTCTTTAATCATGCCTGCGTGTTCTGCATACGGGTGTGCGAATCGCTGTCCGAAAAATGGGATTTAATTTCCACGGAAAGATTCATGTATTCACATTACATCGGTTCAATAAAACTACAATTCACTGAAATAGTGCATTATTTTTGAAGCTGTGCAATTTCTTGTTGTTCCTAGCAATCTTATTCACCATTTTCTGACATCCACTGTTAATGGTCTAGAAGGTAAAAAAAATATATTTTCCCCCTCCTTTTCCCCCCCTTCCCGTTTACACCTTTTTTCCCACCTTCCATTTTCTACTGTAATATTTTCGAAATTCTGAACATTAACAGAATTTGTTTTATTGGGGGGTGAGTGTAGAAGTGTAAAAAAAATACTCTTAATAGTCTAAAAGTAAAAAAGAATTACTCTCATATTGACAACTACTTCTGTTATGAAGAGATTTTAATGTAATTTTCCTATATATTTATCTAATTTTTGCCCACCGTCCCCCTTTTTTTTCTTTCCTTCCCGTTCACACTTTATTTTTCCGCCTTTCATTTTCTACTGTAATATTTATGAAATTCTGAACATTAACATAAATTTTTTTTATGGAGCATGACCGTTTTATTTTTGCTTGTGTAGATTTCAATAAAGTCTGTCAAAATAGTGCAATCTGAGTTGAAATAGAAAGTAGCATTTCGTCAGGTATGTTCAGTAATATAATTATGAGGAATTTAACCTTGTAATTGCATATAAATCATAATAAAGTTACCAATAATGTGTCTACATGATCACATGTTTTTATTTTCGTAAGTTTTTATTTAAGGAATAAACTATTCAATCCTAAACAGTACGAGCAAAGCAATCTGAAATGCTTGGAATGAGGATTGTTTTGAGTAGCCTAACATGGCGGCTAAGCCCGCCCACTGGCTTCACCTCAGGAGCGTTAGCGCTTACATTAAGGCAGGGCGCCTTCTTGTTATTTAACCTCCTAGCTTCAATGCATGCGCCCGAGGCAAGGCCCGAGGCTTTCATCGGGTGGGGAATCCAAGATGGCAGACGGACAGAACCCAAGCATGTTAGATAGCTGGACAGGCCATGACGTCACAGACTTGTAGCCGTGGATTTACTAAAATGGCTGACTGAATCATTGCCGGGAACGACGAGGTTTGCCGCCGGAGGGGCTCTCTCGCTCGCACGGCGCGCGTGTGAAAGTTAATTTTATGGGGGGGGGGTGAGTGTAGGAGTTTAAAAAAATACTCTTAATAGCCTAGAAGTAAAAAAGAATTACTCTCCTATTGACAACTACTTGTGTTATGAAGAGATTTTAATGTAATATCATTACGCGGAATTAAACCTTGGAATTGCATATTAACTCATAATGTTTCTCCACGATCACACGTTGTTATTTTGGTAAGTTTTTACTTCAGTTCAGGAGTAAACGATTAAGCGCTAAACGTCATGCGAAAACCCATTGGAAATACTTGGAATGAGCAATGTTTTGGACATACTGTCATGGCCGCTAAGCCCGCCCAGTGGAGTCAATGGGTTCCCATTCATTTTAAAGGGAGGGCCTAGCCCTGACAGAACCGGAGCGTGGTTGCGCGCTTACGTCACCACGCCCGCTCCGCCCAAACCCGGAAGTGCGTCTCTTTGGCTGAGCAGCGGCTGGGCGGCCCTCGGGAGAGCGGGCTCGCGTCCTCTGTGTGCGGCCATGGCGGCAGCCGCCGAGCTGCAAGGGAAGTACCAGAAGCTGGCGCAGGAATATTCCAAGGTACCGGTCCTAAACCGTCTCCCCGTAGCACGGGTATGAGGAACGGCTCCGCCTCGTAGCGATATTTGTTCCCCCCTCAGCCAAGTCATCTTCTGGTTCCACACTGAGGGGACCCTCATGAGGGCGATTTCCGCGGTACGGAAGCCCCGCAAGGCCAGTTGTTTGCCTGCCCAGGAGCGCCAGTTCCGCCCTCCCTCCCTGGGATCGTGCGTGTGAGAACTGGAGGTTCTCTTGGGCGAGCGCGCCTTCTTTTCAGTCGCAGCCCATCATGGATGCGCCTCGCTTCTGGCACTTCTTTGAAAGGCATATTTCTCAATGGTAGAAAACGAACTCTCAGCCCCTCCTCGTCCGCTGTCGGTAGACTATGAAAGAGTGAACTCGTTCACGTAAACAGGGATTCCCTATAAATCTATATGACTGAAGCAGGCAGCGCAGGGTCTTCTACTTTGAGGGATCAGCAATAGGAGGCTCCTGGACTGCATTCAGACCTTTGAGAAATTATAGGGGAGGGGGCTATCAGATCACTTGCTTTGTATGCAGAAACTTATAGGTTCACCTCCATCAGCATCTCTAGGTAGAGCTGGGAACCACCCCGACTGAAACCTTGGAGAGCTGCTGCCAGTCAGGATAGACTTCCACAGCTGCACCTGTGATCGCACTCCCTGGATGGCAGCCTCAAATAATACTCGTCACCCTTCCTTGGTTGCCAGCCCAGAGGGGACATGTTGATGGAGAAGGAATGACAGCTACTGTATTGGGATGCTTGCTTGTATGTGGGGGTCACTTTCTCAAAGAAGTGCCTGACCTCTCCAGCTTACACAGCTGCTTTGCTTTCAGGCTTATAGCCTGAAATTTTGTGGTGAAGGGCCTAAAGAGACAGGAGTTACTGCAGAATAAGAAGCTGTGCTTGACAGGGCAACATGGAGAGCTCTTGCTTATAAAGTTGCCAAGAGTTGGACTTGTCTGAGTGGATATAAAAGAAGAAGAATGCAGGTAGCTTAATAAGTTTAAAGTTATTTAGTTGTATTGATACTTAGTGAGCAACTGGGTAGAATACCACCTGCATGCTTTTCCTTATTCCTCCATAACTAAAAGACATAGAGATGTACCTCTTATACACGTGCATGTAGAAGAATGCTTCAGGTTAAGAATAAGCATGTATAAGATGCTTGTTAAGAAAGAGGGTATGAATTAGCCCTGAAGGTACCATGTCTCTACAATCCTCTTTACTTGGAATGTATTTGGGGTGAAAATGTAGGCTTGTTGCTTTACAGCACTTAGTGCTGGTATAGTATTGTCATCTAATCAACCAGATTAATGTTGATTCTGAGATTTTCAGCCCTTGTGCTATAGTGCCACATACAGATATAGCATTCTTCTCTGATACAAGTTTGCAAGCTTGTATCAGTTTGCAGATTGGTGAGTTAGTGCTGATATTCCCTGTTGCTGTATAGCTGTGATCTCCAATTCACAATGGATCGACCAGTCTGAATTTTTACACCAGCATCATCCCTACCTCACCAAATAGCTATACAATATTGTTACATCACCAGCTCCTGTACATTAGTACAGGTTTTACTAAGTGTACTGAGAATGACAGATGCATATTTAATGTTAAGGCTTGTATGAGAGCCTCTCTGCTACCAAGAATATCAGTAGCAATGCTAATTCTCTGTTATGAGGGTCCTGTATACCTCCCTGGTACTAGTTCTGAAATAGTCTATTGTTAGAGTTCCCCCCTCCCATATCTGTTCTTAATATTTGTTGTGTTATGTCAGGATTTTTGAGATGCTGGTATTTCATTTTTCTTCCCCCATTAATATGTGTACACTAATATCAGGACTGGTTAATGTATCCTTGCAATTTTACATGCACGTATTTGTGATTTTATTCTCAGTGTAGCTGATATGGAATAACAATATCCTCTGATTCTGTACTCCTAATCATGAACATAATTTGAATGTTTACCTCTATGCAGTGTTTTGAAAGGGTGGAGAAGCCACCTTGTTCTTGCTTCTTCAAGTATAATACCACCAACATTTATGGTAGCCAGTCTGCACAGTACTGGTGTCTTGAGAATGCACCTTTAAATTTCCCTCTTTGTTTATACACAATAAGGGAAGCTGTATTTTCTCCTCTGTAGATCCCCTCAACCCTTACATGACCTGGTATAGCATAGTGGAAAAGACTGAATTGCAAATTGGATCTTCCTGATTCAAATTTTATTTCTGCCAGGACTTCAAGGAGCTCCTTCTCAATCCTCCAGCAACAGTATGGAGGTCATAATACTTCCTTACCTTCTGGTAGAGGTTGTAAAATGTAGTGCTCCTGCAATGCTGTCGGAACCCAGAAGTGAATTATAGTGATGCAGTGACATCACAACCATTCACTCCTGGTTCTGAGGCCTAAAACAAGTCTCTAAAAAGGGGTCGGGGTCAGGGTGAGAGGGAGGGTTTTGTGCAGCTTGAGGTTGTTGTGCGCTGTATCTCTGCCTGCCACAGTGAGCTTCCTGCTGGAGGCTTGTTACCAGTCTTACTACCAGAAGGGTGGCACATGATACCCCAGCAAGTGCCTCATGATGCTCTGGGCATAGTGACATACCGATTTGGAACTCCTGCCTTATGAGGGATGTTGCAAGGCCAACATCAAGATAATATATATGAAGTGTTTCCCAGTGTATGGGAAAGTGCTTTACAAATGCTAAGTAGTTGTTGTTCAGTCGCTAAGTCATGTCTGATGCTTCATGACCCCATAGAGCACAGCAAGCTAGGCCTCTCTGTCCTGTACTAGTTTCTGGAGTTCGCCCAACTTCATGTTCATTTCTTCGGTGACACTATCTAATTATCTCATCCTCTGCTGCCCCCTTTTCCTTTTGCCTTCAATCTTTCCCAGCATGAGGGTCTTTTCTAAAGAGTCCTCTCTTCTCATGAGGTGGCCAAATAAAAGTATTTGAGCTTCCTCTTCAGTATTCGTCCTTCCAAGGAGCAATCAGGCTTGACTTCCTGTAGGATTGCCCAATTTGTAATAATACAAAGTGCTTTTTGTAATAGTACTAGAAAGCTCTGCCAGTTTGATGAGGATGTCTCTTTGCACTTCAAAGTGATGCACCATCTCAACTTTATAGTGACACCCTTCCCAGTATTGAGACTTACATTGACAGTAGAGATATCTTGATTCTCTGTCCCTTGTTGACATCCTAACTTGCCCTGTAACATTGCTGCTGAGTAATGTCTTCTTTTGTTACACTAGCTCTGCCTCTACTGTTAATAGTATTAGTCCTACCTTTGGTCATGTTGATAATTTCCTTCCACCCCCATATGCTTCTGAGATATTTCTATATCATGCTTTCTGTCTGGAACTCTGCTGACTTACAGCAATTGAAAGGAAGAGATAATGGCAATGGTCTGAACAGTGCTTACTGAGGAAGAATAGGAGTCAAATCTGCCTGGTACCAGACCCTGTGATTTAATAATCTTAGATGTGGGGAGGACTGGCTATGGCTATTGGGTTATAGACGGACATCACTGTGATAAATTGCAAGAGATTCTATTCTGTTCCAGAGATTCTAGTCTAATTTACTGGTTAGAAGTGGGGAACCTCCTTATACCAATGAAATAGCACACCATTGGCATTTTTTAAGATGTGTTTGTGTTGTGATACAGAATAACCAAATTTAGTCGTAAAAATAAATTTATGACCTATTGCAACCCAAAGACTTGGAGCAACTATGATTTAAGATGCACGTATATTAATGCCTCTAAAATTGAGTGAAAATACACATTAATGCTTCTGAAACATAGACATGCCATCCAGCTTCTTTAGCCCTGTTACCAAACATATACTCACATTGGAAAAGCTGCTTTGTGCTTTGGGAATCTGCTCCCATGGCCCCCCCCCCCAAAGAAAAATGCTTATTTTTTTTGAAGAACAAGGATAGTCTATTGTGACATCAAGTAGGGTAAGATTTGTACAGTATAGTACTTATTTTTTATGTAACATTTAAAATGTTTGACTGGCATTTCTCAAATATCAGTGAACATTTTCTTTGTTGATATGATTGCTGAATAATTCCTGGGCAACTGCCGCAATATATGCTGATGGTTCTGGGGCACATTGGAAGCTGCCTTGAGCACCTCCCTTTGGGAGGGGACAGGCAGGGTAAATATATTGTAGGGTGTACACTTGGCCAGGCCAGTGCCCTCCATGGGCCTATTGGACCGCAGATGAAAATGCAGCTGAAAACCCACCCAATGCTTCCCTATATCAGCACCTTCCAAGAAAAGCAAGGTTTTTTCAGAGAAGCATTACTGACAGCATTCCACCATTATGGATCTTCTCATTGGGAATGTGGCATCCTCGATGTACATTGAGAAACTCCAGGACCTCTCCCTGGACCAACACATCCAAATTCTCAATGGAGCCCTTGAGATTTTGTAGCTAAAGTGTTTCAGCAGCTATATTCAGGCTTATGCTACAACTTCTGTGTTCATTCTGGCAGCCCGCGGGGGCGGGGAAGACGGCGAAACGGACCGGAACGCAACGGGCGGGCTGCCGCTCACCCATTCGTCCCGCCCAGCATTCTGGCTGAATGACAACGCTGGGCACTTAGGTGTTTCAGTAGTGCTTGAAACATGTTCAGTATCGTTTCTAAAATAAGATGCAAAATTTTGTAAGTGGCTAATAATCAACTTACAATCTTCTTGCTTCTTATTTGGGTTAATGATTTGTCTCTGCCTTTCTCTTTGCAGCTTCGGGCTCAGAACCAGGTACTAAAAAAGGGTGTTGTCGATGAACAAGCAAATTCAGCATCCTTGAAGGTAGGCCTTTTAAATTTTAAAGTGAACAAGATCTTGATGTTGATATTAGCTGCTTGATTAGATAGTATGTTTTAGTGCCAATCAGCTTTTTTCAGATTCATCTGCCACTTTGTCATCCACACACTCACCCTTAGGTTTGAAATAATGACACATTGTATTATTTTAAAGGAAACCATCACTCCTGCTCTTACAGGAGATCTTTAGCTATCAGCCACAGAGACATATCCCTCCTCCTCCATCTTCCATATCTAAGCACCACTGAAAGACAGGAACAAAGGGAGAGGCCAAATCCAGCTCTCCCAAGTTTCCATCAAGAATGAGCCTCCTGCACATTTCTTACTTTTGCTGTCACAGTTTAAAACATTATTTAATTTTATATATTAACAAAAAATGAGTTGTAAGGAATTGGAAACAAAAGCAGGAGGAAATAAAGGAAGGGCTAAAAAAATCTATTGAGAGCTTATTGTATAAGTAAACCTCAGTATTTACAATGTTTTTAGCAATCCTTGCCTCACATCTTTGCTGTGGTATTTGTACTAAACTGTTGTTGATGTAACTGGTTTGCATTGTGGTGTGCACTGTGGTAATTCTGCTATTTCCACTTTTGTAAAATCAAATAAAGAAGTATCTTCAAGTCAAATCGTTGAGTATATTATATCTTTCTGTTTCTGTTACTTGCACCTATAGGGTAGATAATGCGGTATTTTCCCCCTGACTTTCTTCAGTTAGGGTTCTTCCCCTGTCAGTAATGCAAAAAAAAATGGGAGAAAGGAAGGAACTTACAGAGAGGAAAACCTGTGCTGCCTCCTGGCTCTACACACATAGGTGCTGCAGGAAGGAACAGGACACCCAAAATCACTTTTATTTTGATTGCAGATTAATGATTCTGAGAAAATTTCATGAGCCAGGTTGCTTGAAATCTGATGCTAGCAGTTTGAAATGGGTTTTTGTCATTCTAGTCATATGTAGGGTTGTCAGCTGAGAATTGTTTCCCCCAGCATTGTTGAGGAATTTAAAAAGCAATTATTGTCCCTACACCCAATTGATGATGCAGTGTAGAAACTCTTCTTTGCACCCAAACATTTTTGAAGAATAAATGAAAATTCCTTCATGCTGCTGTGAGTGCAAGAAGTAGCATTAAGCTAATGTAGTAAGGAATCAGTTAACATTTAAGGATCTTACATGTACGCTTGTGGATCTCCCGCTTCCCTTTTCTAAGTAGATCCAGACTGGGTGGATCAGATATACTTAAAATGGAGCCTTCTGAAATGCGTGTGTGGGAGGGAGATATTGAGCAAAGAAGAACTTAGATAAGTGCAATTTTTTACAACTTCCTGCTTTGTATAAATTGGGACTTTGCAAAATTCAGTGTGATAAAACTTCTGATACTATATCCAGGAACAATTGAAAATGAAGGACCAGTCACTTCGAAAACTGCAGCAGGAAATGGACAGTTTGACCTTTCGCAATCAGCAGCTTGCAAAAAGGGTAGAATTGCTTCAGGACGAGCTGACACTGAGTGAATCTAAAGGCAAGAAGAACAAGGTAGGTACTAAGTGTTTCTCTAAAGCTTCCCAAAGTTTTGATAGTTAAGGCTTTCTCTTCAAATTGGAATCATGCTCCACTCTTATCCCTGAAAAGAAGTCCTTGCAAGCAGTTTCTGTATGAGTTGCTGTTCTGGGTATGCTTCCTGATGGACAGGCCCTGAGCAGAGACTCATACGGGGTTCACCAGGAAGCTTATTATAACTATTTCCCAAGAAATACAGTAGATGTGACTGAATTGTCCATAACTCCTGAATTGATCAGGAGGAGGCAAGGCCAGACCAGCAAACTATGTAGTGAGGCCAGTGGCGTTTCTACAGGGATGGCAAAGCTCTAAGTTTTGCAAGAAGCCTTACCTTGCAGTGGAAATCACTCCTCTCCTGCACCGTTTTAGCCAATCCTCACAGGGAACAGCAACATCTTTACTTGGTGTTGCTTACTGGCTACAGCAGCAAGGGAGAGGAGGGATTTACGTGACAGGGTAAGGCTCCTTGCAAAACTTAGAGCTTTGCCATCCCTGTAGAAACGCCTCTGAGTGAGGCACCAAGCAGCTTTCCTTGTGGGAGGGTACTTTGGGTTCATAGGCAACCTTTAATTTATATATTTTCTATGCACAAAAGTTTCCCTCAATATATGTTTTAGGAACGACTGCTCCAAAGTCGTCTTATCTCCCGTTCTTTCACTTAGTCATTGAGAAATATTGTTTTCCATTGCATTGATATAATTTGAAATAGTTTCTTTTCTGTGTGTGGTGATTTTTGTGTGTGGGGACCTTAATAAGTCCAAAAATGTGCTGTTTTAACAGTAAAATGTTAACTAGGGTGTTGTGGATGATACCATGATAGACTAAGGCCAGGAAGCTAAGGTTCAAATCCGCAATTGGCCATGATACTCTGTGGGTGACCTTGCATTTGCCACTATCTCTTGGTCTATCTTACAGGGCTCTTGTGAGGATTAAAAGGAGGGGAAAGGAATAATATACATTGCATTTTTATCCCATTATTTCTATAAGGAGCTAGAGGCAAATATTATTAAATAGAGATAATAAGCACATAGTACTTGATTCTTTCTCTGAGGAACATCTTGTTCCCTGTTATGGTTGGTTCCCCGATGATCTCCCACCCAGGCTGTACCCAGAATCAAACATTAGCAGCTTACTCAGCAGTATTGCAGTACACTATGTGCCTTCCGACCATTTGTTGGAATATCTGAAAGCAGTTGCAATTTTGGCCTGGTTCGTTGAAAGCCAAATTCTAGTGCATTTGCTGCTGCTCATAAAACTGTTATTAGTTTTTACCTTTTGCAGAGTCAGCAGCGCACTAGATACCGTTGAGCTGGATGTGAAAGGAAGCCAGTCATTGCCCACATGCTTCCAAATTTCTCTTTGCTGGTCCATTCAGGAAGTGAGAAGTGAACAAAATCTCAACAGAGAGGGAAATGCTTGACAAGGGAGCAGTGGGGATTATGGGGTGGAAGAAGGTCCTTTGTTAAGAGTACTGGCTTGATGGAAGTGGACTAGAGAGGTCTGGCTTCAAATCCCAGTTGGGTCACAGAACTCACTAACTGTCCTTGTGTTAGACTGAGAAAGCAGCTTCCCCATTTCAGACTTATTGCGAGAACAAACTCGATGTACAACACCCTGTGTTCCTTGAAGGAAAGTCATATTATTTATGGGATATACAAATACATACAAGTAAACTGACAGCCCAGCCCTGAACTCCTTAGTGCCCGGAGGAACAGTGCCACAAGAATGGCAACCTCTGTATCTTGTGGCCACCATTTGCTCCCTTATCCCTTGTAATGTTGCTGTGGTACCGATGGGTCTTCTCACTTCTGTGTCTGTGTTTAAGTTTCTCAAGGAGAACCATGTCGGGTTGCCCAGCTCAGGGGTAGGGTCCTTGCCCCCTCCTGGGACCAATCTTCCCTCTTCTGCCATGTTTCCCTCACTCCTCAGCTCCCTTCCCGAGAATGCTTACTGCTGGCTGGTGATGGAGAGCGGTCTATTCATCTTTGTGGTGCTGAGGCCTAGTACTGATTGGAACTGGCCCAGTACCAGCCCTACGTATTCTCTGGGTGTCACAAACATACTGGCGATGAAGAGCTCAGGATTGGGCTCTGAATATGCCTAATTCATATATGATATGTGCGTATTCCTATTCCCAGAAAGCCTGGGTGGTGAATGTTTATAATAGTCACAACGGGCATTGTGTAGCATTTTCAAAGTGTAGTTTCAAGAACCTTGAACAGCCTTGTAAAGTCAGCCAGTAGAATTGTTGCAGGGGTTTGCCTACATCCATGTAGGGATTTTGTAGGCTGTTAAATTTGGACCACAAACTGTCTCTCTCCAGCTCTCTAGTCCAGTCTAAAGTAGTAATGCCTCCTATAGCACTGCTTTCTTTAACACTTTCATTATAGCACTCATCCCAAGTGCAGTTTTTACTGTCCGGGTGCACTCCTGGGACCAATTCTCTCATGCCAGCCTTCACAATCCATGGGGGAATACATTCCTGCCCCCTGTGGATACTGGAAACCATGGATAAGGCAGAACCCCTTTGGTTTTCATAGTTTGCCATGGACTCTGTGGTGATCTGTAAGCATGTTCAGTGAGCAGGTATGTTCTTGCTTTCTGCTAGAAAAGTGGTGAAACTGCATCTCAGCTGAGTCAAGAACAGAAGAATGTCTTTGATGAAGACCTTCAGAAGAAGATAGAAGAAAATGAGAGGCTGCATATACAGGTAATGTGTAATTGATAAGACTTTTAGAATTATCTTCTGAAGACCATATTTGGGCATCCTAAGAACAGTGTAGTAAAGTTGACCAATTGGTGCATTGTTATGAACTGTATTATGAGAGATTTTGGCTTGTGCCAATGAACTTGGTTAGTTCACAAGTTGCAGTGTTGTCTAGCCATGTGTAATTTCTGAGAATCACTAAAGACCAGAATGTCTTGCAAGAGAACTTTGAAACGTTGTCAAAAAGCAATGTTCTGACTAGACAGTTCTTCATATCACCCATTTTTTGGTCCCAAACTGCTAGACTTGTACTAAGTGTATGAACAACATTTGGTACATCATAGAATCAGAATAGATCAGATTACATCTAGTCCAACAGATTACTTTTCTTTGAGGGCCCCCAGCCACCAACCCTCTCAACTGGGATTGTGAAACACTTTGGGGGAGAGAGTCTGAGGGACACATCAGGAAAGGGTTTTTTCCCTATCTATGCCTCTTCCTTTCCTTCCCAAGGGATTTCCTGGGCCAGGGAGACAGAGATGCACAGGGCGAGCCTCTTTCTAGCTTGAAGGGGCATGCGTGGAGAGAAATGGCTCAAACAAGGGAAGGGAGACAACAAATGTGCAAAGGACAGAATCATCTACTCTTTCTTCCTGGGGAAGAAGCTTGAGAGAAAAAGAGAGAAGCTTGGGAAGTGGAAGAAAGGTACCCCCCTAATTCTCTCATGCCAGCCTTCTTGTAGCAGAAGAGGGGAGTGAGTCATGGCTTGGAGCAGGAGAAGTACAACTAGTTGCTAATCAAGGCTGCATGCTGTATGATTTCCTGCATCAAAGCTGTTCTAAAAACATTTGTTGGTGCCCCACCGTTGATCGTGGGTGAATGGTCCTGCTTTTTGCCTGCACGTTTGGACTAGATTATTTTTCAGCAAAGAGATGGGCCTGATTAGGGCTCATAGGATTGCAATTTTTAGTGTCATTGCCCCTTCTCCCAACAACAGTCCCTAACTTCTTGGCCAGATGTATTTATAGCCATCCTGTTCCTCCTTTTCTCTGCATTGCTAAATTCTAACCAGAGTACCCCCAAATTTAATGTTCAGAAAGCACATGGTCTGTTTTTAGATTTCAGGGACATGTACTCAAGTTTTTTTTAAAAAACACTAAGTTTGTAGACTGTGACTAAGGCTCCAGGCAACTGTAGTAATTGGAGAGAAGTTCCATTGCTTCCTGCAGTATATAGTTGCACCCTTTCCCAGCCCTTGAGCAAACTGGTTCTGCAGGTCTTCATTTGGCTTCAGGCTGCATGAGCAAAACTCTAATTCTTCCACTCAGAAGGGGCTTGAAGTACTGGTTGGTGTGTGTCTCTTGTAGCTGCCTGTAGGCTAGCACTTTTGAACTCATTGAAGCCAAATAACCATCTCCTCTCCTCAGCATTTTTGTCACTGTTCTTAGACAAGGATTTTTGTTGGTAATGCAATTCAATCAATCAATCGAGGTACTTATATACCGCTTTTCAACACGAAGTTCACAAAGCGGTTTACAGGCAAATAGTAATAATAATAAAGTTAAATGGCTCCCTGTCCCAAAAGGGCTCACAATCTAAAAAAAGGCAGACTGCCAGCAACAGCCACTAGAAAGACTGTGCAGGGGTGAAGAGGGACAGTTACTCTCCCCCTGCTAAATATAAGAGGAGCACCACTTTAAAAAGTGCCTCTTGTCCAATTAAAGCATATATGTTTTTTTTTTTTTTAAAACATTACTTGCTCTCTCCTTCTCAATATCATCTCCCTTTCTTTACTAAATGTTAAATTTACATTTCCTCCCAAAGGATTCAGAGTCCTTCCCCCTCCTTTCACACTCACAACAATCGTGTGATGTGGGTTTGGTTGGGAGGTTCCAACTGGCCTAGATCATCCAATGAGCTTCATGATTGAGTGGGGATTTAAAATCTAGTTTTCCCAGTCAAATTCCATCACTCTGTCATTGGCTCTCACTTCTTAAATCTTTTATAGCATTTATTTTTTTGCTGGATGCAGCACTAAACCGCATATTCATATATTTTGAAAAGAAGAAATAAGCCGTCCTGCAAGAAAAGAGTTTGCTCCTCCAGAAGGAAGGCTCCTTTGCTCTTTCATTAGGTTGGCCTGGTTGTCCAACTTTGAAGGTGGTCTGAGACTAGAGCCAGCTTATTAGTAAGAGTACAGGCATGCCCAGGTATTTGCTGGGGTTCCATTCCGGATCACCTCGGGGATACCTGGACCCATAGATACTGGGGACACCTTTTTAAAGATAGGGGAAAGTCAGTGGTTTTGCTGCAGCAAGGTAAAAAAAAGAGATTTGTTAATAGGCGTTCCAGTATCCATGGGTAACAGAAACTGGATGCTGGGGCACACCTGTATTTATATACCACTCTTAACCAAAAGTTCCCAAAGCATATGGTTGTCAGGAGGCAGAGAGAATGTTCAGTAATTATGTTTGTATATGCCCCAGGCCTTTGAAGGTCCTGTGGCCAGAAATGCTAACAGATGCAAAAACAAGGCAAACAGAATACCAAAGTTCAAGCCTTGAACGCTCCTAGTTGGTCTTTGTGTTTCACAATTTGGCTTGGGATGCAAGCAGGCAAAGTGTGGGAGGTGCTGGCTCAGGCTTTCCTGCATGTAAATAAAATTTAACAGTTGTGAAGGAAGGGGGATATACTTGCATATTTTCTCTTATGCTGATGGCAGCTTAGAAAGGGTTTTTTATCCAGAAAAACAGCACATGGGGAAGGGTTAACTCACAATCCCTGTCTGATTGACCTGCAACTGCTTCTAATCTAATAGTGAGAGACTATGATCTCACTGTTTCCCATGTTGCATCTAGTTTGGTGCATAGGTTTTTCCACGTTAGAATTATTATTGTAGAATCCATGAGACATGTTGAAAAGTAGCTACCAATGACATTCCTGGAGAGGATGCTAGCAAAAAGCATTAACTGGCTACATCCTCAGTTTGAATACTTCATTCATATTCTTTGTTCATATTCACCTTTTCACCTTAGCGTAGAGATGCCCAAAGCAGCTTATATAAAAATGTGAGAACAGCATTAAGAATCCATAAATATACTTTTGAATCCATAAATATACAAGTATAGCATTTTCTCCTGCAAAGGAAAGCCAGGATACAAATCTTAATAATAAGAAATGAGCAGAAGATGTTAGTTTGCGAAGACTAACAGGCAAAAATTACATTTCCAGCAACTCCAAAACCTGCTGGCGTGCCAAGTTGCAGTATGACCCTCGGTGCCAAACCATGTTGTGCAGCTCTCCCTCAGGCTGTAACATGTTGACCTCTTTTCAGAACTTGCTCTTCTCATTCTAGTTCTTTGAAGCAGACGAGCAACACAAGCGCTTGGAGTCGGAGCTGAGGGGCAGGCTTGAGGTCTTGGAAATGGAAACTGCACAGCACAAGGCCGTGGTGGATGGCCTGACTCGGAAGTACATGGATACAATAGAAAAACTGCAGAGTGAGAAGGCCAAGTTAGAAGTAAGTTCCGAAGCCGGGTCTTCTTCTGTGAAGACAGGTACTGCCAAGTGAGGCCTGTTTGACATTGTGGTGGCTGGTGGAAAGGCTTTGCTTTTTCAGCCAGTATTCCCTGCAGATGGGATGATGTTTTAATTCTGGTTGTGAATTCTTTTATCTTATTGTTGTAAGTTTTTTAATTTCTTCTTTTATTGCTTCGATGGCTGCTTTTAGTGGTCAGCACTGCTTCAAGTGCCCTTTTTGGCTGAGCTATAGTTTATAAATTCTTAAAATTAAAAAAGTAAATATGTTGCATTTAATGTCTGGTGTGGAATTCATTGTGCAATTCACTGTTCACAATTCTGCTATTCTTTTTCTCACCAGATAAAATCTCATACCCTAGAGAGAGAAGCCAAGGACTGCAGAGTTCGAACAGAAGAATGGTATTCCCCCCTTCTTTTTTAAAAAATGCATTTCATTATGTTGAAAGGTACCTGCAGAAAAAGCTGCCTAATGAAACAATTGTTCTTAGCATCTATCTAATTAATTGTAACCTACCTGGGGGTTATTGGCCTAGCCTAGCAGGCACAGCCATAAAGAGCAGTCTTGCATTGAGTTAGACCAGTGGTATGTTAAGGTATTCTGTAGGTGCAGTGCCGGAGCATTCATTTGAACTTTAGGATTTGGCCTCCTCAGTACTGAGTGTGCCAGGCATATCATGTATAATTGGTAATGTGTGAATACAACACTTCCCCCCCCCAATCCCCTTTGTGCACATGCACACATACCCTGTGTGGCTGGGGAGGGGGTGGCGTGTGCATGGATGAAGGAATAGGCATATTATATCCCCTTCCTGTTACTTACTAGGAGTGCAGCCTTCTGTGCAGCACTCTGCTTCCTTTTTGACATGAAAGGAAGCAGTGCAGTCTGGATTCATTCATATGAAATAGAAATGTGTGGATCAGTGAGAAGAAAAACACCTTTCCTCCTTTCCGTGCTGTGTCCTTGCATGGCGTTTAAAGGGAACGCATCACTGTAAACTGCGTGAGTGTGGGGAAGGATGGAATGCTCTAATTCTTGCTTGCATTGAGTGAACAGGGTCTGATCAAAAGAGCTTGCATCTGTGGTGGACTGGAGGGAAATGGCCACAGCAAACCTGAGGTGAAGGCCTTCCTGAATCCATCACTCATTCCATTACCTACAAGCTGGATTGCATTGCTTCATAGCTGGCTGGCCATGGGTTTATGTATGGAGGCAGTTGTTCATATAACTTGGGGGTCTTGAACCTTTTTGGTGCAACAACCCCAATAAATAACTGAAATATGAGCCCCCTCCCAGGACTTGATCTGCCCCCATTGCTGTCCATCCCTGCCCCATTTCTCCCAGTACCTTACATCTTCACAACAGCTCTGAGGTAGCAGCCTAAGCGGGGCTGACCTTACGAGCTGAGGGGCAAGACAGCAAGAAGAGGCTGTGCAGGGTTATGGAAGAGGCTGTGCAGAATTTTGATAAGGCAGTCCCGTTATTGGTTTGGATCCAAGCCCCCTCTAGCACAAACTTTGAAAGATTGCCGTGACCCATTGGGTCCCAACCCACAAGTTGAAGAACACCAATCTAACTTACAGAAATGAGAGGGGGTTCAACAGGAGTACACTTATTGCACTTCAATGCGGTAAAAGCGTTATCTATTATGAACTGCCTTGAATTAAAGTCAGAGGAGTAATCCAATGACCATGAAAGGCGGTATATAAATAATATCATTAATTATACTGTCAATAGCAATTCTGAAAAAAAATCGGTTTACATAATTAAGAGATTATTTTGATGCAAGGCACTAGTAACTAACACGCCATGAAAATGAAAAAAAATTTTTTTTTTAAGCCTGCTGCTTTCTCGGTAGCCATTAGCTATTCTGACACGTTGGTTTCTTGGAATGTTCCTGGACATACTAATGTAGGTGGGGGCGGGGAATAGTTGAGGAATGTTGGATGCTGCAGCAGCTGGATATCAATTGGAGTGGCAACCCCTAGTAAACAGTCCTAAAAGTGTGGCTACCATATATTAATAATAAATAATAATACATTTATTTATATACCGCCTTTCTTAATATCACTAGATTTCTCTAATGATTGAACTCAAGGCGGTTTACATAGGCAGACTTTCTCACAAACCCGAAGGTTTTTACAATTTTACAGAATGTTCTATCTTCCAAGAACAACACTCCTACAGATCTTTCTTTCTGGATTTAGCCTTCTTTCTTTAGCCACCCGTCTGTCGTCTGCTGGCTGATGAGGCTTCCCTGCTGCCACCAGAGATGCAGCTGATTTCAGCACACTCCTCCTCCCATGAGGCAGCTGAAACTCAGCTTTTAATCAGCCGCAGCTTCCAAGGTCTGCTGCTCGCAGAGACTTCCGGCAGTCCCGAGCTCACGACCTTGAGATCTTCAGGTGTTATCTTCGGGCAAACGGAGGCATTAACCCTCTCGGCTAAATCTTCTGCCCTTATTATAATTTTCCTTCTTGTATTGGCTGGTACTGTTAACCTTGCTAGTCATGTCTTTTGGTTTATGAGGAGCAGGTGTGAATGGCATTCTGCTTTTTCATTTTTCAGCTCCAACAAATCAAAATTAATAATTTTAATATGACTTGTTTTTTTTATTTTTCTCACCCAGTCAGCAGCAGCTAAAGAACCTTCATAACGACTTGGGTAGCAGATTGGGTGAATCTTTACACATCATCAGCGAAAAAGTCCCTTTCAATGATACAAGTAGGTAATGCATTGATTGCTTTTGCTATTGTTAAAGGAACAAATTATAGAAAAACAAGAAGCTCGATTTTTCTTCTGTTCTGATGGTCATGCAGTTAATTTTAGTTTTCTAAATCTAGACTTCAGATGGAACTGTATATTATGAATAGCATGGGCTGCTGCTAAAAATGGCAGCTTTGTCAGAAGTTTCCTCACTTTTCTTTGGAATATGTGGTATAGAATACAGTTTCCTAATGTCATACATTGAATGTTCTCCCATACTCCATAAGAAATGTACATCATAGTAATATCAAGGCATGGGATGTTAACCCTGCAGATTGCCTGAGATGTAGGCATGGAGGGGACTTGCTGCAGCTGCCTTTTTTTGTAGCTGTCCTATTATATGTTCCTTAGAATATGTTGCTTCCCCTTGCACAGTATATAAAGAATGGTAATGCTATTGTAAGGCTTATGTTGGTCACATGAGAGAGAATGTAGCAAGAATGGTTATTTGAGAACTGCTAACAACATTCAAACAAGTGGTGATGAAAAATGGGTGGGTAACTGCATCTTTTCACTGCAAAGCATCTCCAGCCTGAGCATCATTTTAAAGGACATGGTGGCCCTCATTATCTGCTGGGCTTCCATTCCTGGAACCCCCATGGATACCAAAATCTGCAGATATTCAAATCTGTGGGTTCTGAGGGCTCTCCCAGACCTCTGAATGCAACTGGAGCTGATCTGAAGTTACCCTAGGTACCCCAAGTTAAATTGCTCTGGCTGGCATTGCAAGGCCTGTAGAGGATGCGTGCAGTTGCGCACAGCTTCTGTGGTTTCTCAGAAAGGTTTTCTCAGAAAGCCTCCCAGACGTGAGTAGAACAAGGTTCTAGTTGCGTCTGGGACGTCTGTAGCGAGTCCACTCGTGCGTTCAAAACCCGTGGATTTTAGAATCCCCAGGTCCCAAATCTACGGATATCGTGGGCCCACTGGAGGGATTAGGGAAAATACATTTTTAAAAAACTAGGACTTTTTTTAATGAATAGGATTAAGTCAGGTTCACTGATCACCTTGGGAGTTACTCCCAGGAAGTGTGCATAGTGGAACACTGGGTTGCTGGACCTCTCTTATACACAGCATACTGGATTGTTGTCAGAATTACTGAAATAATGCATGCAGTGTACTCTCAGCATTCTGAAAGCACTTTGTAAAATTAAGGTGATATGCCATAATGTCACATATTCATACTGATGTTGTATTCATTTATTTGTGTTTATAGGATCTGTAGTATCTTGCTTGGGGCATGTAACGGCAGTTCTACTTGAAAAACGTGGTTGCCTGCCCTTAAAAAATATAAACAAATGAAAGGGGGAGAGAATTTACAATAATATGATAAATGTTATTTTATAGGATCCAGTCAGTATAATGCTCTGAATGTGCCACTACACAACAGGCGACGGCAGGTAAGTGATGAACCTAGAGTGCTTAACCTAAGAAGTATATAGTGTCATAGGCATAAGGGACTGGGTTGGTACAAATGAAATGTTGACTCTTTTTGACTATAGTTATGAAACCATAGTTTCAGATCTGATTCAGTGGGAGCCCAGGTTGACCTCAAACATGGCTGATATTGCTGCTGACATGCTTCTTAATCATGGTTCAAATAGTGGTAGGGAATTCTTTTTGGGCTTTATCATGGCAGATACCACAAGCATATGTATTTAAGCCAATGTTTTAACTGATAGGTCTGACAGTGACAATAAGCAATGACATCTAAAAAAGCAGCTTTTATTTTCAGAAATGGTATAAATGGCTGAGTTGTATGGCTTGGTGACTGCAGAAGCCATTTTTCTCAGTTTCCCCCCAAGGATTTGGGCATGTATCATTGATGCTATAGAGGTAGGACAGAAGCATAGCAGAACTGAATTGTATGGGGAAAAGTATGTTATCGTACTGCAAGTTTTAGCTATAGTACTGCTAAAACTTGTTGGAAAGGTTGATTCTTTACATGTGAGGTCTTATAAACAATGAATAGCACAATCCTATTGTGGGCAGAAGATTTAGTCAGGACGGTTAATGTCTCCGTTTGCCTGAAGATAAGAGCTGAAGATCTGAAGGTCGCCAGTTCAGGACTACCAGAAGTCTCTGTGAGCGGCAGACCTTGTAAATTGCAACTGATTAACAGTTGAGCTGTCTTCGGCTGCCTTGTGTGAGGGGGAGTTGTGCCAAAGTCAGCTGCTTCTCTGGTGGGAGCAGGGAAGCCCCTTATCAGCCAGCAAGAAGACAAACGGGTGGCCAGAAAGAAGGACTAAATCCAGAAAGATCTATCTGTATGTGTGTAGTTCTTGGAAGATAGAACATTCCTGTAAAAATTGTAAAAACCTTCGGGTTTCTGAATAAAGTCTGCCTATGTAAACTGCCTTGAGTTATAGTCATTAGAGAAATCTGGTGACCTAAGAAAGGCAGTATATAAATCCAAGTATTATTATTTATCCTAAACACATCTACTCAAAAGTAAGTCCCATTGTTTTCAACAGGGCTTGCACCCAGAATGTGTGTATAGGACTGCAGCCTAAGATGATGACCAGATGCCTCCTGGAATGCCACTTGTGATGTCTATGCCTATATACAAATTTAAAGGTGTTTTCCTTTAAGTTGGTGGTTCCCAACCTTTACATGACAGTTGAGAACCCTGAAGCTTTGATTCTCAAACTTTGAGGGAGTTTGAGAACCAAGATAAGTGTCTGTGGAGCAAAGCCAGCAGCACAATCCCCCAGGATTGTGCTGCTGCCAGGGATGGGAGGGGGTGTTTTCTACTTACTTTTGCGACCCCCAGCCTCCTGTGGCTGTG
The DNA here is from genome assembly GCA_029204185.1 of Lerista edwardsae. NCBI lineage: Eukaryota > Metazoa > Chordata > Lepidosauria > Squamata > Scincidae > Lerista > Lerista edwardsae. The sequence continues at coordinate 26,335,484 of JAJKFI010000008.1, forward strand.
GGGATCCCTGCAGAAACTTGTGCAGGGCTCTCCAAGCCTCTAAAAATGTTAAAAAAGCAATCAGAACCCCCTTCCAGTTTTCAACTGCAAACCAGGAAGTGGGTTCCAATTGCTTTTTAAAACTTTTTAGAGGCTTGGCAAGCCCTGCAGAGGTCTTTGCAGGGCTCCCCACACCCTAGGCGGCAGAGGCTTGCTCAAGTAAGTAGAAAACACCCCCTCCCATCCCTTGGGGACCAGATCCCCCTGCTCCTTAAAGGGGCAGAGGCAGAGCTTCACAGGCTGGGGTATCATGATGCCCCAGTATGAGAACATACTGCTGTAAATTGATACTGGGGTTGGGGAGTGGCGCCAGCAATGGTACTGCTGTGATTGCATTGCTGCCGGAGCAAAGGGGTTGCCTGTGTAGCTTGCCTGGGATAGCACCAGCCATCCAGAGGATGCAGACGGCCTGTGATGCCCTCTATGGACCTTCCCATCACTCACAGTAGCTCCTTGCTTTGATCACAACCCACTTTCGTAGTGAACGACAAGGAGGCCCACAGAAGGGATCGCAGGACACTTGCACACTCGGATGGCTGGTGCTATCACAGGCAAGCTACACAACCCCTTTGTCCCAGCAGTGACGCAATTGCTATAGTGCCATCACCACCATCACTGCTGCAGCTACTCCCCTTAAGGGGAAATTCACTGCTTCCAGTTTCCCTGGGGGTTGCAACCCCAGTTTGGGAACCACTGCTATAAGTGCACCTTAAAGTGCATTTTGATTTTGCTATGTTTAAAAAAAATGAAAGGCTTCGAAATTCCCTGTCACACAATTCAGGTTGCAGTACATCTAGTTTGCTTTCCCAAAAACAAACATGTTTATAGCAAGGTGGACCTGGGTTATATTCTGGTTTTCTGTTTGCACAAGTTAAAAGCAGTGTTGTGTGAAGCCTCTTGTAAAACAGATTTGCATGCCATCAAAGAGGCCCCATTGCTGCACTTTGTACTTTGCAGTTGAAGCTACGTGACCTTTCTAGCCAGGCACTGGCCTTCGTTCAAGATCTGGTAACAGCTCTTCTGAATTTCCACACTTACATGGAGCAGCGAGTACAGATTTTTCCTGTTGATTCTGCCACAGACACAATATCACCATTAAATCAGAAGGTAAGCTTTGGGGTGAACTTTAAGCTGTTTTCTTAAATGAATAAGTGATTAGCATGCCATGCTATAGCTTTCTGTGAAGTAGGAGTCTGTAGCCTTTGGACTTGTAAGATCTACTTCTATTTTTTACTAGAACCCCAAGGTTCACCAATTGCAGCCAAGTGCAAAATAGTGGCAAAGAGGTGACAAGGAAGAAGCCAGATTCAAAATAGAGACATGTGCAGGGAGATGGATATGAAAGGATGCTCTGGGATGGAGCCAGTTACTGTACTCCCATGAGCCATACATTGGGATGATCTGAGTATACTGGAGCAAATTTGGCCTGGCTACAAACCTGGGTTAGCACAGGCTAGGACTTAGTGAGTTTGGTTATCACAGCAAATCCCCTATAGAGAATGGAAGTTGAAAACTTTCTCCTTTCATATAAGAGGTGAAAGGTGGAAGTACATGAACCCTGGGCTCATAAATTAAACTGCTGATTTTCAGTCTTTTTCATCTCACAGCACACTGACAAGGTGCTAGAATTGTCAAGGCACACCATCAGTTTTTTGACAATTGACAAAATTAAACTTTAATTTAAAACACACCACATGCTGCTGGTGTGTGTGTGTGTGGGGGGGGGGCTTGTACTCCCCAATGGCCCTACTAATAAATCATCCTCCACACAAATCCTGCAGACAATTCATGGTACACCAATGTGCTGCAGCACACTGGGTGAAAATGGCTGAATTAAACAATGGTTCCATATGATGCTTGAACCAGGCTGTAGTTGGGTTATATGGAACTTTGATCTTATCCAATATAAGGCAATTCTTACCATTCTGGTAAGCATCAGAAACTGGCAGTGACATGACTTATTTCTAATGTTGGGACTCTCGAGTCCATTATTTTGCCACTGGTACTTCTGACAGTTTACTTTGCTTTTAGTTCTCCCAATATCTTCATGAAAATGCTTCTTATGTTCGCCCTCTGGAGGAAGGAATGCTGCACTTATTTGAGAGCATCACGGAGGACACTGTCACAGTGCTGGTAATATGGTTATCCTGTTGCCACAGTCTGAGATTGGCTGGTACTATTTATTTGTATTTGAAGAATTTATACCCTGTCTTTCCTATTTGAAACCCAATTTTTTTTTTAAAGGAAACAACTGTGAAATTGAAATCCTTTTCTGACAACTTAGCATCTTATGTCTGCTTTCTCAGGAAGATTCTTCCTTACCAGTTGAAAAGGTATTTCTTCTTTTTGACTTACTAAATATGTAGTTCAGTGCTCAGCGTATCGCTTACATTAGATTCTGCAAGTGGCAGGGTGACCTCTGGATTCTTATTTTTTCTAATGATTGCTAACAATGTAAATCTCTACAGAGGAGACATGGACTGAAATTTCTCATAACTGTTCTTATGTGCCCAAGAGACCATTGCCTCTCATTTTCCCTTCTTGATTTTTTTAATATGTACCAGGAATTAAATCTGTTCAGTGTTCTTGGTGCTTGGTGCTAACCAGTTGTTCGATGCCTAGGCTTTGACAAGATTATAAGGAAAAGCAGGTCCACACTTATAGGAGAGCACCAAGAAAACTGAATAGATTTAATGTGCCAGAGAATTTTCCTGTTCAATAATGTTTCGTGATCAGATTTTTTAATGTATTTATATGACATGTATTGTTCTGCTATAATGAGCAAAATAATTTATACAACTTCTAGAAGTGTAACCAACCAAAACCAGTAGCATACTAAAAACTCCAAAACAGCAAAATGAACTGTATTTTCAACCAAGTGATAACATTCAAGTATGTTCACATATCCAGGACTTCACTATACTGTACATTTCATTTTGAAATTTTTGAAGATATTGAAGACACTGTGAGCATAATAAAAGCTGCCACTCACTGTTGGGATGAAATCTCTAGTGTTTTCCTTTCAAAAATTCAATTATGGTATTTGTATGAGAACCAAATTAAACTTTAACTCAGACCTCCACTGACTTTTGTTATTTTGTACAAAAAACTTGGTGCCTCTGATTTAATCAGCAGCGCTTCCCAGTCTTTCTGACCTTACAACACCTGCAGACCTAGAAGTGTGGCAGTGGCACAAAACATGTCATGTGGTGATGTTACCACCACTTACTTTTGGGTTCAGAGGTCTAGCACAAACTCAGAAATAATGGCAAGAGAGTCAGGGCAGGTGGGCGGATGGGATTTTTCCAGTGCACAGTTCTCACCTGCTACAGATCTGCCTGCCATGCTGAGCCTTCTGCCACTGCTCAGAGGCTCATGCCGCAGTCTCACTGCTGGGCAGTGGCTGTCCCGTAATGCCCCAGAGCCTTGTGATGCATGTTTTGTGAACTGCTGCTTTAGTTGATAAATCCCCTAACTAAACTTGAATAAAGCTTTCACCTGTTTTTAAACCTTTCCTAATAATGCTTAGCATTTTCATACTGTAAAACTTTATGACTATTAAGTGTTTCACATGTATTATTGTAATCCTTACAACACCTCTCTAAGTAGGCAAGTAGCATTACTCCCATGATGCAGCTGGGAGTTGAAACTACCAGGCAGTGGGCTCCCTAAGATCATGTGGTGAGTTCACAGCAGATATGAGATTCAGACCAGGGAGATTCTGATTTGCAGCTCAGTCTCATTCGCTACACACTACACGTGGACCAGGTTTTGGCAGTTTGGGTAGAATAAATATAGTTAACTACTTTTTGAGGCATTCTAGAGAAAATAGGCAAGTGCTTCCTCCCTTTTGTAATCTTTCCTCCTTCTCTGATCAGAATACTGATCTACTGAGTATATACAGTCCTCCTACTTGTTGGTAGAGCTTGTTTCTCTGTTTGCCAGCCTGCAGAAATTGTGATGGCTCATATAAAATTGGATATGGAATTCAAGGAATATATGTGTAGCAATTGACCCTGGCATATAGGTTAAGGTTGAAGATAGTATGTAGGTTCATTGCATTGGATTCTAATCCTCAACACAGTGCTACATCATCTTTGGAAGCTGCTTCTCCTCCTCAAAAAGAGCTTCAGGCAACAGAGCAATGTTCTGCTGAAAGTTAAGATCCAAACTAAACTACTGTAAAATCCCAGTTTTACAGCCACAGAAGTGCATTACTATCTGCCTCAAAAGCAATGTCTCAAAGCCATGGAATATTTCTTAGGAATATTATTTCAACTATTTTTTTAGATCAGTACTGGTTAGTCCTGTTTCTCCCCCACCCCAACCTGGCGATTAACTTTTGCATTGGTTTTCCAGATGTTCAGAAAAGTGCCCTAAAATGTTTTTCGTCTTTTCTGAAAATCTTGTCAGTTTTTTTTTAAATAAGAAAAGCATAATACTCACTTTTAAAAACATAAATTCATATGTTCCTAGTTTGGAAGAAGAGTGTGAATCTTCTCTTTGCACAGCTGCGTTAAGAGCCAGGAACATGGAACTCCAAAATGACATGAAGAAGCTGGTGGCAGTCTTTGAGAAGCTGCACACGTACATTAATCTTCTTGCCTTACCAAGTAAGCATCCGTCATTGGCCTACAGCAGGCGGAGTATTATAAGTTGTTTAAAACTTCCAGGCTCAGTGTGATGTTATCCCAGTATATAATGTATACATTATATTATGCTTACATTAAGCATATACTGTATCCAAGTATTATGCAAAGAAGGCAGATGTTAAGTTGCACATGTTATTGCCACTAATTACTGTACGAAAGAAGCTGGGATATAGAGATATGTGGAGGCCATGCTACTATTGTGACTCTTTCAATGATTTATTGATAGGGCTGGTTTTTTTGGTGATATTTTCCAAAATTTCTTGATGAAAATAGCAAATTCTGGTATCTTTATCCAAATTTTAATTGCAAATTGTACAAACATCACAATAAATAAGGGTGAACAACCCTAGAAAGGCAAGCAATTCCTAGTGCACACACCCCAGCCTGAAATAACCTGCTCAAAAATTCTCAAGCTGTACTCTGGTTGTTGCTTGCAGCATCAAGAAACTGCTACTTACTACTTCCACATTCCATTAAAGTTGCTCCAGCCTACACTGTGAACTATGAACACATGTGTGTTAATGCAAGTTTAAGCAAGCTTCCTCCTGTTTCTCCCACTCCTCCTTCTGATTCCTTACTGAAAACTATTTGTGGATTCCTCAAAACTGTTTCAAAAAGAAACAAAAGTGGTGTTATTTTTGTGAAATTGATCTAAATTTGTGACACTCTGTCAAAAATAAGCAAAAGCAGTGTTTTTTGCGTTTTGACCTAAATTCGGTTTCATGCAGCGTTTTCAGTAGAAATTCTTATTATTTAGCGTTCTGTGTTGATCACCGAAAAAAAAATCCATAATTATTGCTCATAATGGCTGTATGAAACTTCTGCTGAATACCAGCCGCTGGGGAGCAATGTCAGGAGAGGACTTTTGCCTTGTGGGCTTCCTGAAGGCATCTGGTTGACCACTGTTATTGACCACAGGATGCTAGACTAGAAGGATTTTTGATCAGTCCAGCATAGCTGCTCTTACATTCCAGTAACAAAACTGAAATTTGGAAGTCATCAAAAAGGAAGCCCTATGAAATATTTTTGTATTTGAATGAACAGAATGTTTACGTAATGGGTAAAGCATGACTACTCAAACTGCTGTTATAATGGGAGGTTTTCCCCCAGATGGGTGTGGATTGATTTAAAACAGATAAAAACCCTTGTTTCTCCAAGTTGCTGAGACTTTATTTTTGCGATCTAAAGCAGCTTCACTTCTGCCTTAAAACCTGAAGTCCACTAATCAAATTGCACATTTCTTAGGATATTTTTCAGAGTTTTATTGTGATTTGTGGTTCTGATGAGCAGCTCTGAAGCAACCGATTAAATTACAATTTTTGCTTCCCCATATAAGTTACTAGTATTCAAATAACTGTGAGATGGGCAAATTAATTGTTCCTTTTTAAAATGAATTATTAGTCTAGGTCAGCGGTCGCCAAACTCACAACTGCTGTGTACTGGATAATCCTTTCCCGTCCTGAGCGGTGCTTTCTGTTTAGTGGAAGCGCCGCTCCATTTTCAAGCAGCATTGGTGGCAGGGATGCTCTGGGCAGTCAGGTGTATGCCCAGTGTCCAGGTGCACAGCCTTCTGAGATGCCCGGGACAGATGCGATTGCCTAGGGTGTCGCTGCCACTAGTGCAGCTTGAAAATGGAGTGGACTTCCACAGAATGGCAAACGCTGCTCAGAGAGGGGTAGAGTGACTCCAAACCCTGGATCCGGCTCACAAGGTGGGATTTGGAGTTCCCTGGCCTAGATGCCAGATCCATATGTTAAAAAGTAAGCTAACTTTAAAAGTAAGCCTCTTTAAAAGAGTAGTTCTTTCAATAAGTCAGTGAGTAAAGTCTATCCATCCATCCATACACCCCTATACATGCTGATTTTCAAAGCATGGTATGATTGGGTTAGGCTTAGAATATTTGCTTTAAATAAATAACCCCAATACATTTGGGGTACATTTTCTGTAAGAGTTCTTTCTAGAACTTCTTAGATCATACAAAATTCAGAACAGCTTTCATTATTGACTTTGTGCTGTTTTCCAAGGGTCTTGCCTAGGATTGTTTTCTCATTGAACTGGATCTCTAAGTGTCTAGGATTTTTAATTTGCGTTGCAATGCATAAACAAATCTTTGTGTACCTGTTTGGTGTACTCTCAAATGTGGAAATCCTAGTTTTGTTGTAGTTCAAATGTAAAAAAAGATCTTAAAAGAACTTCCACAAATCACTCAATAGATATCTTATTCCTATATATGTAAAGAAAGCAAATGAGAATAGCAGCATATAATAGGTGTGGAAATTAAGGGATCAATTTAATATATATATTTTCAAGAATACCTCAACATTTGATAATTTAAAAAACTAAACTAAACTGATTTTTTTCCCTTCATCACAATTTCTTACTTGACCAGAAATCTGAACCTGGCATGAACTTCTGTTCAGCATTAATTCATGCTTGGATTTCTTCCCTGATTTGGATTAGGGAAGATGGGGAAAAAACAGTTGATTGTAAGGGAGAAACAGACAGTCATAACCCTGTTAAGCCAGTTCTGTTTTGAAAAGCATTTCTTATTTCCTTACCTGGATGCTAGTCTATTGAATTTTTTAAAAAATTCTTACATCAATGAATTTAGATGTGCTGTTCTTTGAACCTCTAGGCATTAAACCAGTCAAGTTGCTTCAAACAAACTTCAGCTCAGTTTTTACACATGTTGCTTCAGCTCTTCACGGGTTTCATGATGTCATGAAAGGTGAGTTCATTTAAGGATTCTAACTTCCAAAATAAAACAGCTGATTAGCTCTCTAGTTCACAATGGTAGCTTCATTGATGAATTGGCTTATGTACATTATAGGCTATTTCTAAACTGAAGCTAATTTAATCAGTGACAGGCTTTCAGTGGCTGTACTGAAAAAGTGTAGAATTAAGTTGATGTAATACACCAAAGTTGGTGTAATACAGTTTATCTACCTTGTTCATATTGTGTTGTCTTGAAAAGGCAAATGTTCAGTTAAACTTTTAAGAAACACAAAGAAATGATGTGATTGCATGGCACTGGAAAGTTAGTTTGTCTGCTAACTCTTCTGATGAACAGTGTACTCCTTTGTCTCAAGCAGAGGATATATCCTTGTCCTGCCCCTTGGAACCATCAAACATACCAGAGATTGCCCCTGGAACCTTAGACATGTCTGTGCTTTACCATTGGATTGTATCCCTTTCCATTTCATATTAGCTGGTTTGACATTAGCAGTGTGAGTGTTAAATTTCCTCTGTCCCTCAAAAAGTGTGCAGTTTCTGTACTTGCATCAAGATTTATTCCTAGATGTTGAAACTAGCCGGGCTTTGTGAAGATTTTGATGTTCCTAGCTGGAGGTTCTGATCTACTCAACTACCTTATCATAGGAAATTACATACAGTATTTGGTCATCCTGGATTAGCCAATATACCAAATAACCAACTGAAAGAGAATAATCAGCTGCAGCACATTCCCTGTGAGGAAAGGTTAAGGTTTTTTAGGTTGTGTCTCCTTAGTTTAGGAAGAAAATTGGCTAGAGGTGTGTGTGGGATGGAAACATGATGGAAGTTCATATAATTATACATGGTGTAGGAAAAATGGACAAAGAAGGCTTTCTCCCTCTTACCTATGATTAGCACTTTAGATTACTCAACAAAACTGACAGGAGATTCAGGCGAGATAGACAACACATAATTAGGTGGCATATGCTACCATAAGAGATGGCCGTGACCTTAGATGGCTTTAAAAGGAAATTAGACAAACTATTGACAGATACAGTCAGGCTTGTTTTATAGAACCTCCAAGTTGAGAGGCACCATGCCACTGAATACCAGTTGCTGGGGATTAATAGTGGGAGAAGGCTTTTCGCCCTGTCTGTTGGCTTTTCAGAGGCTTCTGGTTGGCCCTTCTGGCAATTGGGGTTCTGGGCCTAGTAATGAACCTTTGGTTTGACTCAAGAGGGCTGCTCTTGGTAATAGAGTGTACTTAGGTAAACATCAGTATAAGTTGCAATTTATTCCACACTAGTGCAAGCATAATATTATGTAGACTGCAAAAGCACTAAGGGACAAAAATGAGGAGTCATGAGTTAAAATTGTTTTCCCAAATGGGAAAAAGTGACACTGAATACTAGCAGAAGCAAATTTTCAAACTGAATTTCAACAAGAAGTTGAAAGGAAATAGGTCTGATCTATGTGAATTAAAACATTCTGGTTTTAGATATTTCCAAGCATTACTCTCATAAAGCTGCCTTGGAGCAGGAGCTCCCCACAGCCACACAGAAGCTAATCACTACCAATGACTGCATCTTATCATCTGTGGTAGCATTAACGAATGCAGCAGGCAAGGTAATATTTCTGTTCTTAACCACAGCTAAAAGAAGTCTTGCTAAAACTCACCCTCACTTGCAGAGATGTAGCTTATTTGGTCTCTGTTATTGGGAATTAGGGCACATCCACAAATGTTAGTGGGCTGAATCCTGTAATATAACTGTAATGGATAACCTTGCAAGGTAAGGGAATGTTCCTGTCCCCAGCTCATCACTGAGGCCCCTGAAGGGCCATTCCTGATGTTTGGGGTATCTTTCCAAATGAGGTGGGATGTGATGCAGAGGGCTGCATCTTCATTGCAACTCTCCCTCCCCCCCGCCCCACTACCTAGGAGAAGTGGATAGCAGATGGAGGCTTCTAGTGATAACAGCTTCTCCATCTCTGAACTTTTCCCCAACTGTAGTTGTCCCAACTACAGAATCCATCATCCCCAGTGGGAAGCGGTGCTTGAGATGTCAGTTCTAGCCTGTTAACTGCTGGAACTCTCTTCTCCCTCCTGTCTGCTCTCTCTTCCCAAAATGGAAGGTATTTTTTAACTTGTGAGAAGAGAGGATAGTAGGCAGATGGGTAAGTGTGAGCAGAATCAAGACGGGGTACTTGTGGTAATCTGTACTTGCTTTGATTCTTCTCACATAGTCAAATACCCCATTTGTCAATTACAAATGTTTCCCCCATTCCTAGCCTTAATTTAACTTGTTTTCATACACCAGTATACATATAGTGGCAGATAACTTACATATTTACAATCTCCTTCATGTCTAAGTGGACTAGAAACTTGATATTGAAAAGCAGTAGGCTAGAAAGTCAGAGCTGTGGTCTTTGGGTAAAACTGTATAGTTGGTTTTACAGCATAATTACTATAAGGGAGATCTATAGTAGACTGGATGAAGCCCTTAAAGCTCTAGCACAGTGTTTCCCAAACAGTGGTTGAGACCCACCAGTGAGTTGATTTTTGGTGGGTTGTGAAACATTACAAAACATTAGTCTTGAAACATTACAAAAAACACTTTGCAAGCACCCTTGCCCAGTTTGCAGAGGAGAAAATTGTTAGCTGGAATGCTCATCTGTCATGGTATGAGGTAATCTTCATACTCCCAAATTAAATTTTTTTAGGTAATTGGCATGCTATAGATCATGTGTGATCCCCGTTTCAGCCTTTTGTCTGGTCTGGAAGTCCCTAACTGCCCAGCTTACTCTCCAGTTCAGCCTTCTGTGTATTTTGGAATGACTGTAAAGGTTGGGAGAGAAGTCCTTGAACTCCATTTCTAGGTAGAGTCTAGCAAATGTTTACTCATACACACTAGATGTAAGGTCTCTAGCAGCCTTGGGAGCATAGGACCCAGTTAAAATAATAATAAATAAATAAACAAACAAACAAACAAATAAATAAATAAATAAATAAATAAATTACTACTTTTCCACACAAAGTTCACCAAAAAGTTAAATGGCTCCCTGTCCCAAAAGGGCTCATAATCTTAAAAAATGCAGAACACCACCAACAGCAGCCACTAGAAAAGACACTGCTCAGTGATGGGGATAATTATTCCCCACCCCCACCCCACCCCCATGCTGAATATAAGAGGAACAGCACTTTAACAAGTACCTCTTGCCCAGTTAGCAGGGATTGTAATAATAATGATATCATCACATTTTTTGTCTAGTGGGTCATGGTGGATTGTCATTTTTAAAAGTGCGTCCTGGTACTAAAACGTTTGGGAACCACTGCCCTATCATTCATTTGGAGCACTAAGGTGGATTTATTTTTGTACTGTATTTTGATGTGTGCCATTTTAAGCCACTTTTTAAAATGTCTGTCTTTGTATGTCTAGGTTGCTTCATTCTTCAACAACAATTTAGATTGCTTTACTGCATCACTAAGCTATGGGCCTAAGGGAGGCATGGAATTTATCAACCCCCTCTCAGCTGAGTGCATGCTTCAGTACAAGAAGAAAGCAGTTGCGTACATGAAACTGCTGAAGAAGGTTTGTGCCTGTTCATGTACAAAAACCAGAACACAGTAACTTGGATTTTCCAACACAGTGAAAATCCTTTTGATGTGGGATGGGATTCTTTTCTCCCATGTAAAGGTTCTTTGTTGCAGATGGAACCATTTTGTTGCTGAGCTGTATACTTTCCTAGGGTGGAGCCAGGGGAAAGACTGCAGAGCATGTTGATTGCTGGAAAAATACAAGATCAGTCACAGCCTTTGTGCTCTAAACATTTGGGAGGACAGGAGAGGCAGGAAGGAATTTTCAGGATGTCATTCCAGAGGTGCATGGGAAAATCTGGACAGAGATGTTGCAGCCCAGAGCACTTTAGTGAGGGCCACATTGTGGCCATGTGTGGTTTTTTGGTAGGTCTGCAAAAGCTGAGTGTGAGATTTTGGGCTGCAGTTACTCAGGACCTTAAGGTTCTCCAGGGAAGCTTAGCTGACAAAAGAAAGGAATGGGTTTGGAATTATCATTGCAGGCTTATTGCAGTCTCTGTTTGACGTGCATCAGTAGTAGTAGTAGTAGCTGCCACCCAAAGGCAAGTCTGAAAATGGGAGCAGTAGGGGCACATGTGTGTCCTCTGTATTGACTTTTAAATTTATGCCTTAGCTACTTCTGGATTTTTTGGAGTTCTTATAGTCCTAGCAATTTTGACACTGGGGGGGGGCACCCCAGGGGAGTGACAGGATTGCAGTATACTGGGGGCCAGAACCAAAAAGCATTCCCATCACAAGTCACAAATCACAGAAGACCAACTACTTATTATTATAGCAAATAGTTATATACTGCTTTTTCAATAACAAAAAAGACTCTCAAAGCCATTTACAGAGCATAAATAAATGGTCCCCTATTCCGAAAGGGCTCGCAATCTTAAAAAAAAGATACACCAGCAAACAACCATTAGAAGAGACATTGTGCTGGAGGAAATACAGATAGTTGCTTCCCCCATGCTAAATATAAGACATCCACTGTTTCTGGTGCCATTAGTCTGTAGTAGAGGAAACAAATGAAACATCAAAATTAACCTAAAATGCACTATCAGCCGGCCCAAGTGATGTCTGTGGCCAGGCAATACCACTTTTAGGCTACAGGAGAGTGACTGAATACTTGAATGCTTTTGCCAGTTTTAAAAAGCTTCCTGCACTGATCAGAATACTTCTCCTAGAATAGGAAGAAAAAAATAACAATAGAAAATGACTTTAATGGAGGAGCATTCAAATGCATTCTTTCCCCCCTCTTGCCCTCAGTGATACAGTCCAACAGGTGATGGTATCATACAACTCTGCTGATCAACTCATTGGTTTCTTGTAAGATGAATGGTTGGAAATGAAGGGCCCGTTCTTATCCAACTTTCCAGTGCCAGTGCAGCCCTGAGAAACTAAGAGAGCAAAAGTTTCTTTAACCTGAGGAGGCTTCTGTGACTTCTCCCCACCACAGGATGCAGCACATACCCTGTTGGCGTGGCTGCACCAGTTCTGGAATGTTGGATATGACTGAGCCCTAAAATAACTAACCTTCAATGTGTTTTTGGTGTTTTGCTTTGAGCATGAAGGAGATTACCAGTAAAGGCAACCCCCAAGTTCTAGTTGCAGCTCTGTAGTATTCTTGCTCACTAGCTAGGAGCTGCTGAAACAACTGATTTCCCCTCTTATCTGAAACACAGTTTTCCTTCAAGTTGTGTAGCATACAGTTGCGCCTCCGTGTTTCAGCCTCTTACGTATAATTGGGGTTTACTGTTATCCTAATATGAATTCCCTCAGATTTCCAAGTATGTTTTGTGTCTTTATACCATATGCCAACATTTCTGATTATATTTTACTTGATAAAGAACAACCCGAATGACACACTGATGTTTTCATTCAGTGTTTTGTGATTGATCCTTCTCATGGAATGCATCAGGCCTTCCTCTGCTGTTTTCACCCAAGGCCACTGCAGGCATCTTAGAACAATGCCCCAGCTGTGTGTTTTTTGTGTCCTCCCAACTGCAGTACACCATGCACAGATCTTTGCCACTAAGGGCCTGGAAAGTATCAAGGAAGACTTTCACTAGCAAGGGAAGGTCAATGGGGAAACTTAACACTTGCCACATGTAACCCAACTCACTGAAGCCCTGTGTCTTTTGGCTCCAGCCTTGTTCCGATTCAGTGCCTTACGAAGAGGCCTTGGCCAACCGCAGAGTTCTTCTGAGTTCCACGGAGAGCAGAGAAGGCCTCGCACAGCAGGTATTCCGTAGTTTAACTCACAGCTTCTCCAAAATACTGTGTGCTAGTTAACTGAAGTGGTATTTTACTTGGTAGTCCCACTATGCTAACTTCAGTTAATGCGTTTCATAATAAATGTTTCAATGTTGAAATCCACAGTTAAGGGAAGATTATGCTTGGATTTAGAGCTTTGCATGCCATTCAAGCACAACAAGAGGCTAGCACAGGCAGGCTGACAATCTGACCCCCAAAGAGAGGGGGTCTGGGCCAAAAATCCTGATGGCACAATCTGATACCAGTCTGCATCTGCAGAGGTGGCCCTTTGGATCAAATTGCTGGATATTTGCTCTCCTGCTTTGTTTTTACCACTTTTTGGCATCAGGTTGTGGGGAAAAAATAAAAAGTCAAAAGTGTGTGTCATTTGACCATTTTTTTGTTTGGCCCAAGCTTTGGCTGGTAGAAAAGACAAAAGTAAAATTTTCAGTGACATACTGAACATGTTTGGTTTACTTAGAGCAAAGAGAGTCTATTTGTGAATGTTACTGCTCAGGTCTATCTGCTGCTGGCCATGTTTTTATGCCTTGTAGCCTGATTCTGAGAACTAGGAAGCCTGGCTTCCAGCTGGATTAGTTGATCTCATGACCAAAGACAGTGCTTGAGGTCCTGTTCTAATTTGTAGTATCTTTAATCCTAGGCTTTAGTAATTAAATGACTGTGCTGTAAGAACCTAGTAAACAGATAGACATACATGGTGAGATGGTTCTGATGTATTTCAAAATATCATTTGGCTATGATGTCTCAACCATCATATGGCATATGAAGCATGGCATTTAAATGGCTGACAAACCAGGGTCTGAAATGACAATTGGAAACTAGCTTTCAAGCCACAGTTTGGGCAAACTGTGGTTTGGTACTGCATCTAAACTGACAAACCATGATTTGAGATGTTGCTCCATGCTCAGACGCCCTGTTTTGGGGATAAGTTCCATGAGGAGGCAGGTAAAGAAGGAATGCTGTGCAAATCTTGGCTTGGTTGTATTGCTGATATACACATTGTTGTTTGGAATGTAAATTATGGTTGGTGTTGCACCTGAACCAACCTGGCATGAGGCCCCATATGGCGTTTTTCCTAGAGCTTTCTGAGAATAATATAATGTGTTTTTCTCATAGCTATGCGACATTTGCTACATTATAATAACATTTGATACATTGGGAAGAACAAGCCCCCAAAGCCCATCCTTGGCCAAAGTCTTTATAATAGTAGGCTGTGATGCATTTAATTTGGCAGACTCCTATCATTACTGCCTTCATCACAGGGCAACCCCCAATCAGCAAGTTGGGGGTTAGCATCTTTGTGGGGCTGGGGAAGGGGAGGATATACACTGATATATGGGAAAATGCAGGAGGACAACTCATGAAGTAGGGCCTCATTCTCTTCTCCTTGGCCAGAATGTTTCTGTGTTCTTTATGGGTGCTTAAAAATAAGCACATCTCCTCTTGGTTGCAGCTTGTAAAATGTACTTATCTAATCTTGTCATTGAAGACATCTGTTTTCTCTGTTATGCATTTGTTTGCCTTTTGTACTCAGCTCTGCATTTTGCAATTCATGTATGTTTATATTTTAGAATGGAAGAAAAATTAAACCTCTCTGTCTGTTACAACTTCAGCTTGAGATGGGTTCTTTTCTCTTATTTCCTTGCTGTTCTTTTATGTGTGTTCTGTTTTTAAAAGAGCTAGCAGCAAATATCAAATTTGCTGATGGTTAGATTTTGAAGTTCTGAGTTATTGGCTTTTGAAGGCATGAGTGCTGGAAACTTTTAAGTGTGATTTGAAATTTAACATGATCCTGCAGGCCACAAG
>JAJKFI010000008.1:26350946-26369217 GCA_029204185.1 Lerista edwardsae
GCAGGCCACAAGGAAAGCATGTCTTAGCCATAAAGTTGGTTTGGTGCCCTCTTTACTCCATTGGCTTCAGATACAAGCCAGTTGTAGCAATGGCCTGTTTTGCTGTGTGCATTTGCAGATGAATCTGCTGCAGTCTTAATTCTTATCAGTTCACATCATTTACGTGCTAACGTTCTCTATTATATTCTCAAGGTTCAGCAGAGTTTGGAAAAGATTGCAAAACTTGAGCAGGAAAAAGAACACTGGATGCTTGAGGCTCAGCTGGCCAAAATTAGGCTTGAGAAAGACAATAAAAAGGTTGCCAATAAACTGAAGAACTCTAGCAGCCCACTGATTGAGGCAGCCCAGGAAAGTTCCATCATAGTAAATGCAACTGAGCAGGAGGACAATGGCACAGAAAAGGTTTTGAGGGAATCGGTCAAAAGTGCAAGTCTGGTAAGTGCCTCTTACCCCACCCTTTGGTTGGATGTGCCTGAGGAGTTCCTTGAACATTGTACTCTGGGGATGTGTAGAGAAGGTGGCATCTGATGGGCCACTGTGAGATACAGGAAGCTGGACTAGATGGGCCCTTGGCCTGATCCAGCAAGACTTTCCTTATGTTCTTAAGGTGGCAGTATGATGGAAACTGGGGGGGGGCAACCTATAGCCCTCACCGGCCTTGGCACCCCAACTCTCCGTTTGCACTTCAACCAGGCTGCTATCACCATGGGAGGGTACCTTCCCTCCCCTTTGCCGACAAGTGCAAACTAAAATCTGTTCGTCGCTTGCTCACACTCCTTCTCTCCCCACTATCCCACAGTGGAGGGAAGGGCAAGCCACTCTCAAACCTCACTTCCAGCCTCTCAAGTCTGGCAGGATTAACTTAGGCAGAGAACTTGTCTTGGCCATAAAATTGCACACATTGATAAGACACATTAGATTACTTTATTAAGCATAACACAAGAAGAGCTTCAATTAAGCATAGTTACATAAAACAGCAAAATGCCCTTATGACCACATTAGTCCCAACGAGCATGGTAAAACTATAAACCTTTACTAAATATCTAACATACGTCTCGCTTCAGAGCTGGAGCAACTACAGTGTGCTGCACTGCATGGTTCAAATGGAGTCCCCGCAGTTCTCAAAAGTTCTAACTCCTTCTTCCCTTTTTATCCTTACTTGTAATTAGCACCCCTCTATCAGCTGTTTTTACTCCTCCATTCGATGTGTGCCCAGCTGTGCATATCTCTCCGGCACACCTGCACTCAACTTAACCCTTTACACGCCCCTATCTCTGTCACAGGCAGCAGGAGCCACACAGAACATATAAATCAATTAGAAGTTGCTGGCATCCAGTCAGGCTTTGGGACCAACTCGAGGTGCGGGTTTCAACCTTTTTAAAATGTCTAAATCAGTGGTACCCAATCTTTAGGAGCTTGTGAATCACTAAGGCAAAAATTGGAATAGTCGTGGAACACATGCAGCCTCCCCTTCACACAAAAAATACAATTAAATTTGTAATAACTAAAAAAAGTTTTTAGACTTGTTAAATTTATTCTTTATAGAGAAGATTTGTGGTTTGCTGCTTTTGTTGCCAGCTGCAGGTGGTCCGTTCTCTGCCCTCTCTGGTGGTCCGTGGAGGAGTGCTCTGTGTATGAGATGTTGGAAGTGCTGGCTGTGGCTGTGCATGGTCTGTTCTCTGCTTTCTCTAGTGGTCTGTGTGTAAGGGGTGCACTTGCTGAGAAGTGATGAAACATTATCTTTTTTGGGGATAACTCGCAAACCACTTCTTGGGGTCCAGCAGACCACAGTTGGGAACCAGTGCTTAAATGTTCTGGGGCCTGGATACGTCAAGACCACTTTATCTCATCCAAGCCTAACTTTCCCATAGCTCATCTTCTAAGATGCTGTTCTGTATCGCTCCTGAAGGAAGATAGGTTAGCTCAGTTGTCCAGGTTACCTGCAGCATTTTTAAGGAGCGCTTCTAGCAATGCAACTAGATGTTGTCTCAAAGAGCAAAGGCTTATTTCTAAGTGGGGTTGGGAGTGTTTGGGCTTGATAACCCATTAGTTCTTGGTTTACATTTCTTTGCTCCTTCAGAGAAGATATGATTCATATGCTGTATGCATTCTTTGAAGAAATGTGGTAGCTCTTTCTGGGCTCCAGTTCATTCATTGAAGCAAGAAATTCTGGTCTTATACCAGTTACTGGGCAACTGTTTATTTTCCTCCCATCTGTATGCTGAGTTATGTGGCTGAGGTCAATACCCAACAGATTTAATACCCTTTCTTTACCAAAAGCAAATGCTTGAATTATCAGGGTGGAGAGGTACTTGCAAGTGTATACTGCTAATATTCCTTAGTTGTAAACTACATGTCAGCACTTCGTAAGTGAAAAGCTTCACTTGCCAAAAGGATTTTCTTTAGTTTATGTTCAGCCGGAACAAGGTATGAATAAACTCTGTTCTAAATCCTGATATTGCTGTTATATGGGACATACAAAGGATATAGCACCAGCATTGCTTCATAAACAACATGACATAGCCCAGTTCAGATGGGACAATCCAACAACCATGAATTGTTGAACTCCCCACTCTCCCCCCCCCATGAACTTCTAGTTTATTAAATCAGTTTCCTGTGAAACACAATTGGCCTTGGTTTGTAGAGAGCAATCAAACCACAGTTTCCTGATTTGGATGCAATGGCAAACTGCTTTATTCAAAATATTTATATACTGCTTTTCAACAAATCAGAATGTGTTCAGTTTAGCTAGGTATATGAGAGAAGGATGTGTAGGCCCCATTGTTGCATCTGTGTACTTCATTTATTGCATTGTAAGCTCAGTGCAGCATACAAGAAGATATCCCATTTTATCCAAATTGGACTTTGCAGTCAGCACACTTTGATGAGGGAGATCTGGGGATTGAATCCCTGGTCAGCCAAAGTTGTACTATGCTTGATAGCTTTACAGCAATATAATAAAGATATTTCTGACAAATTTTGACATTTTCAGCTAGGATTTGATTAGAGGATCCTCCAAGTCCATGCTTCATTTTAGTAAAACGTGTAGAGAAGTAAGTTTCCTGTGTTAAATGGTTTTAATTTTCCTATATACTAAAGTCTAAAAATTTGTCTGAAAATTGACCCTGAGAACATGGATCAACTTTAGTCATTAAGCGTCTAACAGCAGCTTGGGGTGGGGTTGGGCTAAGAAGCAGAAAGCGGGGTTGGAGTGGGGTAGAAAAAGAGCTATTTTACTTACCAGTAATTGTTCTCAGGCACCAACAGACAGCAAGTAAAAAACCAGTAGCCATTTTCCTTCTTCTCCAAACAGGGAGAGAGGTGAAGGTGCTTATGGGAATTGTAGACGTTATGAGGGCTGCTGCTATGGAGGTACTGTATTCCTCATAAAACTCCCATAAGCAACTCCCATTTCTCTTCCTTCTTGTTTGGAGAATAGCTCCATTTCTGTGCTGCCTCAGAAGAAAGTGAAATGGATCCATTTTTTTGATTGGCTTTTTTTTGCTGCCTCAGAACAATTACTGGTAAGTCAGTTTCAAAGTATGTCATCCCCCACCACCACCAAGTTTACCCTCTACTTGGGCCATAGCATATTCCCCTGGAGCCTGGCACTGCAAATGATAAATCGTAGCCACAGTCACCCCAGGCAGCGGCGCATTCCCGGACCATGCATGCATATGGACGTGGAGATCGCATCGCTGCCTTCCACCCCCACCACCCCATAAAGGTCCAAAGGTAGAAGCTTTCAGGCTGGGGCGTCTCAATGCCCCAGGTTGAAAACCTCTGCATTTAAGCCACATTGATTTTGATGCCATTGAAATCAGTGGAATTTAAACATGCTGAAAGTTAGCTGGATTGTGCCCTAGTTCTTAAAAGTTTATACTGTATTCAAACCAATGAGATTAAGTTCTGTGTAAGTGGATTTGAGAATTTTAGTGTAAACTTCTTATGTGAACTGATTATATCATGTTTAATCTCTTTCTAGGTTGGGATGATGACGATGACCACTGGGAACGAAGAGGTATATTTTTAATATGCCATGATTGTACTGGCATAAGTTTTAAGCTGAGTATATAATGTGCTGCTAGAGCTTTTAAAACTTTGTGTACCTTACCAGAAGACTATGATGGAAAATGTAACTACTGTTCAATTTAGCTTGTTTGAACTATACCCTTTTTGGTCTGGGGAGCTTTAATTTTGAACATCCTTAACTGTTGACATTTTGTGCCACAAAAGATTCTTTTCTGCAAGTAGTCTGCCCCGTGGCTCTAGAAACATGTCCTCCGGGAAAACGTTTATTCAGTTTGAAAATACTGCTTTATCCTGCTCCAGTATCAGTAAAACAACTTCTCCCCTATTAAAAAAGAAATAATATTTACATTAAGAGTATTGTGGATGCATCGGAGTAAGGTTCATATTGGTTTTTATTGTGTTGTAACAGTTATCAGATCTGTGCTTAGTAGCAGTTCTAGAGGATGGGCTTCATGAAAAGATGGGTTCTGAGGAAAGTAAGACAAGAGGCATTCCTCAGATGGTCAGGGAGGGAATTCTGGTCATGAAGGGGCAAAAATGTTTGAGGGAGCAGATAATCTTTGGGCAGCTGAGGGTGGTAGAGCCAGTGGAATTAAGATCACAGTAAGAATTTAGCAGGATGCAAGAGCAGGCTTCAGCAGGTGGCTCAGTTCTATTTGTGGCATAGGCAATTTATCCTCATATAGTCTACAAACTAAGTCGCATTTTTTTCAATGTAACAATTGTCCTTTCAATTGTCCCATTTCAAACACCATCCATAGGAGGCGCATTTGGCTGTTGTTGCACATTTCAAAGCTTGTTTAGCCACTACTGCCCCAAACTGTAAAATCTTAGTATTTTCAATACCATCATGTTCTATATCATTTGATGTGGAATGCAGTAGAATGCAATGAAACAACTCACATTGAAATATCTGTATTCTATAAACTGTCATAGACAAAAAACGAGAAAAAGAAAACTGCCTTCTGTAACAAAAGGTGGATTTCCTTAACTCAAAATTGACCAATGAGAGCCAATGAGGTGCTATGACACAGCACGAAAGCAATAAGATGTTAGTATGATTCAACTCTCATCTCCATGCATCAGAGCAAATGCTAGAACTCTTACTTCATTGTGTGAGTGTCATCAAGCTGACCACTGGTTTTTTTGTCAGTTACTGATTTGTTGGGCAACTTTTATTGTTTTATAAATAAATAAGCAAACAAACAAACCCTACTGATACCACTGTGTTTAGGTTGTTAATATGATACTGTAACTTATTCTGTATGATCTGGTATGGAAGGCGGTTCATCATGGGGGTGGGGCACAGACCTCCTGCACTGACTTACACAAATCTTAGTGATTCCACTGTGTTTAGTGTTTTGGTTGATTGTTTTTTAAAATCTTCCGTGAGGCTGGGCAGAGGAAAGTGCTATTCTGTGATGGGGTATGTCAAAACATTTAAGTTATTTCTTGTGTTTTTATACCACCCATCCTCCAAGAAACTCAGAGTAGTGTACATGGTTCCTCCCCTCCTTTTGTTCTCACAACAACCCTGGGATATAGGTTAGACTGCAGGAGAGTGACTACCTGAACTGGGATTTGAACCTGGATCTTCCAGGTCTAAACTGAACACCAAAACCACTACACCATCCTGGCTCTTGATGTGACCCTTCTCTTGATATTTGTAGTACTGCAATACAAAATCTGTTTTTTCTTTCCAACCAGTACTATTTCTCGTGACTGGCTAAAGCTGGTACCTACTTTTGCAGGCGTCTAATGCAGTGGAACTCTTGTTGACTGTGCTTTCCTAGTTTTTGGTGGCTTTCACACTTTTGATGCCATTTTGTTGCAAACTTGCTTTCCAGATCCCAGAAGCAGATACCCGGGAAGACTTGATAAAGAATCACTATATGGCAAGGATAGTGGATCTTACATCTCAGTTGCAGCTGGCTGACAGCAAGTCTGTACATTTCCATGCAGAGGTGAGTGTACAATCAATCGCCTACTCTTGAAAACAGACCTGTTGTGGAGAATCTGTGTGCTCTCAGATGAAGGATGCCCTCAATGATGGGTAACTCCTCCCTCTCCCCCAAGAGGCTGGCCCTTTGCAGGTTTTCAACCTCAGGCTTTTACAGGCTTTCAACTAGAAAAGTTGCTGTCAAGGTTGTGAGCAGGTTTCAACAGAATCCATCATGTACCTCCTTGCCTGTACTGATAGGGGAAGAGCTCTCTCACGAGTGAAAAATTGGGGGACAGTTTGGTATGCGGGTGCTTTGGACTGCAGCTTGGTGTGTGTTGGGGGACAGCTCAATGCTGTCAGAGCCAAGAGGTCAGTTGTGGGTCCTTGGTTATGGATGTAATATAGCTGAAAATCTCATTCCAGCTGTAACAAATACTAAAGCTTGTAATGGAAGCTGAAGGGGGAAAATAAGAATCTAGAAAAACAGGATAAATGAGTCAGTTCAGGCCCCCACTCGGACACTGCGTTTGCTGTGTTGCCTTGAGGAATTTTCAGCCTTTGCTCTCCCATATGTAAGATGGAAATAATTGCCTGCATAAAAGACAGCTGCATAAACAAAAGTGGTTTCCTTGTTGTTTGATCTGACAGTGCCGAGCACTTGCAAAGCGGCTCTCTCTGGCTGAGAAATCAAAAGAAGCATCGTCTGAAGAAATAAGGGTAGCTAGGCAGAGCATCACCAGATTACAGGCAAGTTTATTCAATATAGGTTTTAATGCTTTACTTCTGGGATATATACCTTCTCTGGTTATTCTCCTAACGTAAGTTCTTTCAATTCATTCAATTGCTTTGATGCTCAAAAGGATTGTCTTGCGATATTGGAAAATTCCCATGACTTGCTTGGCTTACAGTGTATTAAGAGAACACTTATCAGTGGGCATGGGACACACAGCATGATTTCTTCCTGAAGTTAGCAGTGATT
This sequence comes from Lerista edwardsae, assembly GCA_029204185.1. Lineage (NCBI taxonomy): Eukaryota > Metazoa > Chordata > Lepidosauria > Squamata > Scincidae > Lerista > Lerista edwardsae. The sequence continues at coordinate 26,357,900 of JAJKFI010000008.1, forward strand.
CTGTTACTTGTATTCCATTGCTGCTGCCTTTTTTTGTCGTCTTTACCCTGTTTTCTTCTAATTCCTCATTTTGCAGCATATGACACATAGTTTTTTGTTTTAATTAGACCAACTTATTGGAAATGCAAAAACACAGCAAATCTTTAAATGCAACTGTTTTTGTCTTTGGCCCTTTTTCTGATGTTTCACTTCTTGGGATCAACGTTTTCAATATTTTGGAATGCTGGGCAAAACAGAAGGTATTTTTTCTTCTTTGGTCTTTCAGGATGAATTGACGACGACCAAGAGAAGCTATGAAGATCAGTTAAGTATGATGAGTGACCATCTCTGCAGTATGAATGAAACCTTATCTAAACAACAGGAAGAAATAGACACACTAAAGCTGGTTAATAAGGTATGTGGCCTCATTGCAATCAACTGCAGTTTGGGTTTTCTCTAAGGAGCTGTACTTGGTCAGTATAGGATACGAGGAATGAAAAGCCTATTTTTTAAAAGTGCTAAATCCACTCTTGTATATTTCTCAGCATTGATCTACATTGGTTTGCTTCAGGCTCCAAAAGAAGCCAACACATTTCCTGTCAGCTGAGTTCATGAATGGATGAAACTGGAAATAATGAATGTCTAGATTTCGTATTTTTATTCCATCGTACACTGAATGTATGAGCCCTTCCAAATGTCATCATTAATATCAGATGTAAGACTTGCCAAAGCTTTCAAATGCCCTAATTTACAAAATGATTATTTAAAGAAAATCCAGGATAGGGCGGTGAGAGCTCTGGACTACTAAACAAAGGAAGATGCTTCTGAAGTGAGAATTCTCCATCTCTTTTGCTGCAGCAGTAAGAAGTGACTGGGTCCCTTCCCAGAATGTGTGTCATTTATGTTGGATTAACTATACAGGGACTGGTGGTATAGGTTGATTAAAGATTATAGGTAAGAAGTCACCAAATGTGAAGCCATTGACACTGAGTTTCAGCACTGCAACAAGCATCATCATAGCTCAGTGATAAAGCAGGAAGTCCCAGGATCAGCATCTCCATTTAAAAAGCAGCTAGAGGTCAGCCTGTCCTTCTGTCCTGAGACTTAAAAGCTGCTGCCAGAGGGAGCAGACAGTAGATGGGGCAGTAGCGTTTTGCTTTTATTTCTCACTAGGAGGTATATATGAACTTTTTCATGTCCACTTGTGATATCCGTGGATTCTGGACATGTCGATTTCACAATCCATGGGTTCCGAACCTGAAGATTTGGGCCCACCCAGACCCTCTGAACCCAACTGGAGGGTGATCTGAGGCCATGTGTGATTTCGATTTCTCAGAGAAACTGGAAGTGACTTCTTATATTCTTATAAGGCCCAGGGAAGCCTTATAAGGGCATAAAAATATCACTTCCAGTTTCCCCAAGAAACCGCAACTACCATATTTTGGGCCCAAAATGGGCATTCTGAGGGCCAAAGAGGCCGCATGTAGTCTCTCTGGCCTTCAGATCACTCTCCAGACCCGACTGGAGCACAGTTCTTGTCTGGTTCAAAGGATTTTGGTGGCCCAGATTCTCAGATTCAAACTTGGATTTTGGTATTCACAGGGGTTCCTGGAACAGAATCCTTATGGATAACAAGGGCCAACCTGTGTAAATATTAAGAGGATGTTTCAAGTTGTGGAACACTATGCTTGGGATATTATGTCAAAACGCCTACTCTCAATCGTTTTAGGTCACCCATCAGTATATTTTATTTTGCCTTTTAACTGATTTTCACTGTTAATAGGTTTTGTTTTTACGTGGTGGTGCTACTAAATGCTCTTATGCTGGTGTTTTGTACCTGTTTCTTTTAACTTATAATGTGTTCATTATTTTAAGTGTTAACTGGGAAAATCTTATTTTCAAAAGTGATAAATAGATGCTTATTTAATATTGCCACTTGACTATGTTGACAGAGGCACTGATTCTAAACTTTGAAGCTTAGTCTAATGGGACAAAGACAGATGGGATGGGTAGGGATTCTGTTAATAAATTGGGCTGCCCTGTCTCGAACATTTGCAACAGATGCAATGCAAAAGATGGAGCTGTAGCAGTCAGAATAGAACTGGAGACTGACCTGATGATAGTAGGTACCGAAAAGGTATTGGGTGGATGATGAGACATTCACCAGGTGAAATTATTTAAAGGAAGTGACAGAGGTGGTTTGGTGGAGAGGGAGGCTGTTCTAGCCCTTTCAAGTGTTTGTGTTATAACATAATTGCATCCTGAAAGACCAAAGCAGTGCCAGCAATGGGCAGGAAGCTTATCATGTAGACCAATCAATTCCTGAGTCATTAGTTGTTGCACAAAGGGAGGGATGGGGAGAGACAGGCTGTTGTAAAAACCTTGCCCATGGCTATCTTGCCTGGTGAAAGAGCGCTCGATAACAGACTGCAGGGTCATGAGTAGGAGAACTGATACCTGGGAAAGAAACCGCAAAAATGATGACCATCCTGTCACAGAATGTTATCTTGCCTGTTTGTGTACTACCCATGTGGCACAATCACTCTTTTCTCCTTCCTCAACTTGCTTCTTCCAGGAAAGTTTTGTCTTAATCTTAGTCATCCTCATGTTTTCTCTATCCCAAGTTAATGGCACATGTACATTGATGGTGGTCTATCTGTAATAGGGGATGGCTGTAATTCCTTTGCCACTATCTTAACTTTTCTATTTCCCTACTCCCAATCTGAGAATGATCTCAACATCCTACCTGGAAATTATACTGAACTATCCCAGAAACCCTACCATATACAAAATAGAAAGCATTGGACCTGTAGCTGATTATCTTACAGAGTTGAAAGTGCTTTAATCAGTTGCATTCTCTTTTTGCTTTAGGGAAATTCCAGGAAGAACAAAAGTCGATAGTATTGTCTGGCCAGCAATCTTTCAGATCTTACTGCTGCACAGAAACACAGATGCTGGACATGTGTTTGCGGATTGTCTCCTTCAGCTGGACGTGGCCATAGTAGTTAGGCATGACCCGTTCGTGAAGTATGATGGTACACAGATTTGAGATCACACTGAATTGGGTAGTCAGTGTAATACAGACTTCCTGTGGTCAGTAAAGCCTACAGAAAATACACACTTCATGGGTAACTTGCATAGGAATTAACCATGACTTTCTATCATACACTTTGTAACTACTTTTAATTTCCATGTACAGACTTCTGAGATTTTGTATATTTGAGTGCATATTTACGGTAGATGAAGAGATCTGGCATCAATGAGGTGGTTGTCTTTTACTGCCTGAGAGGTTGTCATTCCTGCCCATCCATTCCTTTCTGTAAGAAAAAAACAAGCAAACCCTCCCCCCAAGGCTATCAATGTGTTTTAACCATGTCAGCTGTGCAGTTATTGTAAAATGTACTACTGATTCCAGTCGTCTCTTCTAGACTAGCTTAGAAGATTGCTCTGAGAGGTAGTCTCTGTACATTTATACTGAAGCATTAAATGTGGCTGTGACTAATGCAAATTCATATTAACTGTAATGAGCAATTACAAGTGTACAGTAGTCAAGTCCTGAAAGTTGGTCAAGGAGGGCATTCACGTAAAATGGTGCTGATATTTTGTTACTTTTTGTCCAGTTCTGTTGATAGAGGCTGGCAAGTACTAGAGCAAGATCTGGTTAGAAAAAAATATTGAATGTTTTTTAATAAAGACCTTTTACCTGATTGGAGTGGGGTGGTATGCAGGACCATCAGTACTCGGTTTCAAATGAAGGTTGGTATATTAATAGAGGCAAGAAATCATTGGATTAGCAAAAAAATTGTGCATAAAAAGGTTTCAATTGATTCAATTGAGAATCAACCCAGAGTCTACATATAATGGGGGTGCACTTTTGGTTTATGACAGCTTCACACCTTCCTTCCCATCCTTTATTGAAATATATGTGCCATTTCCCCAATCTTCACATTTATTTCCCCTCTGTGCTGAGGCCTGGGGTGGAGATTGCTATTCACATTCACCACTAGTTTAGCATCACATCATCACATGCACTTTCTCCAGGCACCCACCAATGTGTTCTGCTGTCAGTGGTCTCCTAGTGGCTTGTGAAAGCCAGAACCATTGTTTGACAATTGCTCTGTGGCAATTTTGGAATTTCCCAAATGAGTATTAATTCAACCGTTTATTCCCATTTGCTCTGAGAAACTTGTTCACATTAACCTAATGGTTGTATCTTAAGGGTTCCTTACTTGGAGGCAGGGAAGCTTTGGATATAACCCAGGGTTTTTCCAGCATAGTATTCCTTGGGGATCTCCACCATTGATTCACAAGAAGTTTCACTGATGAATAGTTTACAGTGACTGTACTTCTGTTGCCCCATAAGAAGTAATAACAGTCTCGCATTCAAGGATTATTCCACTGTATCAACCATGTCAATGTGTATTACAAGTATAGAATAAATATGCTGCCAAGTTGAACCTTTTGCCTATAGTGTTTGCAATGTGCATCTTAGCAGCAATGTGCATCTTGAGCAAAACCACGCTTAGACATGTCTATTTTATGATGTGTTGGTCTCCAAGGTTTACATTTGCATTATAAAATGTGGGACAACATGACAAAATAGCTTGGCTATTGGGAGGGTGGCATTGGAGGTCATGTTTAAAGGCACTCCATTACTTCAGTCAAAGATTAATTTTAACTTGCTACTTTAAAAAGCAGAGCCAGCCTTAAATCCATTAAGTTGTTGCCTGCAGAAAATCAGTTCAAAAGATGTATTTTAGTCACAACATGTAAAAGTTCAAGCTACCAAAGGTAATGATTAAAAAAAATTATTGGCAGATACAAGGCTGTGTTCATATTATGTTGCTAAGTCCTGTCATCTCTACTCAGAGTTCAAGACAGTGATGCAGTTGGCAAAGGGAGTAGCTAAAAGGAAAACAGCTGGTGAAGGACAATTTTTGAAGAGTGCATTATTAGGGAGACCAAGATTTATTTAGTTGGGATGTATCATGGTTTTCATTAGAAAAGGAAATGGTAGATTCTTTGTAGAATTCAAGGTTTCCATGGTGATTTTGGACCACATCTGCATGGTGACTTTGAAGGGGGGACAGATGTTTATCCACACCACATGTGTTAACTTCACATCCCTATGTCCTTGCCCTTTCACAGCCAAGGTGGTATTTGTGTCACTCATACAGGCCACTTAAGCTAAATGTTAGTCAATAACTGATTTTGCATTTGGGTACCTCTGCCTTTCACTAGCTTTCTGTTTTGCCCTCATTCCCCAGGGAGATGGGGCTGTTAATAAGTGGTAAAGAACATTCTTTCCCATACTCGTGGGTGGACACACTCCATTCCTTCCCAAATGTGCATGAATTTGTGCATGTACGCACAATGATCCTGGTAAAGGAGGATGTTGTAGCAGCTTTTTAGACGCTGAGTTTGCTGCTCTTATCTAGGCCAGGGAAGCAGAAGAGGCTGAATGTTCCTGTGTTGTGCTTGGAGTGTTCATTAGAAGGAATCCATTGTTTTCAGATATCTCAGTTTAGATTTTTCTAAAGTTGCAACTAAAAAAACCTGGGACCTTTGCAAATTGGTGTTTTTTTCTGACCTTATTGTAGGTCTTATAATCTCTCTGATGGAGTTGGCTATTGTTCACTTGTACAGGAATTCAATAAAATTTTAGTAGTCAACTCTCATCAATAGATTAATCCAAAGACAGGAAGGATTTGCAGGCTCTCCTGTCATTTTTTTAATGAGAAGTCCAAGGCCACCAATTGGAATCAGATGCAAAGTAGTGGCTTAAGAAAATGGGACATATGCTTAGCACTAAAAAATAGGGTGTCTCAAAGCATATGCTCTGCTTAGGACCTTGTTTTTCACTTTCCAGAACTGAGTGCCTACTTCTTTCATATATAAATCCAACCTTGGGTTCCCCCACAAAGTTATCTTTGCTTCAGTAGTCTGAGGTTGGGGGCAGGGACACCTTTCTTCGTTGCCGCTGTTCAATGATTTGGCAAGGGTTTCTGACTCATCTACTGCAAATCATCCAGAGATCATCTGCCTCCTGCCCACCCCTAGTCTAAGCATGTGGGGTGGTAGGGTGTCTTTGAGTTATGAACATCCACATATACAGTAGCAATTAATAATTGCACAGCATATGAATGTCAAACAAGGAGACACACACTCCACAGAGATCTATGGGGATATATGAAGATGAAAAGAAATGCTCATTTTTGGAATCCCAAGCCACATTCAGAAAACTGAATGGTTTCCCAACGTTCCACCCCAACTTTGTGAGGCCTTTTCAAGGAAGTGATCCAACTACCTATATCCCCAAAAAAGCCTCTGAACCTAATAACCCATTTTCTTGCCTCTCAAGCTCAAGACTACCACCAATAACCCAGCAAAAAGCAAACCCCCACCCCCCAAAAGCCCTAGACACAGGCCACTGCAGCTGCCTCCAGCAAAGCTTAGTCGATCTAAATGTAAGGACAAAAACTGAGGATTTTTATAGTCTGGCTTCTTCAATCTACTGATTGCTGGTCCACTCCCAGCCCCAATTACCTCACCACCACTTTCATCACCAGCTTTCTTAAAGGCCCCTCTTCCTTCAATCTGTTCCTTATTAAGAGTTTTTTGGGTATAGAGAAGTTGGACTGAAAAAGCTTTGCAAAGTTGGGGTGAAACAGGGGGACCGTTCAGTTTCTTGAATGTGGCCTGGGATCCCAAAAATAAGCTTCTCTTTTCATGACAACTCTGGCTACAGAGGCTTTAGTATGTACATTGGATATGAAACTATCACGATCTGCCATCGGCTCCAAGAAAGCTACAGACAGAGTTTGGCAAGCAGTAAGGAGAAAATGGAGGAGGGAAAAAAAGGAAGTTAAGAACATAAGAAGAGCCCTGCTGGATCAGGCCAAAGGCCCATCTAATCCAGTTTCCTGTATCTCACAGTGGCCCACCAGGTGCCTAAGGGGAATTCAGTAGACAACAAGATGCTTGCATCCTGTTGCCACTCCCTTGCACCTGGCATTCTGAAGTAGCCTACTATTAATGTAAGGAGATTGCCCAACCCATCATGGCCTATAGCCCACGATGGACTTTTCCTCCAGAAATCTGTCCAGTCCCCTTTTAAAGGCCAGATGCCCTCACCATCTCCTTTGGCAAGGAGTTCCATAGCTTAATTACCTGATGGATAAAGAAGTATTTCCTTTTATCTGTTTTAACTTTCCCAACACTCAACTTCAGTGGATGCCCCCTGGTTCTGGTAGTGTGAGAGAGGGAAAAGAACATCCCTCTATTGACTCGATCCCTCCCGTGCATAATTTTATATGTCTCAATCATGTCCCCCCTCAGGCGCCTTTTTTCCAGACTAAAGAGCCCCAAACGCTGCAGTCTTTCTTTATAAGGGAGGTGCCCCAGCCCTGTATTCATTTTTGTCGCTCTCTTCTGCACCTTCTGCAAGTTGTGATATGGTTAAATGGGCTTTTGTGAGCTCCCTTGGGAACCCGATAAACTTGGAAGTAATGTCTGAGTTCCAAACCAGCAACTTATTCCTTTGGGGTCTTCCTGTACAACTTTAGTTGGCTGACTGTACAGTCCTGTGCAATCCTATGTATGCCTTTTCAGAAATAGGCTCCACTCAGTTTAGTGGGACCTATTCCCATGTATAAGATTGCAACCTTAATCAATAGGAATTTATTTTAATTGGTGATACTGTGAATAAAGGCCATGTATGTATGAGAATTAAGACTACTTTGACTCTACTATGTTATGGTAATAGCGGATGATAAAATTAAAATGTACAGTATTACTATTCAAGAATGAATGGTGGTTGTTGTTGTTCAGTCGCTAAGTCGTGTCCGACTCTTCGCGACCCCATGGACCACAGCACACCAGGCCTCCCTGTCTTCCACTAGCTTCCTGAGTTCACCCAATTTCATGTTCATCGCTTCGGTGACACTATCTAACCATCTCATCCTCTGCTGCCCCCTTCTCCTTTTGCCTTCAATCTTTCCCAGCATGAGGGTCTTTTCTAAAGAGTCCTCTTTTCTCATGAGGTGGCCAGAGTACTTGAGCTTCAGCTTCAGAATTTGTCCTTCCAGGGAGCAATCAGGTTTGACTTCCTGGAGGATTGACCGATTGGATCTCCTTGCAGTCCAGGGGACTCGCAAGAGTCTTCTCCAACACCAGCTAAAAGCTAATGAATGGAAAAGCTAATGAATGGTAGCTTTTCTTAAATGTTCAGACTGCAGTTCTGTATTTGAGATTAAGACCCAGCAAACATAAAAGGGAGTACTTCTGAATAATGCCTAGGATCCAGCTGCAGGTTGCACTTTTTGCAATACCTCCAAAGCGTGTCTATACAGAGATTTTGTTTCAGTGCAATTGATCAGTTAAGAAGCAGATCGTTGAAGAGTTCCTTCACAGACTAATACAGTATATGAAAAGAGTTCCCTTTTTAATGGTAGAAAGAATGGGAAAAAACACACCCTGGTCTATTCATCAGTTAAATGGATTTGCAATCAACTGAACAATACTTGCATAATGGACCAATGTTCCAACTGTCCCTATTTTCTGTCTGCTTTTCAGTCACTGTTATTTTTGTCTTTAGGGCATGCCTTATTAAAATGTAGTTTGGTTTGCTTGAGAAGTTGTTCTTCAGTATTCAGTCCTTTCCCTTGACTCTAGCAATTAAATCCCTGAGCTGAGATGCTTCTTGTCCCTAGTGCACTAATATCAAGACATGCCCTGGAAACAGATGTACTGAACAGCCTGTAGTTGTATTTGTATTTCAAACTGTAGATAAAAATGTAGGGCAATTGCTTATTCTAGTATATCTTTAACTCGGAACAAACACCCTCATGGCTTTAATGAATGGAGAACAAGCAACCTCAGAGTAAATGAATACAGCAAACAAAGGAAAGCCTTCACTAGTGTGTGGTGACTGGAAGGCCTTGGGCAGTGATCTTTGATCTATTAGGGGGTGTTACAAGTGTTTCTCTGTCTTCATCTGTGATGCTGGAGGTATGAATCAATATTGTTGTCCCACTTATGTAGAATCTGCAGAATTTATATTTTTTTACTTGCAAAATCAGTATTCATATTTTAAAATTCCTGCAGCCCATTTTCAAATGCCTGTGCGTTGTCCTATCCACTGGGTGTTTGGAATCTGCCTGTTTGGATCATGACTTTGACATCTCAAATATTTCTCCCTTTGTTAATCTGCTCAGTTTAGCAGCGACCGAGACTGGCTACACTGGATATCGAAATGTATAGAATGAGCATATTCTTGGATCTTGAGACATTTTGGCAAGTTGACAGATTTGTGTCTAAGGACATGCCGGTGCAATGCTGCTTCCAGAAAAGTAACATCACCTGTGGTGAGGAAAAAGTCTATGCATGGAAGCCCTAAGAAGCTACATCTTAAATAGATGAAGGTTGTGGAAGTTTCAGTGTTATCCTTTTTATCCCCCAGCAGATCATATGAACCCTAATTTTGGTGGTCTAGAAGCCTATTGGCTGTCATGAAGCCCCCTAGCACTAGCTACCAGACCATGCACCATTGGGCTCAGACCCCAAGACTCTTCAGTCAACATTACAACTGTGACTTTGAATAAAAGTAGCAAAATGCTGAGCCTTGGTCTGAATCTGGTGGTCTCTCTCTGGTGGCCAGAGGTGGGGTGGTGGTGATGATGGTGGTGGTGGGATGCTTGACAGATTCTTCCAGTGCCCACCTCTCACTCCTGAGACTCACCTGAATCTTGTCCATCTAGCTAAGGCTGGGTGGGACTACTGTGGAGTGCACAGAAATGCCAGTTCTCTCCCCCCTCCATTTCTTCAGCCAGAGTGCTGCACACTTCAGAACTGAGCTGGCTATGCTCCTGTGTGACAACATACATGTCACAGGAGTGGGACAAGCATGAGCTCAGTGGCAAGAGAACTACTGCTAAAAGCTGTCAGGGGAAAACCCCCCCAGATGAAATCAGACTGTGGGGAAACAGTCTGAAAAGTGACCATGGTTGTCCTAGCAGGAACAGTTTGTTCATCTGTGCAGAGGAGAGTTGTAGGTGGTGTTTTCACCCCTTTGTGCAGATTTTTTTCCTATAATTTTTTGAGGGATTATATTTTAACAAATAAGATGCTGTCCCCCTGATATAGTTGCTACCCCTGGGCCTCATAATCATGTTCCCATTTTATTTACCAGTGTTGTGGCACAGATTTTTAAAAAAATTGAACAGTGTCCCTCATTGCGGCATATGAACATAGCAGCATCCTATCCTGGCCCCCCTTGCTCTGTTAAAAATGAAGTCAGCAATCCTACCCATGCTTACCTGGGAGTAAGCTCTATTGACTATAATGGGACATCTGAGTAGACATGCATAGGATTGGATTTGAAGTTGTGCAAAAGCCTAAACCTAACCAACTTTCTAGTTCCAATGCAGCTTTGCGGTAAGGGAACAAACTTTCCCTTACCTCCCCCCCCCCGCCCACTGCAGAATGTGTGCATTGTGTACCACCACTACTGAACCTATGAGTGTGCAAACACTCACAATCCATGTGTTGTGCGTGCATGGATTGTTTACACACTCACAGCGGCTGCACTTTTTGAAGAAGCCTGGTAGGATGTCACTGCCTTACCACCGCATACACTGGCATTGGTGCTAGACAGTTAGATAGGATTGGTTGCAGTTTTATGCACACTTTCAGGGGAGTAAACCAGTGGTGGGATTCCAATAAATTAACAACCAATTCTGTGTCCTTCAGGGCGGCCGCTGCCTTTCTTCCCTCTCTCAACCTAAAATTAACAACCGGTTCTGCAGAACTGATGAGAACTGGCTGAATTTCACTACTAGAGTAAACCCCATTGAATATGTGGGACTTCTGAGTAAACATGCATAGGATTGTACCATGTAGATAAGTTTAATGGATCTCTTTTTTTAGGAATGATTCTTTCTGTTTACAAAATCTATTGATTTTAATGTGTAAAATCTGATTTCTTTTTTCCATAAACTATATTAGCTTTTTAGCTACCAGTTCAGAACAAATAAAAGACAAAGCTGAACAAAAGCTGAACAAAAGATGATCAGAGGGTTTTCAAAAAATATTGAAAAAGATAAAACATTTCCACTATTTTATAGGTGAATAATTCCAAAACTTGTCTTTGCAAGGTGAATGAGTTCTTTAACAAGAACCTGGAGTTTCTTAGAACAGCAAAAGCCCTTTTGAAATACACATTTAAGAGAAAGGAAGCCAGCCAAGGGCAACAATGTTCTGCAAATGACCCAATTTTAGGGGGAAAATAGAACAATGAATGAATGAATGAATGAATGAATGAATGAATGAATGAATGAATG
>JAJKFI010000008.1:26369227-26394239 GCA_029204185.1 Lerista edwardsae
ATGAATGAATGAATGAATGAATGAATGAATGAATGAATGAATGAATGTTTGTGTGGGGGATGGGGGAATCTCCAGGAATATTTTGTCTGAATTAGCAAGGGGTGTGTGGAAATCAATGACCTTGTGTACTTTTCTCTATCCCAGCCCCATAAGATGGTAATAGTAGTATGGGAGGATTTAAGTTGGGAAACCAAAACAAGGGGGGTTAAATACCTCCTCCTAAGTTGCTTCTCCTCCTAATACCTCCTAATACCTCCTCCTAAGTTGCTTCTCCTTTCATAATGACAGCTCTGCATAGTTTGATCCTCCAAGACACCAGCAAAGGGCTTCTCTCCAGAAATGAAGAGCAATGAAGTCTCCCATATACATCAGCTGCTGATTCTGCAGCACAAATGGACCTGTAGGTAAATGGAGGCATAAATAATGTTGTTGTTGTTTAGTTGCTAAGTTGTGTCGGACTCTTCGTGATCCCATGGACCACAGCACACCAGGCCTCCCTGTCTTCCACTAGCTTCCGGAGTTCACCCAATTTCATGCTCATTGCTTGCTTCAGTGATACTATCTAGCCATCTCATCCTCTGTCGCCCCCTTCTCCTTTTGCCTTCGATCTTTCCCAGCATGAGGGTCTTTTCTAAAGAGTCCTCTCTTCTCATGAGGTGGCCAAAGTATTTGAGCTTCAGCTTCAGTATTTGTCCTTCCAGGGAGCAATCAGGCTTGACTTCCTGTAGGATTGCCCTGTTTGGTCTCCTTGCAGTCAAGAGTCTTCTCCAATACCATAATTCAAAAGTATCTATTCTTCGGCACTCTGCCTTCCTTATGGTCCAGCTCTCACAGCCATATATGACTACTGGGAAAACCATAGCTCTAACTATGCGAACCTTTGTTGGCAGGGTGATGTCTCAGCTTTTTATTAAATTGTCTAGGTTCACCATAGCTTTCCATTATGCCGTAGGAGGCATAATACTGAAGTGCATAAAAGGAGAATTGTGGGGGGGGGGAACCAGAGAAAGAATCCTTGGTGTGCATCTTGGCTTGTGCAACAGTAAGTCAGTTAGCACAACCAGTGATTAGTGGTTTTCCAGCCATGGCCAAGGTAAAGATAAGGTCCCAGTTAAAGATGACTAGTGGCCGACCCAGTGTATCCATACCAAAAATGGGGATAGATCAATAGCCCTGAACATAATATAAATGCTTTCAGGTCTGGCCTTGCTTATCACAAAGATGCTGAAGTACTGACCAAAATATGTTTAAATGAAATCTAAACATATTTAACAAATCTAAAGTCTGTGTGATGTAGCTTTGCAAAGCAAAGTGTGGCTGACTGCCTATGTCTGTGCGCATACACGTGCATGGATGGTACTAGGTGGAGAAATGTGTTTTAATACTGGTGCTTAACCAAAACAGAACTGCACTTTTGCCCCCAAGACGTGCATAAATCCATAAACCTTTTAGTGTTTTGATGCTTCAGCGCTTTAATGTAAACTGGAGAAAGGACAGGAAATGAAACAAGATTAGGTTGTAATGGCAGATTAATGGCCCTGCAGCCTTTAAATTCAGCAGCCCGGCTCTCTGCTTGTTTCAGAACAAGAAGTAATTGTTTGAAAGAATCTCTGCAATGGGAATGGTGCAAGAACACCATTATTATCTTGCACCTACGAAAGACTTGACCTTTGGGGTTGTGCTGAATAGCAGTGGGAGGAAAACTAATTTGTTTTCCAGGCCTTCACTGCTTTTAGCTTTGTATATGCTGTCAAGCCCTAAAGGTAGAAGCTGCCTACTTACTGAAGTCAGCTATTCCCATCCTTTCTGATGCATGGAATAGGCTTGAAGGAAAACGGTCCCAACATGAAAGAGGAAAAAGCTGCAAAATGTCTCTTTGGGAGATAATTATTAAGGCTAATTATTTGGCCCTACCACCACCAACCGTCCATCCCTAGCTTTACCAGTGAGCAGTGAAAGTCTTGGACAGCTGATTTTGTGACATAGCAGACGAGCCCAGGGCCAGACAATAAGAAGGAGATAGAAACTGCACAAGACAGCAAAAAATAAGCAGTCTTGTGGTCAACATTTAGAGAAAATCCATTTCGGAGAATTCAAAAGGAGGAAGCATGGAGTTAGTGGGGGAAAGGGTTAGTGTAGATGCACAATGTAATCCTATGCATGCTTTCCGTATTTGGAAGTAAGTCCCATGGAATTCAGTGAAACTAACTTTCTAGTAAGGGTGTGGAGTGGCTCTGGGAAGCGATAGATCCTCTTTGCTGGCAGAGAAGAGAAGCAAAAACATTGACCGAATCGCCCAATGGACTGGGCAGAACTGAAGGGGAAAGAGATCCCTCTCTGTGTTTATATGCTGTCTTCCTGTCACAATCATCATAATCAAGATTCCATGTCTTCATCCGTAGCCCACTTTCATATTTCCAACTGCAGTACTTTATTTTTCCTCAATAATTCAAATTCATATTACCTGACTTGAAGTCTAGTAGAGTTTCTATTACTCTGCAAGAACTCTGCTTTTCATCAGATTCCCCTCACACATCCATTATAGGCTGTACGTAGGGTTTGTTGTTGTTTTGTTGTTGAGTACTGTTTTTTGGCAGTTAAACATCACCTTTTGGCAGTTAAAATATCTGAATAAAAAGACAAAACCCTGCATTTTGGTATTTAAGATATTTTCCAAAAATTAAAATAGACTATTTTTCCAATCAAGGGACGTGGTGGCGCAACGAGTTAATCCGCTGTTGCTGGGCTTTCAACCGCAAGGTTGGGAGTTCGAGACTGCATGACGGAGTGAGCTCCTGTTGCTTGTCCCAGCTCCTGCCAACCTAGCAGTTCGAAAGCACCTAAAAAATTCAAGTAGATAAATAGGGACCACTTCGGTGGGAAGGTAACGGCGTTCCGGTGTAGAGTCATGCTGGCCACATGATCGGACTAAAACGCTGGCTCTACAGGCTTTGAAACGGAGATGAGCACCGCCCCCTACAGTCGGTCACGACTAGACCATTCCGTCGTGGGGAAACCTTTACCTTTATTTTTCCAATCAGAAATAACACTGTGGCTGCATCTGCTGACACTGTATCATCTACCTAGTACAATGGTATTCAAACTTTTTAGACTGGGACCTACTTTTTAGAATGGCACTTGTGTTGGGGGACACTGAAAGTGATGTCATTAATCTGGAAGTGATGTGGCAAGAAGTGCTGTCATTGAAGCATAATAAAATGACACACCTGAAATGCAAGTTGGCATTATTGGACTGCAACAATTGTACAACCATGAAACATACCTGACAGAAACAAGATTAGGACAAAATATGATGCAAAAGCACTAAACTAAAAGCAAAATTAAAAAAAACCCCTCACTTGAAAATTCAAACTGTTAACACTCACAAAATATAACAAAAGTAAGGCCTGCAATTTCCAAGATGGCTGCTCCCAGTTTTCCATGACCCACCTGACATCAGGGGGAGTCCCACCAAATGGGTCCCAATCCACAGTTTGAATAACACTGACCTAGTACACTTCTAAAGTATTAAACATTAATAAACATGAGAACTTGAAATGAGAATGTAGAATAAAAACACATAACACCGCAATTTGCTATTTTAATAAGAGACATTTTGGAAAAAATATCACAAAAAAACACACTCCTAGCTGAACGGTATCTAGTTAAACTTTCCTGAGCACTTGGCTCTCCGTACCTGGAAAACACCTCACTAACAGTGGTCTAGGTGTCATCGTACAGTGGTTAGCAGAACAAGAGTCTTATAAAACAAACTACGCAAACCTCTGCCCTTCACAGTTAGCAGCGGCTGCATCCACATATGTAGCAGAACGAAGGAATGGAGTGCTGAGGTGCTACAATGCCCTGCATTGTTTCACACTACAAGCGTGAGAATACAACTGTGCAAAGTTTCTCCCATATAGAAAACAAAACAAAACTCCCTGCAGCTTAACAAAAAAGCCTAGTATCTCAGGTATGCAGAACCTTTCAGTTCAGGGACTTTCGAAGGAGTTGAAACGATTCCCCTATAGTCCATTCTGCTACCTCATTCTGCCGCCTTAAGCAAAACAAAGCTTTTGAAATCGGGACGATCGCGCTTTTGATTGCACCGGGCTGCGTGCCGCTCCCGCACAGTGCAATCATATGCAGCACTGCACTTGTTTCCTCAGAAGTAAGCAGCAGCGTGTTCACGTTGCTGCGTGTGGGGTTGCTCGAGAACCCGTCCAGTGGGTTGTGCACAGCTTCTAGCCACGCCCCCCTTCATCCTCGGGATCCTCTTCTCCCCGTCGTGGCACTCGGGCTTTTTCCTCCCTCTGTGGGGATACGCATGCGCGTATCTCCCCTCCCCACCCGGCCGGGTCGCGAGCTCGCTCATTGATTGACAGTCGAAGACTCGGACGGAGGGGAGTTCGTGTGCAGGCGTGAGGGGCGGAGACGGGGAACGAGCGCCTGGCGCGGTTGGCGCTTGAGTCTCGGCCGGGCTGTGAGGAGGAGGAGAGACTTTCTCCACAGCTTCAGCCGCTCCCGGAGACGCGCATCCCGCTCCGAGAGGCCGCCACAGACGCCGGTAGGGGACGGGGCGGCGGGCGCGGGGCTTTGGGGCTCCTCGGACAACCGGGAGCCGGAGGCGAAAGCCGGGTTTTCAGCCTCGGCGCGGAGGGAGGTGGTGTAACCTGCCGGGAAGGCTGAGGAAGAGGCTCGTCCTCCCTCTTTCCCTCGGGCAGGGAGGGGGAGCTTCGCCCCTTGCGCTGCCAGCAGGGTCCGCTTGTGCAGCCCCAGCAGTACTTACCGGTGAATAAGCCCCAGCCGCTACTCTAATCGGGCCGCCCGGTTCTGACTTTGCAAAAGCCGGAATGTTGCTTTTGCTCCGTAGTTTCCACCTCCATGGCTCCGTTTAGGCTGCACTCCTGTGCACACCTCCTTGGGAGTAAGTTTCATTGAATGCCTCGGGGCTTACTTCTGAGTAAACAGGCGTGGGATTGCACGGTGTGTGTTTGTGTGTACCCTACGTTATCCCATTTCAGGAGACACTCTTTCTCTGAACCGGAGTTACTACTTTTTCCAGTCAAGGATCGCTAACTTCTTTTCTCCCTTGCTTTATTTTCTGCATGACTGATGGATGCCCCTTTTATGTCATAATTTCCCCAGCTGGTTCCCCCCCCCCGCCTTTTTCCCCCGGGGTAGACCTGGGCTCCTCCTATCAGGAATAGCCAGCACTGCCAATTTCTGTTCTGGTAATTGCAAAAAAATAAAAATGTAAATCTTCAGCTTTGTTAATCAAGGAGCAGACTTTAAATTGGTTAGAGCTGGATAGGGGTTATAATTTGAGCTTGGGGTGTACATTATTGGGCTATGATAGAAAACTTTGCTGAACTGCAAATATTGTAGGATCCTAGACACCCTGACTAGGATGAAAAAGTTGGCCTAAACTATGTTAAGTGTCTTTGTGGAAGAGCTCATCCACCACTTCATTGGGATTCTTATTTAAAAAGTGCTTTTCTTATTCTGCATAATAGAGATGCTGTATTCCAGAGTCTCTTAAATTGCTGATGTCTATTTGGGTACTGTGTTAAAGCTTTGCTGCTGTTCCCATAGAATTGAATTAATTGCATACCAAATGCTGCAGCTTTACCCCTCTATATAATATTTTTATTTCTATGGGAATATGCTGGTTTAAAAGTTTTGTGAGCAGTGAGCAATGAACTTATTTTGTGAGCAGTGAGCAATGAACTTATGCCTGGAGGATCTAAGTTCAAATCGCTGCTCAGCCACGAAATTTCCTGGGTGACCTTGGGCCAGTCACTATCTTTCAACCTAACCTACCTCACAGGGTTGTTGTGAGGATACAAGGAGGGAAGGAACCATGTACACTATCCTCAGCTCCTTTGGGGAAAGGGTCTAAAAATGTGATGAAGTATCTGTCAGGAATTGTTTAGCGCTAGCAAATCCTGCTTTCAAATAATAGGGGCTTGAATATGAAGGTTTCTTTCCATCTCAAGGTCCAAAGACTCAGCCTGCTTTCTCTTACTTTGTGACCACCAACTTTCCTTTGGAGTTTACTCCTACTTCCTTTGGCTTGGAATTTAGGATTGTGTGCACAGTTTGCTCATCCTGCCACTTTGAAAAGGGATAAAAGTAAAATAGGGGCACTTTTAAAAGGAAAAAGCCAGCTCCTTTTTAGGCTCCTCTATCAGTTTATTGGTGTAGAAGTATTAAAAGGATTATCTGCCTTTCTTTAAAAAGTGCCTGTGGTGCTGTGGCATCAATAACAGTGGGGTGGTTGATTGGGGCACTAGAGAGGACTGGGTGTTGATTGGTCCTGCTTCTTTTATGTCGTATTTAACGTTTTTTGAGTTTCTCTTTAACCTCTCAGAGGCAAGAGAATACTGAATTAGACTGCCAATGCAGTGGAGGGTTTCTTGAGGAAAATATCAGGCTTGGGGGGAGCAGCAGAAGGGGGGAACCAGGACCAAATTCTAGGAGTGGCAGGTGGAATTGGATGGAAACCTAATTTCTGGAACAGGGCATCTAAATGTTTGGGACAGGGAACAAAAGACCTGAAGCATAAAAACTTCCCTTTTTGCTTTTCTATCTTGAATTTTGGTTGATTTTGTACTGATATTTTACTGTTATAGAGGTATGTTTTTTCGTGTGTAAGATAGAATTACAGTCTCTTATGGAACATAATGGGTTTACTTCTGAGTAAAATAAATAACAGTTTTCAAGCACATCTGTATTAATTGTTCTTATTGTAAGCTGCCTTGAGTACTGTATATTAAGAAGAAAAAGTGAGGTATAAATCTTTTAAATAAATACATGGAGCATTGTTTGGTCAGGAGGAAATACTCGGCCAGGGGCTTTTTACCAGCTGGTAGCTTTGGAGAGACTGATATATAGTTACATCTGACAAAATATTATTCAAGATGGAATGGTCCTTGTAAGGATTAGGGTGCATGTGTGCTTGTTTCTGCCACCTTTCCTTAGCCATGCTTTTAAATTAATTTAAATTAAATTTATTTCCTGATTTATAAGCTCTGTTTTCATCTGACAGGCTCCAATTTAGGGAGAAGAATCTGCTGCCTAGGGACAGTAGATTAGGAATTACATCAAGTTAATGCACCAAGTTATAAGTTTTTCCTCTGATAGCAGGAAATATAGGCCTTATTAGAACTTGTAAGATTGTCTGTAGAGCATTTCTCTGCTTAAGTTGGGATCCTTTCTGCACCTGACTAAGTATAAACTTCTCAACTTATTACTTTACTTGTCAAAATGAATTATCCACATGCTAAGCAAAATGCCCCTAGCTAGTGACACCTGCCCAATAGGAGTAGAAGTTTAGGTAAGTTATGTGTGCCAATGATTTCAGAGCATCGAGGCCAATCTTCCTTCAAGAGAGAGCAGAAAGGATGTTGAGGTATACATTCCCAATATGCTAGGGTAATTCTATATCATTTTGGCTAGTAACAAATGATGTTTATTTTACAGGCAGCATCAAGACAGGGTGATACTGGGTTCATTCAGAGGACCCAACAGAACTACTCTGTTAGTTGAATTATAAATACATCATGGAACATGGCAAGCCCATATGTGCCTTCCTCTTTTTATTCTGGCATGAAAACATTCTTGTTTAGTTAAATTACATCTCTACTTAGTTGCTGTGTTTAAATAAGCCCAGACTCCCAAGTGTATCGGCCGAGAAGGTAAAAGGAGAAAGGCTTCCTATTGCTTTCAGCGTTTACAAGCCATGATGGATGATCTAAACTAGGGGTATCAAATGTGTTTCATACAGTGGGCCAAATTGCAATCATGGCACCTGCTGAGGGCTGGAAGTGACATCATAAAACAGGAAGTGATGTCATTAAACAGATGCTAGCCAGAAATAAGCACTTTGTTCTTCTGTAGGAACTCATTAATTGCAAATTCCAAAAGAGAAAATATGCAAATCTTGATCATCTTTTCAAGATATGGGAGAGCCCAATTATCATGTGGGCTACCCTTTCAGCCATGCCGCTTCTGCTGAGCTGTCACTTTGCAGCTCAGCAGCTGAGAGATGCCTTGTGAAGTGACACCTCAGCAGCAGACATGGCAGTGCTGAAAGGGTTGCCCACATGATAATTGGGCCCTCCCATAACCTCTGCAGTGTCTCCCTCTCTGGCTCTTTTTGGTCTCCCCCATAGCATTCCTTGACTTGTGAGGTTCCCTTTCATATCTTCTTCCCAGAGCCTCAGCAGAAGCATTGTTGCTGTGAAAGGGTAGCATTGGGAGAGTCCTATTATCACATTGCCTGGATAAAGAGCTTCTGCGAGCCAGATTTGGCCTGCGGGCTTTATGTTTAACACCCCTAGTCTATCTCTTAAGATTTAATCAGAGTTGTCCAATAGGTTTAGGTTGTCCAGTAGGGTGGTTGAGGTTTTGAACCTCATGCAGTAAATCAAACATTCCACTAGACTACAGGTAGCAGGGGCATAGCTAAAGAAGTGCAAACTCGTGCAATTGCACTGGGCAACAAGCTAAGCTTGACACTAATGGTCAAAATTGTGAAAACCTTTGTATGTATGAATAATACCATCATTTTATATATCATTGGAAAGGTAATTTAATGTAGGATAAAATGAAACAAACTGGACCGTATTATTTTTACTCTATCAAAAGTTCTGGACAAAAAACAGAAAACGAAATACAGCTGTCTTGTGAAAATTGAAGTTTGTTAAAATAACGGTTTTTAATAATAATATTGTCATGTTATATACCATTCAATACAGAATTTAATGCAGAATGCAGTGAAACCATTCGATGCAGAATTTAATGCAGTGAAACATAGAGTGTACTATATTTCTCTATGACAGGTTATGGCCAAAAAACTGAAAATGAAAATACAACTGTCATGTAAAAATCAATGGCTTAGGTAACATTTAAAGTGAATAAAAGAAAGGGAGGAACCATGCACACCACCCTGAGCTCCTTGGCAGAAAGGTAGTATAAAAATGTGAAGGATGAATAATTTTGCATATGGGGTGGTGTTAAAAATTTATGAGCCCCAAGTGTCAAATGACCTAGCTGTGGGCTCGGGAGCAGCAGGAGGGGGCACAATACAGGGGCAAGTATGCGGGCTTCCTCCCATTTTTCACTCTTTTAAAAGCCTAGGCGTGTAGTCACTTCCTCTTGTGAGGTCTCTTCCTGTTCTGATATCACTGTGAGGGCATCCTTTTGTCCTCTGCACCAGGCTACACATTAATTAGCTGCGCTAATGTAGACAGGTAGTCCCCAATTTGCATCCTGGTTCTGTTCCTGAAGTCCAGAAGTTGGAATGGACATATTTTGGAACAGTTGCTGTCATGCCTGCATATGGACGTGCCGATACAGCTGTCCATTACTACACTTACCCTCCCTGTATTGTGTTCTAAATCTGAGCATTATATCTCTCATGGTTACATTTCCCTTTTCTATTTCAATATAAAAACCTCAAAAATCACCTTTGTTTAATGCATTTTAATATGATGAAAGCCAGAATTGTGAGCTGCAGGATGAACAATTGTGTAGCTGCATGAGGTCAGTTTCTGACTAGCAAGCCACAAATATCTGGGTCAAGCTCTTGCATGATGCAAAGCCCTTGAGCTTGTCATGGTTGGTAGCTATGAAATATTTTGTCTGAAGAGCTACCATGTGGTTATGCAAAATGCTAAGTAAGGAAAAGATCTTGAATCTTCAACATCCCAGTGTGTTTTGAAGACTGAGTTGGTTACAGTATTTGTAAACAGAAGGCAATGCTTGACTTCAGTTCTGCTGATTTAGAAAAGGCAGAGGTTTTAGGGCAGGCTTATTTGAGTGTGTTTGTGTGAAATAGTCAGCATTTTCCATTGCAAAGCAATATTCAAGGTGGTTAAAATACAGTCAAAAGGGCTGGGAAGAATGACTGTACTTCATTCCCTCCTGACCATATTTCTACTACTGAGTTGCCAGTTTAAATCAACTTTCCTGGATTTATGCAAACCATCAATTAATTGTCCTTATTTTCCCCTATGTTTAGTTGGTGGCAGCCTCGCATTTGGCTTTTCTGTGGCAAATTACAGTTTTTCTTGCCAAACCCACAGTGCCTTAATGTATATGGCTTGGAGGAAGAGGATATCAACCCGGTAACACTTTGTGTGCGCGCACACACACAAACACACGTATGTACGTACGTATGTACGTACTTGCATTCAAGGCTGCTGATAGGAGCCAAGAAGTAGACAGAAGATAATTACTGCAAGTTCAATTTTTATGTTGCCTCTTGGTGCAAGTTATATCTGTTGAACATGCTCCAATTCAAAAACTGAAGTTCCATGAGTATTGCAGGTGTGCTATCCTGGGTAAGCATGAGTAAAACTGGTAATGAGGGACTGTCATTTGTGACAAGTTTATTGGTTGATAACTAGCCAGTGGCTCTGTTTTGAGCTCATTCTAAGACACTTTAGATTTCTGGCAAGCTGGATGCGAACCGTTCCATGTTAAGACAGGCAGTTAGTTACATTCCTGTCATGTTTTTGTCCCATTAACCAGGGTTGTCTGAAATAAGTTAATGAAAATTTTGCCTATGCACAGGTAACACAAACTCTGTTTTGATATAAGCTAAATTTTGTGACAGTATTGTCCAAATTGAGCAGATCTTTGTTGAGCAGATGCCAGTCTTTGCTCAGTTTGTATTTTGTATCTACTTGTTGTGGGACAGAATCATAGAGTTGGAAGGGACCTACAAGGTCATCTAGTCTATAGGATTAGAGGGCAATGCTAGGTCCCTACATATCATCCCTCTTTGAAGTGTCTTTCCATCTGAGGCTTCTAGTTCTCTCTAGGCATAACTCCAAACTTTCAATAATGGATAAGACTTATAACTTGCTTTTTAAATCTGAGCTTCTTGGAGCAAAACTCAGGGATCTGCAGTCCTGGGGTAGATAAGGTTTCCAGCCTTCTTTCTCCCTGTACCTTTTCCCCTTGTTTAAAGAGCCTCTGCAATGGTTATTTACTCTATTGAAGGGAATAGGCAGGCAACAGTTGGGTACTGTATCTTTTCCCCTTTGGGACTGAGGGGATGCCCAGCTTTAAAACTAGAGGAACTTCATGGGCAGGGAAAAAACCCACCCTCTTGAGTGAGTGAGTGACATAGCTGCTTTCAAATTTCTTTTAATTGACATTTAGGGGATGATCATGAATCTCTTGAGTCACATTTAGTTTGGCCCTTGCGGTCCTAAATGTTGTATCATTTAGGAAACAAATCGGGGGATGACCAAGAGAGAGGGGATTATAATCATGGGGGACTTCAATTATCCTCATATTGACTGGGTCAACTGGTTCTCTGGTCAAGAAAGAGAAGACAAGATTCCTTGATGTGCTGAATGACTGTGCCTTAGAGCAGCTAGTCATGGAGCCCACCAGAGGACTGGTGTTTTAGCAGGCAGAGCTCATAGCAAGCTGTGTGGCCTGAGCAAGCTCCCCCAGCAAAGCTTGCTGAGGAAACTTCAGTCAGGGCATAAAAGGGCAGGTCTTCTTATCAATTAGTCAAAATATTTATATACTGCTTTTCAACACAAAGTTCAGAAAGCGGTTTACAGGCTAATGGCTCAGTGTCCCCAAAGGGCTCACAATCTAAAAAATGCAGAACACCACCAGCAACAGCCACTAGATAAGACTGCGCAGGGGTGAAGCTGGACTAGATGGGCCTATGGCCTGATCCAGCAGGGCTCTTCTTATGTTCTTATGTATCCATTTTCACATTCTATGCTTTTGCAGAATATTTGCAGAAACCTTTCATTTAGATGCATTTCATTTCAGTGAAACACACTGCTTATTGGTTTTCTCCTCAGCACTAAAATCAAATTTTCTTCTTTGAAAAATTTGACTTTCCTTGGATTTAAAATGAAAATCACTTAAACTTGAATAAAACAATATTACAGCCCCATCCAAACCCTGATGTCGGGCTGACGCAAGCTGCTAGCGTTGGGCCAATGGCAGCAGCGCTGGTATGAGAGCACTGATCCAGTGCTGCTGTTGCCTCTGGGCCAGTGCTAGTAGCAGTGTTGGCCCAGCAGTGCTGGCTGAAGCCAGCGGCGTGACACTCCTGCACCAGCTAAGTTCAGCTGGTGCAGGGGCATTTCTGGGCGGGGGGAGGGCAGGAGGTAGGGCGTTTCTGGGTGGTGGTGGGCATGCCAGGAGGCATGCCAGCCTGGGAAGGGAGGTGGAGCTGGGATGCAGCCATTAGGTTGCATTCAAACCCCTGGCCGCGCGCGGACCTGATTCAGGCTGTGTAGCTTGCTATGAGCTGTGCCTGCTAAACAGCAGGCGCAGATCGGAGCAAGCCCATTGGGGTGGTTGGTGCCTACCCTGGGGTAAGGATGCGAACGTTCCCTTGCCCCGTGGAGGTTCCAGCCAGCTCCTAACTTGCGCTGGATACGGCGCAGCCATGCTGACTTGCCAGCTCCAGCACAAGTTAGCATTGCGCCCTTAGTGAAAAATGAATTCTTAATAACTTCACAGATATAGCCACTGAGATGTTTGGCTATGTTTTTTATTGTATAAAATGTAATGTTTTTCTGCTTTTGTATGTTATGATGGAAAAGCGGGTATTATTATTCAGTAAAAATAGTTGTGGTTAGGGAGGAGGATAAAAATAGTCTGTCTGATTGCAAAGTGTAGCCAGAAGTTGAACTTGAGCAATATTTGGAATGTAAATCAAGCTAGCAGGAAATTCCAAGTTAAGACTGGCATTTTGTCCTGACTTAACACTCATGTAGGAACTTTGTATCCTTTTTTTATAATTCTGGGAAACTGCTATATTGCTCGGGGAATTTTTAGCCATTGCTTATATGCAGCACAATCCTGTGCACATGTACTCGGATGCACATCTCAGTGAGTTCAATACGTCTTAAACCCCCCCCCAGGTGTGTGTGTATAGTGGGGGTTTTCAAAGCAGGGCGTTGAAGTGCCCCAGCCTGAAAAGCCCTGCTTCTTTCCCCTTAAGGGACTGGGCAGGGGAATGGCAGTGATGCAGTCGCGTCACTGCAGGCTACAGAGTAGGGCTGAAGGGTTGGGGAGCCCTGCGGAACTCTGCAGGGCTCCCTACCCCATGTATCAGAAAAGTTAAAACAATTGCAACCCAGTTCTGGCTTCACAATTGCAAACCTGAAGCTGTTGCAATCATTAACTTTTCTGATGCACGGGAAGCCCTGCAGAGGGGTACACAGGGCTCCCCAAACTTCCCAGATGCTGGGCAAAGCAGTGGTAAAGCCCTCCAGCCCCATTCTATAGCCAGCAGTGATGTGATCATGGTGATCCTGTCACTGCCATTCTCCTCCCCCTGCAAATACTTAGAGCAGTTCCCAAACTCCAAGAGAGTTTGGGAATTACTGGTATATAGGATTGTAGCTTTAAAGGGGCTACTTGCAGAATGGTGCAAATTCCAGGGAAGTACAAATTGTGCATGTAGGAAGAACCCAGTTCAATCCCTAATGGCATTAAATACAGATTTTTAGTAGCAGAGCTGAGAAAGATCTCTGCCAGAGATCCTGTTTAATGGGGTAAGATTTTAAAAATCAAACAGTATTTCCCCCCCCCCAACAAAACATTCACAAAGTGGCTCACAGGCAAAAAAAAAAGGCTCCCTGTCCCAAAAGGGCTCACAATCTAATGCAGACCACCACCAGCAACAGCCACTAGAAAAGACACTGTTCTGGGGTGAAGAGGGACAATTACTCTCCCCCTGTTAAATATAAAGAGGAACACCACTTGAAAAAGTCTCTTGCCCAGTTAGCAGGGGTGTATTTATTATTTAAAGAAGAGAAACGAATAATATTCTGGTACCTGCAAATTTACTTTGTCCACTAATATAGAACATAAAACAGAAGATGCAGAGCTTACAATACATACCAACATCGTTGATTGACTACATACATTGTCATTATTTAATTCCATTAAGACAGATAGTACAAGCACACTTGTACTATCTGAATTGTTTTAATAATGTATTCTTATATTTAGAATACTAACACTTCCTCAACCACTTTCCTCTGCTAGACAAATGTCTGTTAGACAAATGTTGCGCAAATAACATTTAGGTATCAGCACTTCAGCTGTGATAAAATTAGATGCTAAAGTCTGATGAACTGTTCTTATACGAGTATGTCAAATTTAACAAGAAAATAGATGGAGATAAAAGTTAATGACACCCAATAATTTCAAGACTCACATGTGTGTACTTAGGGATGTGTACAGCTTGGGGCTGCATGCTTTCATTCCTGTTTGTGTCTGCCTCTTCTTTTGTTTGAAATTTCTTCTGTTGTAGTTTGACTATTTTGCAAGGGATAGTATGTTCAGGCTTGCATAGGGAAGCGCTATTTGGGTTCAAGATTATGCATATATGCTTGCATTTTGAGACATCTCTTCCTCTATATTTTACAGAACCCAAAACATTTTATGCTCAAGCCATATTAGTAATTTAAATGTGGAGTTCAGCGCATGCTGTAAGATCAAGGAAATGCTGGCAGAATGGTGGAGTGGTTCCTTTCATATTTCCTTGATTTTTCTTTTCTGTGGAAAGTAATAATAATAGTATTTATATACCACCTTTCTTTGGTCATTAGATTGCTCCTCTGACTTTAATTCAAGGCGGTTTACATAGGCAGGCTTTATTTCTCTAAACCCGCAAGGGTTTTTTACAAATTACAAAGAAGTTCTGTCTTTCAAGAACTACAACAACATACAGATGGAACTTTTGTGGTCTAATCCTTCTTTCTGGCTGCACGATTGCCTTCCTGCTGGCTGATAGACGGCTTCTCTGTTTCACCAAAGAAACAGCTGACCCAGCACAACTCCTCTCTCACAGGCAGCTGGAGACAGCTCAGCTCTTATCAGCTGCAGTTTTTGGTCTGCCGCTCACAGATACCTCCGGAGTTATCGAACTGGCGACCTTCAGGTCTTATCTTCAGGCAAACGGAGGCTTTAACCCTCTCGACTAAACCTCCTGCCCCAACTCTATAGATATCTAAAAACTAAGGTACAACTCTATAGATATCTAAACACTGGCTTTTTGATGTGGGGAAGTAAGATACGGTGGACAAATTCTCATGTGATTCTGACCTCATTCCAGTCCAGAATACAGGCCATCTGAGGGGGCCCTGCTGTGAGTGCTCCCTTTGGCTAAAGTCAGATTGGTGGCAACAAGGACAGTTGCCAGGGACTTGACTATTAACCTTACTGATCCTGAGATTTTGTTTTCCAATATAATAGCATTTCAGGAAACTTGGCTCTAAACCGTTCTGTAGAACATAGGCTGTGCTTTCCTTGGAATTGATCCATTGTGTCCTGGAATAAGGACCTTCATGGTGAAACAAAACGGTGTTCTAATGTAGGAGCACTATTACAAGCGAAAGCAAGAATGCTTTTCTTTTGCAGAATTTTTAAAATTGCAGCTTTTAAAGACTTAAAACTGACCCATTTAATGAATTGGTAATGGATGCACATACATTTTAACACTCAAATCTTAGTGCATAGAGTTCTGCTTTGACTTGTATTAGCACATGTGTTACCTATAACATCTAAATTGCCAACATGTGCAACATTCTGTTCAGAAGGTCAACAAGAAATAGCTTTTCTAAAGGAGGAAGAACTATTATATATCAATACTAAAGTCATAATGATTTTTTATAAAGGTACAACTCTATATTTTTACTTCAAACAAGCTGCCTTCTTTTTTTTTTTGACAGAATAATTTAGCACCTTAAATATATTGGAACAGTGCCTCTCATTTCCTCAAATTTGATAAAGATAAAATCAATATTTTATGGCAGGAATGAATTGTCAGGCAATGAATAACATTGCATGAGAAGAGCTCTGCTGAATCAGGCCAAAGGCCTGTCTAATCCAGTATCTGTTTCTCACAGTGGCTCTACAGCTGCCTCTAGGAAGCCCACAAGCATGATAGGTGAGCAGCCTTGTCTCCTGCCATTGTTGCCTGAGGTGGGTGTTCAGAAACACATTGCTGCTGAACCTAGAGGTAGTACCTAGCCATGATGACAAATAAGCATTGATAAACCTGTTTTCCATGAGTTTGTCCCTTTTAAAGCCATCCAAACTAGTGATCATTATCACTAGTTGATACCCTCTTATGGCAATGAATTCCACAGACTGATTTTGTTTTGTATGAAGAAGTGCCTCTGTTCACTTGTTCCTAATTTCTTGCCGGTCAGTTTCATTGAATGGCATCTGCTTTTGGTTATAAGAGATAGGAGAAAAACTTCTCATACCACGCATCAATAATTGTTCCCCTTGACCACCTTTTTCCAAGCTAAAGAGTCCCAAATATTATGCCTTTCTTTGTAAGGGTGGTGTGTGTGTGTGTTGCTCCAGCCCTTCGGGTTGGTTATTTCCTTTTACATATTTTCCAGCTCCTTCTTGAGTTGTGGCAACAAGAACTGTACACAGTATTCCAAATGTAGTCACACTATAAATCTGAATTTCTTTGTTGAAAAGTAGTATAGAAGCATTCTTTAAAATAATGTACAGAAGCATTATAATATTCTCCATCCCTCTCTAGTGACCCTTAGTGAGGTACTGGTTATCATTTGCTGTACACTGCATCTGTGTTTTCACTGAGCTATCCACCATGACTTGAAGATTTTTCCTGAACTGTCGCTGTCTGCTCAGGCCCATCTGTGTATATGTGAAGCTGGAAGGGTTTTTGTCCTTTTTGGAGCACTGCACAGTTTGCTTTGGTTATAACCACTCTGAATAGTTTGGATTTGTTGGTTTATAATTTGTCTAGTACAGGGGTGTCAAACATAAGGTCCAGGGGCCATATGCAGCCCAGAAGCTCTTTATCTGGCCCTTGGGCTCTCTAAGCCCCACAATCAGATGCTCTTAGCTGTTGAGCTGTGCTGAGGTGTCACTGCTGAAAGGGCAGCCCACATGATAATTGGGTCTCCTATAGCTTGAACATAAAGAATTGCATTTTTTTTCTGTTTGCAACCAATGAGTTCCTAAGTGAGAAAAAAGTGCTTATTTCTGGTCATAAACTGCTTAATGACATCCCTGCTTCATTGCATCACTTCCGGCCCTCAGCAAGCATCACAAATGCTATTCAGCCCATTGTATGAAATGAGTTTGACACCTCTTCTCTAGAACCTCATTGCCGCATTGATTCTATACAACACTCTTCTTCAGCCTCTTTCCTTGAGAAGGTGAGTTCTGATAGTTGCCCTAGGTTTTCTGTAGTTAAGTCAGATGCAGAGAATATATCCAGCTTTTGATGTGTTTAAAGAAGTATTTATTACTTGCCTTTAGTTGTGGGTTCCTCAATCTTTTTCACATCTTATTGTCAGCTTATGTTTCTTTTGCCAGAGTTTGTGTTCCTTTTCATTCTCTTCATTTGCGCAAACCTTGCATTTTCTGAAGGAAGCCTTCTTTAGCTTCTTTGGCTCCATTCATGAATCATACTATCATCTTCCTGGATGTGCACATGCTTTTCTTACTTAGTGGTACTGTTCATAAGAAGAGCCCTGCTGGATCAGCCCAAAGGCCCATTTAGTCCAGCTTCCTGTATCTCACAGCAGCCCACCAGATGCCTCATGGAGCACAAGAGACAACAAGATACCTGCATTCTGAAGTAGCCTACTTCTAATGTAAGCAGATTGCACAACCCATCATGGCCTATAGCCCATGATGGACTTTTCCTCCAGAAATCTGGCTAATCCCCTTTTAAAGGCACCTAGGCCAGTTGCCATCATCACCTTCCGTGGCAAGGATTTCCATAGATTAATTACCCGCTGGGTAAAAAAGTATTTCCTTTTTATCTCTCCCAACACTCAATTTTAGTGGATGTCCCCTAGTCCTGGTATTGTGAGAAAGGGAAAAGAAATCCCTCTATCCACTCTATCCATCTGTGCCTGGCGGAAAAACTAGTTCTGACTTTAAAAAAAACGTGCTTTCAGTACCTTAAAAATATTTGAAGCTTGTCGTTCTTCCTAGCTAGAACCATTTCTTCCCAACAGATGTGATTGTTTCTCGTTCTGATTAAGTGATACTACAAACTTTGAACACCACAAAACTTCTAATTTTGATTAGGTAGGACTAGCTTCTCCCAGCAATTGTGGTAGATTTGGTATTTCTAACTAGGCAACACAAGAAACTGCTGCTGTTGTCCAAAGCTTCTAGTTTTTACTAGTCAGAACTAATAATAATGGATTTTGGGTTTTTAATATACCATAAAATCCACTATTTCATCAAGCACTTTCATACTACTGCTGATTTAGGGAGTTTTCTGCTCTTCTTTGTATGCTTCCTCCTTGGTACCATCAACATGCACAGTGCTTTACTTTGAATGAGAAGACAGAGGGATGACCTCTATTTTATATTGAACAGCCTGCAGTGGTGGAAGAGTGGTTGTTAGATGGGCATAGGAGCCTTACGAGATTCAAAAAACATACCTCCTTCACAGGATCCTTCGAAGACTAGATAAAGACTGATGGACAGGTGACACAGAGCTTCAGAACTACTACAGGCATGCCCCCGTGTCCACTGAGGCTCTGTTCCGGACCCACCGTGGATACTGGGGGAGCCTTTTTAAAAATAGGGGAACATTAGTGGTTTGGCAGCAACATGGTAAAAAATAGGGGAACATTAAACAAATCTATCTTTTTAATAGGCGTCACAGTATCCATGGTACCTGTGGATAAACCATAGATACTGAATCAGTGGATACTGGGTCATGCCTCTATTTTATTTTAATAACATCTAATACATGTGCAACATGCCCTTTGGGGGGGGGGATTGCAGGGCTTGAATTTCCAGTGGACAAAAACAGACATGTGAAATTTTAGCAGGTAGAATTTCTGCTTTTTGCATCATAAGAAGAGCCCTGCTGGATCAGGCCAAGGGCCCATCTAGTCCAGCTTCTTGTATCTCACAGTGGCCCACAGGTGCCTCAGAGAGCATACGAGACAACAAGATGCCTGCATCCTGTTGCCACTTGCTTGTATCTGGCATTCTGAAGTAGACTACTATTAATGTAAGGAGGTTGCCCAACCCATCATGGCCTATAGCCCACGATGGACTTTTCCTCCAGGAACCTGTCCAGTCCCCTTTTAAAGGCATCTAGGCCAGAAGCCATCACCACCTCCTGTGGCAAGGAGTTCCATACCTTAATTACCCGCTGGGTAAAAAAGTATTTCCTTTTATCTGTTTTAACTCTCCCAACACTCAATTTCAGTGGATGCCCCCTGGTTCTGGTATTGTGAGAGAGGGAAAAGAACATCCCTCTGTTGACTCGAGCCCTCCCGTGCATAATTTTGTATGTCTCAATCATGTCCCCATCAGGCGCCTTTTTTCCAGACTAAAGAGCCCCAAATGCTGCAGTCTTTCTTCATAAGGGAGGTGCCCCATCCCCATAATCATTTTTGTCACGCTCTTCTGCACCTTATCCACTCCACTGTGTCTTTTTTGAGATATGGTGACCAGAACTGTACGCAATAGTCTAGATGCGGCCTTACTGATTTGTACAATGGCATAATAATATTGACCGTTTTATTCTCCACCCCTTTTTTAATTACCCCAAACATGGAATTGGCCTTCTTAATTGCTGCCGCACACTGGATCAACACCGTCATTGAGGCGGTGTCATTGGGCCAGCACCCGAAGATCTCTCTCCTGAGCTGTCATAGACGGCTCAGAACCCATTAGCCTATAGGTGGAGTTTTTATTTTTTTGCCCCACTGTGCATCACTTTACACTTGTCTATTATATGTTGAAACGCATCTGCCATTTGGCTGCCCATTCCCCCAACGTGGAGAGATCCTTCTGGAGCTTTTCACAATCCCTTCTGTTTTTCACCACCTAGAAAAGTTTTGTGTCATCTGCAAACCTGGCCACCTTGCTGCTTGTACCTGTCTCCAGGTCATTTATGAACAAGTTGAAAAGCACAGATCCCTGGGGCACTCCGCTTTTCACCTCTCTCAATTGTGAAAATTGCCCGTTGACCCCCCACTCTCTGTTTCCTGGCCCTCAACCAATTCTGAATCCATAAGAGGACCTGCCCTCTTATTCCCTGACTGTGAAGTTTCCTCAGCAGTCTTTGGTGGGGGACTGTGTCAAACGCTTTCTGAAAATCCAGATATATGATATCCACAGGTTCACCCACATCCACGTCCCTTTTGACCTTTTCAAAGAATTCTAAAAGGTTTGTGAGGCAAGACTTACCCTTACAGAAGCCATGCTGACTTTCCTTCAGCAACACTTGTTCCTCTATGTGTTTTAGGATTTTATCTTTGAGGCTTTCCACCATCATACCCGGTTAGACTGACCGGCCTGTAGTTTCCAGTGTCGTCATCCCCCCCTTTTTTAAAGATTGGTTTGACATTGGCTATTCCCCGATCCTCTGGCACCGTGGCTGTTTAAAGGGACAAGTTGCGTACCCTAGTTAAGAGGTCGACAACTTCATTTTTTAGTTCCTTGATAATTCTTGGGTGGATGCCATCTGGGCCTGGTGACTTATTTGCATTTAATTTATCAATTGGATCTAAAACATCTTCTTTTCTAACCATTATCTGACTTAATTCCTTAGTTAGGAGGGGCCATTCAAGCAGCGATATCTTCCCAAGGTCTTCTGTTGTGAAGAATTCATTTAATTTCTCTGCAATCTT
Organism: Lerista edwardsae; assembly: GCA_029204185.1. Lineage (NCBI taxonomy): Eukaryota > Metazoa > Chordata > Lepidosauria > Squamata > Scincidae > Lerista > Lerista edwardsae. The sequence continues at coordinate 26,389,891 of JAJKFI010000008.1, forward strand.
TTATCTCCTCTCTCCCTCCCTCACTGTCCAGCAGACCAACTGCCATCATATTCCCCTACTCCTTGTTTCCTATGGAGAAGCCCACCCCCATGTTCCTCATATACTCCTCTCTTCGGGAGGGAAACAGAGGCATTGAATGCTGACTGATATATTATGTACAGTGATTGGTCTGGTCAGTGGGTTGCAGCAGTGAGACCCCACCTCCCTTAATGCTTGGGGAACATTCTTGCAAGAAACCAGGGTTGGGAAGTATATGCCCCTCAATAAATGTTTTGTGTTGGGAGAACCCCACTTCTTTGATTGAAAAAGAGAAAATTGTTGTGTATTTGTGTAAATAGCAGCAGAGTTGGGGGCTTGGAGACCCATTTCAGCGCTTGCCTTAGCGCTCCGAAGCGAAGGATTGAAGCAATCGCCACATTTCCATAACAAAGTCTCTTTATTGTAGTGAAAGTAAGAAAGGTACAAAGGTTCAATCTGCCGGCTAGGAAGCCGGTGAAGTTTGGGCCGCTCGCAGGCGGCCGTTTTCAGTGCAGCTTTACATCTTAAGCACACACAGTGAAAAACTCCTTCTAAGAACAGAACAAAGGGATGCAGCCAGAGTGTATCTGGTAGGTGGATACCTGAAGACCCCTTGTGCCCCATTTTACCCAATGGGGTGACTCTTAGAACACTATGAGCTCATGGGAATGTGCAGTGTTTCCAGCCAGGGCTTCCCGTGTGAAACTGTCTGCTTATTCTACACTATCAAGAAAGGGAGTACAACTACTATCCCTAACAAGCTGGGAAGCTGACCTGCTCAAGGACTCACAGGTGTCTATCTGATTCTGAGACGGAGAGACGGAATGCCAGTTTCTAGACTGTGATATGTGAAACTGCAACAAAAATATGGGGAAGAACATTGAAAGTCGGAGTGGGGAATCATGATACAGGCACACCAGGAAGTTTCCTCCCCTCAGGGGGCAGCTCAACCCCTGGCCCTGCCTTTAGAATTAATAGGAGCGAGGCGAAGCCAGGGGGCGGGCTTAGCGGCTATGTTGGCTGACTCAAAACATTGCTCATTCCAAGCATTTCAGATTGCTTTTCTCGTGCTGTTTAGGACTGAATAAAAATAAAAACTTACGAAAATAAAAACGTGTGATCGTGTAGAAACATCATTGGTAACCTAATTATGATTTAATATGCACTTACAAGGTTAAATTCCTCGTAATTATATTACTGAACATACCGGACGAAATGCTACTTGCTGTCTATTTAAACTCGGATTGCACTGTTTTGACAGACTTATTTTTTGAAATCTACACAAGCAAAAATAAAACGGCCATGCCCCATAAAAAGAATGTCTGTTAATGTTCAGAATTTCATGTATTACAGTAGGAAAATTACATTAAAATCTCTTCATGACACAAGTAGTTGTCAATATGAGAGGAATTTTTTTTACTTCTAGACTACGAAGAGTATTTTTGAAAACTTCTACACTCACCCCCCCCCCAAAACAAATTCTGTTAATGTTCAGAAGTTTGAAAATATTACCGTAGAAAATGGAAGGCGGGAAAAAAAGTGTAAACGGGAAGGGGGAAAAAAGGAGGGGGGAAATATTTTTTTTTCTTACCTTCTAGACCATCAACAGTGGGTGTCAGAAAATGGTGAATAAGACTGCTAGGAACAACAAGAAATTACACAGCTTCAAAAAAAAATGCACTAACTGTTTCAATTAACGGTCATTTTATTGAGCTGATGTAATGTGAATACATGAATCTTTCAGTGGAAATTAAATCTCATTTTTCGTTCAGCGATTTGCACACCCGTATGCAGAACACGCAGGCATGCTTAAAGAGGTTGAAATTAACTTTTACACGCGTGCAGGGAGATTTTTATTCGGGAATTCGCGGCAATCCTCCTTCGCGGCGATTATCTGAGTCAGCCATATTTGTTGACCCAGAAGCTTCAAAAATATGATGTCATGGCTTCTCCAGTGTATAATACCTCCATGGGGCAGCTCCCATGCTGTTTGCTGCAAGGGCTCCTGGGATTCCTACAGCGTCAGGGAGTCTGCCAAACAATGACTGGCAGTGCAGGAGAAGGAACTAGTGTGACCCAAAGGGGAAACCACAGATGGTTGAAGAGGAGAGGATGAAGACAGGACAAGTGGGGGGAGCCTATTTGATGGTCTTGGCTGCCTGTACTGAGCCTTGTTACAGAAAATAAAATTCAATTTATGGCAATGAATAAGAGATAGGAAATGAATAGGAAATGCTCAGCAGTTTTAGTATTTCTTCAATAAAAAAATCAAACAGCTGTTTTTAGTATAATATTTGGCAAACCTACCACCATCCTGGAATTACCAAAATAATCATTCCCAAGCAGTGTGCCTGACAATATCCTAAGTGAAATAATCCTCCAGGAAGTCAAACCTGATTGCTCCCTGGAAGGACAAATTCTGAAGCTGCAGCTCAAGTACTTTGGCCACCTCATGAGAAGAGAGGGCTCTTTAGAAAAGACCCTCATGCTGGGAAAGATGGAAGGCAAAAGGAGAAGGGGGCCAGAGGATGAGATGGTTAGATAATGTCACTGAAGCAATGAACATGAAATTGGGTGAACTCAGGAAGCTAGTGGAGGACAGGGAGGCCTGGTGTGCTGTGGTCCATGGGGTCACGAAGAGTCGGACACGACTTAGCGACTGAACAACAACAACAAAGCATGGGGTCTGTGAATAAAGTGTCCAGTGCCACTTAACAGTGATAGATAGGTAGATTGAGGCTATTCTGTGTGTGTGTGTGTAGAATGTATTTAATTCTATTTTCCTCTCTGTTCCATTTTTGAGTCAACATGTTAGTCCCAGTTGGAATCTGCCATTTACCTCACAAGGCAAAATATTAACTTCTAGCTCTTTTTCATTTAAAATTCTAAAGATGTCTTTATATTTTCAATACATTAAAATCACATACAAATGAAAGTACATCAGAGCAGCAGCTTATTTCATTAAAATCACAGCAAAATATTCTGTTGTCTGGCACGTGTCTGTATATTTTACTCTATGGGGTGAATAACAGTTTTGGAGGGAGTATTTTAATGGGGAAAATGGCATTGAGGGAGATTATTAAACCCTTCCCTTCAATGCAGTAATTTTAGTCCACATCCTACACACCTCCCCTTGCTGCTATTAACACTTACTAAAAAAGGGGGGGATGAACACTTCAGTTCTGCATATGGCAGGTTGTAAAATTTAGTTCTTTTTTTTATTTGGAAATCTTACTCACAAATCTCCCATGTTTTGTTTGGCCCAAAGATGCATGATATGCAGTCCTAAAGCTTTTAATAAACAAATAAGGTATGTTGCCTTTCTCACCCTTCTTGTATATTGTATTGTGGTAAACAGTTATGTTGGAGATCCTTTTTTATTATCTTCAAAATACACAGTATTGCCATCTCATAAATTCTACATCCAAATTGGACAGAAGCATAAATCTACTTAAATACTCATTAACAGACTTCCAGCTTTGCAAACATTCTTGGTGCCTCATAGTCAGTTCCCCCCCCCCCCCCACACACACAATTTGGTGTTCACCAGTTTTATTTGCCCTTGTATCTTGTTTAGTCATGTGTTCTTTGGTCCATTTATGTATTTTCCAATACTTAGTCTAGATCAGCAGTCTCCAAATGGTGGGACTGCTGTGTTTAGAAAATGCCCTCTCTGTGCAGTGTACAGCTTTCTGTACCACACCACAGAGTCAAGCCGATCACACATCCGCACTGAGCAATTGCTTCCCATGGAAGTAGGGGCACAGAACCTGCTGGGGTGAAAGTGGAAGCAGCTGCCTGGCACAAGTTTGTGATAAGATTGGCTTGAAAGATAAGACGCTGTAGTACGGAATGAACAGCTTTGGTTTGCATGGAGAGGGCATTTTTTGGCTACATCTACCTGTGGGCCAGGGTTTGGTGAAACCTGGTCTAAATAATTCTAGCCATTGTTAACACATCCTGCAATATTTAACTGTTCTTTTGGAGAAGCTTCTTTAACAGCTCTCAAGAGACAAACTGGTAGACTCTGTGGCAATTGTATATGAAGCATCTCAATAATTAATAGTTGTAGCTACCATTTGCAATGCTTCCTGATGTTTGCAATTTCCACAATGTGACCAAAAACTTTTTTTGGATATAATTGCAATTTCCTCTCCATTTTCTTTCTCCTACCTTTAAAGATTTTTGAAAATTTTCATGAGGCCAAATGTCATGATGACCCTCATTAAAGAGAAATTGCAAGATTTCATGTGGTCTAGGAATTTGAATACCCATTTTTCATACATACATACATACATACATACATACATACATACATACATACATACATA
>JAJKFI010000008.1:26396580-26451792 GCA_029204185.1 Lerista edwardsae
GGGGGGGGGAATATTGGTCCCCCACAGCAGAGACTTTGAGAAGCATTGATCTAGGGCATGGTCACTATGAAGTCTCACTGAGTTCAGTGCAACTTAATCTAAGAAAGCTCTATATACTGCAACATTTTGTGATGGGTTTCCCTTGTAAATTATATTATATAGCATTTGTGTTCATGGTTTATATGTCCCCAATATTTGAAATGGTTATTCAGAATTTGCCTTCTTTTGGGTTGTCAGAACTCTTCTGATGCAAGATCTCCCTGCCTGGAGGGTAAAGGGAAGTGCAAAAGCTTGAGATTGCCAAAGCTGATGCATGTGTCTACAGTACACCAGTGTTCAATCTTTTTAATCTCATGGCACCCTGGCAAGGCACTAAAATTGTCAAGGCACAATTTATCAAGTGTCTTGACAGTTTTAAAACTAGCTATACTGTACTATTATGGCTATAGTGTCCTGGTACCTGTAGTCCTGTTTCAGGGGGTGGGGCGGTGGGAAGGAGAGGACGCTGTGAAATTCAATTTCAAACCTAAACATGTAATGCAGATATACCTCCAGGACAGAGAGAGCGTGTTTTCTTATACTGTGTATTGTCTCTTAAACAGATGATTTACCAGTGAAACTTCAGTGTTCTCCAATTTGCTGAGACAAGATGTTTACCACAAATCCTGCAAACTGGGTTACTTTTGAAGATGAGCCTGTCTTCCAGTCTCCTCAGAAAGTGGATGGAAGTCATAGTCCCTGTAAAGCAAACGGGCTTAAACTCCTTTTGCCCAATATTCATGATTCGAGCCAGCCATCTTCTTTGAACAGTACTCCTCTCTCTTCTCCTGTCATGGATTATTATTTTAGCCCAGGACCTCCTAGTAATTCTCCACTGAGTACGCCTACCAAAGAATATCCTGTAAGCCCTTGCTTTTCCAAACCGGGAATTCACCTTCTTTATCCTATCCCAGAGTTGTCGTCCAACATTAACCTTCTCCCGTTAACTGGACTATCCTCTAGAAAACTGACAAATACATCTCAGACTGAGCATTGCTCAAAGTTCACTGTCTCTAAGCCAACCGATGGTGCAAATTCAGCTCAACAAAGCACCTCAAATAAATTGGAGGATTCCGCAGAGTCACAAACCTTCTTTCAATATGTTCAGAATGACTGTGCTTTTTCTAATCCATTTTGGTCAGAAGATCCACCTGGTGTATCTTCAGCCACGTCTGATGTAGGAAGAGATGCTGTAAACTTTGAAAAGAATTGCTGCTATAGCAAGGAAAAGGAAGCACCATCTAATCAGAAAAGCCTCAATCAAGGTTCTTTCAGCTATATTTGTGAGAGGCTTGAGCACTTGCAAACAGATTCTTCGAACAGAGAACGAACGTTGACAGCCATGTCATACATGTGTACGGGAGATGGTATTTCTTCTTTCATTCCACATAGTCTCTTCAGAAACTGGAGAAAAGATGGCTGGCCTTTTATGCTCAGGATCCCTGAAAAAAAGAATATGATGTCCTCGAGGCAGTGGGGACCCATATACCTTAAGGTCTTGCCAGGGGGAATCCTACAAATGTACTATGAAAAAGGTCTTGAGAAACCTTTCAAAGAATTCCAGCTGCAGCCATTTTGCAAGCTTTCAGAACCCAAGTTAGAGAACTGTAGCATCTCTGGAAAAATCCATACAGTGAAGATTGAGCATGTGTCATACACAGAGAAAAAGAAATATCATCCCAAAGCTGAAGTGGTCCATGAGCCAGAGGTAGAACAGATGCTGAAGCTGGGGACGACTGATTATGATGACTTCACTGACTTCCTATTGATGGTTGAGGAAGAGCTAATGAAGCTTCCTGCTCCTTCAAAACCAAAGAAACACTATGAAGAACAAGAAATGATCCTGGAGATTGTGGACAACTTCTGGGGGAGGATCACTAAGGCAGAAGGGAAACTAGTTGAAAGTGCTGTTATCACCCATATTTATTGCTTGAGTTTTGTGAATGGAAACTCTGAGTGCTTTTTGACACTAAATGATTTAGAGCTTCAGAGGAGAGATGAACACTACTTTGAGAAGGAGACCGAGAAGAAATTGATTGAAATCCTTGACTATCATTTCCATCAGTGTGTAAAAAAACAAGAGTTTGAGCAATCCAGGATAATTAAATTTACACCCCCAGAAGGTTGTAGGCTAGAACTAATGCGTTTCAGGACACAGTTCAATGGACCTGATCTTCCATTTTCTGTCAAGGCCTTAGTGGTAGTTCAGGGAGCTTATGTTGAACTTCAGGCTTTCATAAACATGTCCTCTTCTGTTTTGGCTTCAATGCATTCACATTCCATGAAACACTGTGAAAGTATTATGATACACTTCCCTGTTCCTCCACAGTGGATCAAAACTCTTTGGACCATGAACCTCCAAAGGCAGAAGTCCCTGAAAGCAAAAATGAACAGAAGGACATGTCTTGGCTCTTTAACTGAGATTGAATCTGATCCTGTAATACAGGTCTCAATTGGAACAGCCAAGTATGAAAGTGCCTATAGAGCCATTGTGTGGAAGATTGACAGACTTCCAGATAAAAATTCAAGTAAATATTTGGTTTATGTAATTTTATGCTGTGCTAAAAGGAGCTTGCATTTTCTTTCCATGGGTTAACAGTGTGGCATCTCGAGTGCAGTACCAAGTGATTAAGGTTCATGATATTAAGGCTATGGATATCAAGCATCTTTTGGCTTAACTGTGTGTATATGTTCCTGTCTAAATGGGTGCAGTTAGCAGAGGGAGGAGAGCAAAGATTATTCTTAACAGATCAAACTTTTCTATGCTCTTGAAATGTGTGTGAATGCCACACTAGCCTAACTGATAGCTACCACGAGTAAAGTGATAACAGTAGGGATGCTTGGTCTATTTCATTTTAGAAGGGCTTGAGGTCTTTTGAGAGGCACATGTTGAAAACTTAATTTTAATTTATATTCCATTTGAGATCCAAGGACTACTCCTGCTCCCTAAGTATCCACATTTTGCTTTTGTAAACGTAGCAGTGACCTTAAAGCGTACATCTGCCTTAGACAAAGACACATGAAGAAGTAAGAATCCACAATTTCTTCTGGATTTTGTATCTTCAGCTGAGATGCACATATAAATTTGACATTGCATTTCCAAGTGTTAAGTACACCTGGATCTTTAAAAGAATGCAAAATTGCTTTAAAGAATTCAATGCCTGGTGTTGGGAAGTAATTCTGTTATCCTGGGCAGCAGAAATGCAGAGAAGGCATTCTCTAAATTCCCATTCTTTTAGTTTGGAAGGGAGTGAGGGAAAGCTTAACCCATCAAGCAGCAGCACTTGCTTCCTTTCATTTTGCAAATTTTTTTTATCTGTGATTTTCAGCACAGTGAACCAGGAAAAACCTTGGGGCCAAAAAAGTGTATTCTGTGATTTGAGTAATCTTGTACTATTTTTGCTTGTATATCATAATTCTTCTTTTGTTCATTACGGGGAAGTAACAAAGTGCTATGCATGGCAGTAAAACCCCACATCCTCATTACATCATTCACTACTCTCCCACCTAGGTTTGAAACGTGAATATTTGCAAGTTTTGAATTTTTACACAGTATGGATTTAACAGCAATTTAGGTATTTTTTGAATGCATGGCAAGCTGCTGCAGCCAGGATCTCCATGGCTGCTCATTGGGCCACACCACCTGGCCTTGCCTCCAAATGGTTCAAAATCTGCCTCCCAGAAGCAATTGGCGGCGATGTTGTCATGTCACCGCCAACTATTTCTGGGTGCCACACTTGGTGCATGGCACCACAAGTGCTTTTCTCACCATGGCTGTATGGCCCTACAGGAATGCCCCACATTGGGCCCACCTGCTCCTGGGGCCAGTCCTGTGTGTATGTGTTAATCCTGTGCTGTTTTCTGAGCATGTTCCCTTACCCATACACCCTGTTATTTCATACTTATTTGTGTGTTTTATTCCCTGTATGCCATTTGTTGCACCAAAAAAAAAAAAAAAAAATCAAATCCAAATACTGCGAGAATTCAAATGCTGTTCTATATTATAAGCTCACCTAGAAAATGGTCTGGGAGTAATCAGCCCTGTTGCATTGGGCGTGGCTTTAATCTGTGCTTGCACCTGCATTGAAGGAAGAATGTATTTTAGTATAATTAGATACTTATGAAAAAAAAGAAACTGTGGATAACAGTTTTTCAGTATTCCTGGTTTAGAATTCAGGCTTTGTTTGAGTGGAGGATTTGGTATACAGTATACGTTTAGGGTGACACAGAATATAAAAATACCTTCCTTTGTTTTCCAGTTCAGTTATGAAATGGAATATGTTTGCCAAAAGAGAGCAGTATTGGTTTACAGATAACTTTATTGCCAAACTTTCCTTGTGATTCTGGGATACGAGTACTTTGGAAAATGTCCTTGGGGCTGATGACAAGGTGATAGGAAGAGCATGCTCCTGGAGGCTGTGGTTTGCATACATGAAGCAAAAATAGTCTGGCAGGAATCAGCCCTGGTTATGTGATGGTTATGTGGAGATACGTCCTATGGATGCCTATCAACACTGTAAAATTCTTCTGAGTGCCAACAGGATTGAGCATAGCAGGATCTTGAACCTTTTGTTTCTTCATTTAGCCACTTCAGATTGGGGGTCATCCTGCCATCCCTCTTTTTTTTCTCGAGCACAATGGAAAAAATGCAAACAAACTTGGGATCTAGTCAGATCCTGAGAGATGGACTCTTATGGCTCCCATCTGGGGCAAATGATTAATATCTCCAAAGATGTGACAGAGTTTGGAATTACAGCTCACCCAGTGAGAGTCCACCCACCAGAGGATCTTTAGGAAATCCAGAGATACCCATACTCAATTGTCTTGATGACCCCATGATTTGAGGTAGATGGTACCCACCTGTTTGCCAATAATTGAAGATGTCCCTGACATTAGTGGATGACAAAGCTATGGCATTTACATTTGAAGCCTCCTGGACTTTGGGCTTGAATCCTCCCTTGAAGCCCCAAAAGGAGTGTGGTGGTAATAGAAGTTATAGGGTTGCAATTACAGGGGTGCTTATATGGGGGGAACACACAAAACTGCCTAGAATCACAGTGGACGTGGCAGGTGACCCCACTGCAGTTCTTCTCCAAATCATACACTTGTATTATTTATAGGTTTTGTTTGGAGTTTTTAAAAAGTAGCTTCTATTGAAAACCATAGAAGCTTTTTTCTTTCTAAATGGCATGTCCCCCCGCCCTCCAACATAGCTTCAGGTTGTTGTTGCACCCTGCTATGCACTGTTTCCTGAACAATACAGGGCCAAATGCATGCATTTTTTGAATTGTATAGCTTGGCCCTTAATCATCAACATCTTGGACCCCATCAATGCACATGTGAAACTCGGGATGGATTTTGATATGCCCCACTTTAGTTTTATTTACTTCGAACTACTGGTACGTTTGCTGTTTTGTTTCCCATTCACCTAGTTTGAAGAGATCATAATGGGAGTTCATTAGCCACAAATAGGAAAGTCCTATAATTAGTTGTGTAAAGCTGCCCTGTGTCATTCTCCCCTTTTTTCTGTTTTCAAGGTCCAGATCATCCACATAGCCTGTCTTACAAACTTGAACTTGGGTCGGATCAGGAAATCCCTTCTGACTGGTATCCCTTTGCCACGGTTCAGTTTGTGGTTCCTGATGCGTGTGCTTCAGGAACTGAATTGAAATCATTGGGCATTGAGAATGATGTTCAACCCCAGAAACATGTGATTCAGAAAGCATGTTTCAACTGCCAGGTATTTTGGGGAGTTGGGTATCTCTCTTTTTTTTTAACCAGATGGGGAGTATCTCAATAAAATACGCATCATTGTCTAGATGATTTTCTTCTTTAAACTAGTAGTCATGTGGCAGCTTGATTCAAAAGTAGAGCTTGCTTTTGTACCATATTTTTTTCCCTGAAAATCAGCCCCACTGAAGAGGCTATTGTGGCATATTTAAATGGGGCTTGTTTAAATTTTAACTGTTTTTAATATTGTTTTTAATATGTTTTAATTGTATATAGTGTGGCTTGTATTGACTTTTAATTTGTTTGTAAGCCGCCTTGTGTGCCTTCGGGTAGAAAGGCGGGGTAGAAATCAAATAAATAAATAAATAAATAAATTAAATAAATAAATATTGCATCTCCAGGACATGCATTAGCTTGGGCAGACAGATTTGCAGTAGGGAAATGGCATGGAAGCAAAGGGCTGAACTTGTCTACCTCCATGTCATGATCCTCATCTGTTTCAACCCTGCATAACCGGTATTTTTTAAATAAAAAGAAGTGAGTCATTGCGCAGTTTGAGGCATTATGCCCTGTCCTGTTTGGCCTTTATCCAATCATGTCATTACTTATATGAATCTACTTGCCAACCAAGATCATGCCAACGATCTTTGTTGACCATTGTATCCTTGTAGCATTAGGTCAGTAATGCCTGGGAGCTAGGCTTTCTCAATCATAGCTCCAAGATTATGGAATCTGCTTCATGATTTCTGCTTAAGGCATGTAGTTGTCTGCTAAAACATATGTTGTATTAAAGTTGTTCATCTCTAAAGTTCTATGAACAAACTGGGCTATGCCTTGAGACTTGGGGTTGTGTACTTTGTGGGCTTCACTTATTGGTTCAGTTTTTCATAATGGAGCAGATAGGAGTTGTGTCATCTCAACTGGGCATTGTGTCAGCAGCCTTGGTAATATTGAAACAATGGTATTTTTTTGCTTTCATTTTGCAGGTTGAAATAGAGAAGAAGTGGATCAGGCTTGATGGAGAAGATCCAGAAAAGGCTGGGAGTTGTCACATGCAGTAGAAGGGTCTGGAATTACAGAGAGGAGTAGTTTGCTGCACTGTGAGGATTGGTGTATTTAACCATGTGGGAAATGTCCTTAAAAGTATTTGTTACTAGAAGGAGAGCTTAAAATGCAATAAAGCAATAGATTTAAGCCAATGCCCTTCAGCTCATGACATTGAAAGCCTGTACATGCAGTTAGATGCTTGCCTTCCCAACTCTTGACTTACTGAGCTATGTACTCCTAAAGTTAATAGCAATAGCAATTAATATGCAATTTTTGTAAGTCTGTTGGCCACAAGGAATCTGGCACCACATCAGACTGTTCTGGCTTCTGGTATAGATTAGGATACATTAAAAGATGGTTAAATTAATGTAATTATATAAAAACTTCTCCCCAATCCTATGTATTTTTACTTGGTTCAAGCCCCAAATAAATGAAAAAAGCACATTATTTGATAGTGAGTGAATAACCTCTTTAATTATTTATAAATTGGATGGTCTGGTAGCTCTTGGATGGTTCCAGTGTGTTTTCTTCCACAGAGGCATTCATGTGGAAAATACTATGCACAAATGTAAAAACTAAAAAAATCCATGTAGAATAGTTCAGCTGGTAAGAATTGGCAGAACTGAATCTCTTTGCTTGCAGATCCAGACTGTTAGTCCCTTTTTGTATTAACTCTTTCCATACCCATGCTTCCAAAGGGAAAGACATGCCATGCTACAACCAATGCTCTTCTTTCGTCCACTTTTTTAGTCTGCAAATGAAGTTTTTCCCTTTTGCTCCTTGAAAGGGCTGTGTTCCCAAGGTTTTGCAAAGAACAGAGTTATGGAAAGAAAATGTGTTGCTCTGAACAGATGAAGGAAAGTTTGGTCGTTGTCCCCCGCCCCCGTATAAGTGTCTTGGATGGAACAGCTCTCTTTTAACACATTGCATATTGTAAGCCATTTTGGATCTCTGACCAGAACAGATGTTAAATCTGGAACAAAACCCTGCCCTGAATTAGTGAGAAAGCTGTAAGAGCCAGAGCCCAGAAGAACATGGCATGGAACATGGAAAGCTAGAGTTTGCTTACAAGGTTGCAGTATACCTACTAACTCCATAGGGAAAATGTAGATGCAAGAGCTTTTGACAATCAGAATCAGAATTTGTCAGATTAGTTTGTCCTGTTATGGTGAGGTACTTTCCTCTTCATTTGTTCCTTTTGTCTTGTATATTCTGAAGGTCAGTGAGGGGTCTGGTTTTTGATGGCTTTCTGCTTTATATGTATTTGATGTAAGTAAGTCTTTTTGGAATAAAGTTATAACACATCATTTCACGTTACTATTTTGTATTTTCACATATATTAAATATGGACCCTAACATTTCAGTTGATTTGCTCCAAAGGGAAAGTGGTTTTAGGATAAATTGAGTTTATTAATCTGGGAAAATATATTTTATATTATAGTTCCAGATCAGTGCACATGGCAGTGGATATTGAACAAAGTCTAAATTTTCTATGTAGCATTTTCCCAATTTTGAAGAAAACTCAGCTTCTTTAATCTAATTTCCTTAGCAAATTATCTTGAAATGTCAAAAGAGCCTTTTGGTTATGATAACTCTGCAATATACTGTTTCCAAGGGGAAAAAAATTCATCTTGGTGTGGGTGAAGAAGAGATGGAGAAAAATGTTTATTCATGCTTTGGGTCATAATTGGGTTCAAATGTTAGCACATTTGAAAATGACAGCCTAAGCATGAAAGACAAACTCTTCTTAAAGCACAAATCCTATCTATTTCTTCAAGATACTTTGGTATGGAAGATACAATCTTTTTAAAGTAATTATACCCTAATCCCCCCTCTTGTTATCTGCACCTTTGAATGAACCAGGTAACAGGGAACTAACTTCAGCCTCATTTGAAATTTAGCCTCCTCTGAAATTTGGGTTTCTAGGCACTGCCTTTCCTACCATCTGAATTTATCAAAATCTCCTTGCAATGTGATTTGTTGATTGCAGAACTCTTACTGTCTGTTGATTGACAAAGCTGGCACAACAAACGCCTGCCATTGACATCTGTGATTGCATGATTGCATGTTTTCATTCGGTTCCATTTAAAGCCTATAATCTTTTTGTTCCTGTTTAGTGTCATGGTGCATACTGTATGATGCTAGCAGGCTTCAGTATGTACACTCAGGATTACAAGAAGAAAGAGTAGATAGAATTAAATGTAAGTAAGCTAAAGTACTTCCAGCTGGAGAGTTGTCAATTTTGGGCAAGCGGAATCAATCTGCACACCTGCAAGCCACCAGAGGGCAGTAGGAACTTCCAGGTTGATGGCTCTCAATTCACATGAGGATCAGCACACAGGTGTGGGTAAGCTGTAATCAGTACATGGAGGAGAGGGAGCACATCCCCAAGGGACTACCTGACTCTGGAAGTACTGATAGGAAAGAGGCCTGTGAGAAGGCCAGCTGACCCAGGGCCTAGTGTAGGTAGCTTACCTTATCCAGTAAGGGTACTGGAGCAGTTGAATGGAGGAGAACCTTAGTGGTTTTTAACTGCTGCTCCCCACAAGATTACGGACACCAGGCAGAGGGGAGCTCTTGGGGGGGGGAGTTCTTACTGAAAATCAAATCCAAACAGTAGCACCTGCAGGGCAAAGAGATGTGACAAGATGTGTTTCGGTTTAAGTAAATATAAAGTGATGTACATTGGAGCAAAAATCAAAACTTCACAATCGAAAGTTAAAAAGGGAAAGTGGTTTTAGGATAAATTAAGTTTATTAATCTGGGAAAATATATTTTGTTATAGTTCCGGATCAGTGCACATGGCAGTGGATATTGAGTAAAGTCTAAATTATTGAGCAAAGTCTGAAATCATATTATATAGGCTAATGGGTTCTAAGCTGTCTGACAGATCAGGATAGAGACCCTGCGGTGCTGGTGAACTGCTTGATGAAAGCGTTGATCCAGTATGTGGTAGCGGTGAAGAAGGCCAATTCCATGCTTGGAATAATTAAGGGAGGATTGAGAATAAAACGGCGATTAATCCATTTTTCAAATCAATGGTGAGGCCTAATTTGGAGTATTGCATATAGTTCTGGTTGCCACATCTCAAAAAGGACATAGTGGAACTAAAAAAGGTGCAGAAGAGAGTGATAAACATGATTACTGGTCTGGGGCACCTCTCTTTATGAGGAAAGGCTGCAGTGTTTGGGGTTAGCAAATTGCGGTATTATGTGTTTTTATCCAAATTTTAATTGCAAACTGTACAAACAGCACAATGAATAAGGGTGAATGGCCCTACAAAGGCAAGCAATTACTGGCACATGCACCCCAGCCCAAAATATCCTGCTCAAAAATTCCCAAGCTGCACTCTGGTTGCCTCTTAAGAGTGTCAAGAAACTGCTACTTAATACTTCCACATTTCATTAAAATCGCCCCATTGTGCACTGTGAACTATGAACATGTGTGTTCATGTAAATTTAAGCAAGCTTCCTCCTGTTTCTGCCACTCCTTTGCCTGATCCTTTACTGAAAACTATGTGGATACCTCAAAACTGTCAGAAATAAACAAAAGTGGTTATTTTTGTGAAATTGATCTAAATTTGGCTCGAACTCTGTCAAAAATAAGCAAAAGCGGTGTTTTTTCATGTTTTGACCTAAATTTGGTTTTATGTAGCATTTTCAGTAGAAATTCTCATTATTTACCATTCTGTGTTGATCACCGAAAAAAACAATCCCTATCTTTGACAACCACAGAATTTCTCATGAACAAGGACTAGACAAAGAGTCAAAATGTAACTAGCTTATTAAAAGTCCAAAAGAAAAGGAATTATTTTCCTGGGGGGGGGGGAGGGATAGAAAAAGTATTAAGGCAGATGGAAAATGCCTGACTCAGCTAAATGGATGCAGAGCAGAGTGTCTTTGCGGGAAAAACTGTCAGCCAAACCAAAGATCCCTGACTCCAGTGCCCTTTGCCAATCCCGTGACTGGAATCAATCAAAGATACTTTTTAATGAGCAAACAGGTCTCCAAACCTGCCCTGCAACCCAATGGCGTAGTGGGCATGGAGTGTGTGAGCGGTCCCCCCTGGGTGCCAGGCCAGAAGGGGGGTTCCATAAAACTCTGAGCACATGATTCAGAACTGTGACTGAAGTGTGTTCACTCAGAGCAGCGGCTTCTTGATCTGGCTGCTTGATTTGCAGCCCTTCCTCTTCCTTTGGAGGCTCTCAAGTCCCTGGTTTTTAATTCCTTTGGTTTGAGTCACTAAAATAAAATCCTTTTTGCACTTTCACTCTCACTCCCTTCTCCTTCCCTGCCTCATTATCTAGCAGTGCCGTTGGCCACCACACACTATCTCTGTGCATGATTGTTTTTCCCCTATGTGTTACACGTGTTTGAAAAAGTACTGCTGGTAACAGAATACACATCTTGCTTATATTTCAGTAGGCAAAAGGAACTCAGCCAAGATTAGTTGTCACCACTGTGATGGTGATAGGAGTTCACAATTCTGGATGCGAAAAGAGCCACGTGACATTGAGATAATGCGAAGGTGTCAGTTGCTAGCTTGGCATTTGGGGATTAGTAGTCCGTGTCTGTACTGATGCTTGGTCCTTCAGCATCCTAGACTACTCCAACTTGCATTGAGATGACCAGGCACCAGATGGTGTGGCTGTTTAAAAGCATTCCATTTTGTCCTTCAACCTTGGGGGCGGGACCCCAATGGGGTCGCAAAGCCTCAGTTGTGGGGGTGCAACAATTTATAGGAATGAAAAAGGTTGAAAACAAGTTGGCTAAAGGACCACTGGGGAAATGGGGAGGCATCTGGTGTCTCAGTCTTAGCTCAGGTTCTTAGCAATTGTGCTAAAACAGCTTTGCACTTGTGCCAGGATTCTTGGTAACTACTTCTCTCTAATAGGAATATTTGGTTACAGTAAAGTGCTGGAAGGATGTAATGGACAGGCCATGGTATTGGCGGTGACAGATAAGACAGCAGGCCCAATGGTGGATCCCCAGTCTCATACTTTAGGTATGGCTATGTAATGAAAAAGGTTGAAGAATCACATGGTGACTCCTCCAACTGAAGCTTTATGCCTCTTTCTCTTCCTCAGATTTCTGTGTGCTTGCATGGAAAGCACTTTCCCACACTGTGTACCATACATCTGCACCTGAGGTGTAGTAAAATCCTCTTTTATCACTTGGCAGGTTGATACAGACAACAAACTACCCTGAGGTGAGAGCTTTCCCAGGTGGCTTGGTCATCTGATGTATTGCTGGATTTCAAGATTCAGGACTACAGGTGACTTCCTGCCAAGATAGCATATTGAATGAAAACATCTATTTTCCGCAGAGGGTTGTTTGAATGGTGTTTTTATTAAGGTTTTTTTTTTCCTGCCATTTTATTATGTTTGGTATTGTGCTAGCTAGCTTATTGGTTTTTACGTAACTTTAATTGGTTTTCATAACCTGCCTTTATTTGCTTTATTTAAAAAGTTATCCTAAATTCAAGAAATAGCACCAATTCATCATCAAAAATATGCAATGTTTTAGAAAGTAGATAATATTCAAATGAGCTATTACACAAATCTCACTACCATCTAAGTACTAAACGATCAGTTTCTCCAAGGACTAACATTTAAAGTGGCTAATAATGTAGTACCTCTTTATGTCTTTTTTTCAACGTAACATTAATGTTACCTTACATTTTTTAATGTAACATTAATTGCTTTCCATAAGTAGTCTTATTATGAACTCTTTTATTTTTCAAATATAGTGTTGTTCAGTCGCTAAGTTGTGTCTGACTCTTCGCGACCCCATAGACCACAGCACGCCAGGCCTCTGTCTTCCACTAGCTTCCAGAGTTCATCCAAGTTCATGTTCATTGCTTTGGTGACACTATCTAACCATTTCATTCTTCGCCTCCCCTTTCTCCTTTTGCCTTCAATCTTTCCCAGCATGAGAGTATTTTCTAAAGACTTCTCTCATGAGGTGCCCAAAATATTTGAGCTTCAGTGTTTGTCCTTCCAAGGAGCAATCAGGCATGACTTCCTGTAAGATTGCCTGATTGGATCTTCTTGCAGTCCAGTAGGCTCTCTAGAGTTTCAAATATATACACTGGTGAAAATAACTCAAAGTACTTTACAACAAAAGCATTAGAATAATAAAACTTCAAGTTACATCACCAAAAAAGCAACACACATATACAATAATACTGTAGGAAAGCAATGAGGGTTTCTTTAACCCTTTTTAGACAGCATGTAGCAAATTTGAAGCCAGTGTTTACTTAAGCTAGGTCAGCATGGTCCAAAGCCTTGAGAAGTTAGGTTTTGGTTTGGTGTTGGTACCTAGAGGGTCTCCTTAGATCTTGGAATGCTTAGGAGTGCATACATAGTTTATGCCATCACTGTGGGGAGGGGGGGCCACTCTTAGCAGACATCTGCTGAGAGAAAACTGGAAAATCAATGAATAAATACAAAAACAGCTTCAGTTGGTACACTATGTACAGCACTGCTGTTAAATTTTGGAGCCGATCCACCTCTTGGACAGTAAATATTTTGGGAATGCTAGCTGCTACTTTTTTAAAGTGGTAGCAGATAGGATATTATTTTGCAAGGGGATAGGAGTGTTCAGGATTTACCCTTTCTCGACTTGCATCTTTGCCATGGTGCAGAAAACATAAATCTGGAAAGTCTGGCTGGGGATGGAACAGGAGCTGAAGGGGAAAAGTGGTGAGTAGGGAAGACAAGCCATTCTCCTGGCCTCTTTTCCCTTGCAAATGGCAACCATACTGCTACTCTGCAGCACAGAAGGGGCCTCTAGAGTTTCCACATGGCATGTTCTGACAAAAATTCAGATTGGCCCTAGAAACACATAAGCCAAGCTGCCTGCAAAGTCTGAATGCAAGCTTGTTTATAAATTGCCCGTCAGTAGCAATACTTGCTCAAAACAGAAGAGGGCACCAATCACCTATCAAGATATTTTTCAAGAAATGGATCACAGACTTAAAAGCAGTAAAAATGACACTAAAAATCCACCATTGACTATAAATCATCATTAGGTTTCAAGCATGGCAAAAAATATAAATAATTAAAAGTGAGCACCTTTTATACATTTCAAATGCCATTTTCCCTTGCCTTTAAGCTCAGCCTCACAGTTATGTAAAGGACAATTGCTTATAATTAAATGAGTTGGCATGAGCCAGTGAGCTGGAGCTGTTCTAATACTGAGTCAGTTCATTGTCCAGCCGAAAAACTATCTAATGTTGACGGGCGGCAACTCTCCAGGATTTCAGAGGAGGGTCTTTTCCCCACCCTACCAGGAAACAGTAGAGGCTGAAGGGGGGGGGCTTTCTGCATGCAAAGCAGGTACCGTACCACTGAGCTATTCCCCCCCCCAAAAAAAAAGGTTGGAGTGATATCCTTTTGCTTTGTATGCAAAAGGGACTAATGCTTTGTATTCTATCCCAGCTAAAACTTGTGCAGCTGCTTTCAGCAGTGGATACATAAGCACAACAGGACAGATCTCAACTATTTATTGCTATTTGGAATAGCCCAATGTACAAGACTGAGGGTGGTGAAAAAGAAACAATCACCAAGCCCAAAAACTCCAGCAAAACCTCTTAATTTCTAGCCTATCCATTTTAGGATTATTCAGGCACTTACAGGAAATTTAAGAGGCACACAATGTTTTCTACTGCAAAACTTAGAATGCAATCCTGACCTGGAGTATGGCCGGCACAGTTAGCCCAACAAAGTTTGGCTGGCACAAGCAGAGGCGTATCTTGGTGAAACCGCGCCCAAGGGCACGCAACGTTGTGATGTCATGAGCCAAGCCCCACCTCCTTATTTTGCCAGTTGGGCTGAGGGGGGGGGGGAAGCGCGGTGGTGGCTTCCCCGCCCTGGCTGCCGGCTTTTCCGGTCTCGCCCTCTCTCACCAGCACCAGCCCTGAGCAGCATCTACAACAGGGGCTCTCCAAGGGGAAGCGCGAACGCGGGAGGGTGGCAGTAAACAGGCGCACGGGGACGGCAGAGTCACCAGCTAACTCCAGCACGGCTGCCGAGAAGCGCCCTTACGCCTCCCTCCCAGCCAGTGGCCCCATCTTTAGAGCGGGCAGAGGGAGGGCGGAGCCTCGGAAGCACATGCCCAAGGGAGGGGGAAGCGGCCTGAAACCCGACAGCGCAGGAGGCGTGCTGGGGTCGGAGCCCCTCCAAACACAAACCTCAGCTGCATCTTCACCGCTCCTTCGCTGGCCCGGACCAAGGTCGATCCTTGGCTCCAATGGAAGCCCCTTCTCAAGTTTTTCTCTCCCCCGCCCCTTCCTCATTCGTCCCTCTGCCTCCCGATGCATCCTGGGACATGTAGTTTCGACGAGCAACAACGTCCCTTTGCAGCCGGCTCGGGGCGCGCAAATGTGAAGATGGGGCGCCATGCCAACGGCCAACCTTATGGCGCCCCAGGGCTCGTGCCCCATGGTGCCATAGGCTAGGTACGCCTCTGGGCACAAGGGCTACCCTAAAGTGCTTTTGGACCACTCTCGGACTCAGGGAGGATGGTCCATGTCTGTGTGCTGGCCTCTCTGACTCTGAGAGTGGTCCAAACATACTTTACGACAGTGGTCTGGGAACAGGGGTAAATTACCCCAAATGGGGTAAAAATGGAATTCCTGGGGGTAATGGACAGTTGCGCTGCCGAGACACAGCCGGCATATTAATATGCATATGAATCTATATGCATGCCCGGCTGTGTCTTGGCAGCGCAACCGTCCATTACCCCTGTTCCGGTTCCATTGCTGGCTGGTTGGCTCCGTTTTTTGTTTTGTTTTGTTTTGCTCTGCCCACTTTCACTGGCTGGCAAAACGCGCCCCAGACTGCTCTGTGCCTGCTCTGCTTTTCATACCACGGCAGTTTAGAGCACGTGGACACAGTGAGGAGAGCGGCAGAGCGGCGGCGCATTGGACCTGAGCAGCAGCGGAGCAGAGCAGCAGTGAAGAGGCAAGCCAGGGATGGCCAGGCATCGGAGGTGAGGGAAGGCACGCATCTTTCCCCCACCCCCACCTCCATTGTCCTGCCGGGGCACGCGTCTTCCCACCCCCTCCGTTGACAAAATCAAATCTAACTAAGCAGGTTAGATATTTACAATAAGAGTAAGATTAAAAAATATTTAAAGAACTTTCCTAACTCTCCCAAACCCTTTACAACTTCATATCTACATAGCATTAATTAAGCTCATTAATTAATCAAATAAAAAGCAATGAGTTCCAATATGTAATTTTTTTTCTTTTGTTCTGGCGGAGGGGGGGGCGTAATGTCAGCATATCTAAATATATTTTGGGGTAAAAGGTAAAAAAGGTTCCCTGACCCCTGCTTTACGGTGTCCTTTGTACCAGCCAAACTTTGCCGGCCTAACTCTAGGTTAGGATTGCGCCCTAAAACTATTTCCTCAGCTCTCTCACATGCTCTTCTCAGCCTGAGACCTTCTTGGTTTCCTTCTTAATAGGGAGCATATAACATTCTGAACCAGTCATGTTCCCACGCAGCCCCAGGTCCAACATGTTACATTCATTTAGTTTGAGGTGAGCGAGTGTGCCTGACAGTGGTCAGAAAGGACCTCCACAGAAAAGAGCACGACTGGTGTAGCAGCCTAAGTTAACAAAGTACACTGCTGCCCATCACTGTCATCTGACCACCAAGGAACAGTGTCAGAGCCAGGAACACCTCCAAATGGTTAACAGGGCTTAAAGGGGAGCTTTCTCACCAGCCAATAGCACCTTAGTCTTGTCTGGATTAAGTTTCAATGTGTTTGCCAGCATCCAGTCTTCTCATGCACCAGGACTGTCATTGCTTCTCTCTGTGTTTAGATGCAAAGGAGAGGCAGAGTTGGGCATCATCTGTGAATAGCACCGCACCCTGAATCTCTAGATCATTTCCCCACCAGCTTCATGAAGATGTTTAGCAGCAGGGAGACAATATGGAACCCTGCAAAGCCCCAGAGGTCATGAAACAGCAGCCTCCCCCTACCACCACGGACACACACCATAGCCAACACTGCATTGAAAGGCATTGAGTGTTTCAGAGGCATTGAGTGAAATCTTCCCTCCCTCCTGGTGTATGTCACCCACCAGACGATCAGGGCAAATCAGGGGATCAGAGCAAATCCCCAAACCAAATTGGAAGCTGCACAGAGAATAATTGTTCTCATTCAGAACTATGTGCAGCTGAGTTGCCACGACTCGCTTGAGAACCTTGTCCCCAAATGGAACCCTGGAGACAGCAGGAGAGCCTGTAACAGCAGGTCAACCATTTCCTCTGTGAGTGCTCTGGCAGCCATAATTTGCAACATTTCAGGCCTTGCAAAGTCCCACAGGGTGCTGGTCCTTGCAATTGCATTACATTTTCATAGCGCATAAAACACTCATTTGCAAGGAAATGTATCCTTGTGGCACTGTGTGCTTTTCCAGATGGCTCCCAGAGAGAGCGTTCTAATGATCCCCCAAGCTTCTAAATTGGGTTTCAATAGCTCTACATGCAGAAGTCCCTTGTAGAGACGGAAAGTACACACAGCTGAATAAGCGAGTGCCATCAAATTTGCTGTGTTGACAGTGTCATTAAGCATATTTGGTTGCAATGCAGAGCTGCTTTAGGAGAAAATTGCCTTTGCTCTTTGCCTCATCTGGAATGTTTCGGTTTGCAATATTATTATGGATGTCGTTGCCTTGTGTTTGTGGAGGTGTTAGCCTAGCCATATAATTACAGGACTGTCAGGGTTTTCATTAAAATCCCTTCTTTTTAAAGGGATGCACAACTCAGCTTAAATCAACACTAGAACACCCGATGTTTTACCCAACTGATGTGCATTTCCCCATTATCGCAGGCAGATGGCACCATTGAGCTGTCAGCTACAAGCAGGAGCCAGGTCCACACAACCTTAAATGTAACTGAAATGCTAGTGTGATGAGTCAAGGGAAGAGATGACCACCTCTTTCAAACACGATTGCTTTCTGCTAATGAGTGCTGATAGTGCAGGAGCTCAGTGCAAAAATATTTCTTGTTGCAAAAATATTTCTTGCAGGTGGAAGTGGTACGCATGTGGAAGTTTGCAAGCCACCAAAAGAGACGTTTACTCTTTTGCACAGCATTGGGTGGAGCAGGTGATTTCCACAGACCTCTGTGGGCCTATCTCATAAGTGAATGTGCAGAAGACTGCATGTTTGTGGCAAGAGACTCACCAAGCTTGGGAAAATCACTTGAAGCCTCAAAGAAGCCTTAGTGGCTAGGGCAGCCATTTTCAACATTTTTCTTCTCAAGGTGCACTGACCTCTATGGTTTTCTGATGTCACTTCCTGCTCCTCTGAGTTCTGTGGCTCTGTTTCTAGGAAGCTGTCCCCCTTCCTCCATTGACGATCGTTAATATAGGCAGTTGCTGCTAGAAACAGAGCAACAGAACCTGGAAGAGTTTTTCAGCAGTTTTCTACTATGTACTCCAAACTCCTGCAGCATTTGGACATCCTGTGGCCCTTTTGTGGCACCCCATTTGAAAATCACTGGGCAAAGGAGATATCATCATGGTTTCCACTGTTTTCACAGGCATCATGCACATCCCTCAAGTTGTGTTCACAAACGAGAACACAACTTCTTGGCCCGCTGCTTTCTCCTCAAATAGACAACACCTCCCAGTACCAGCTTTCTCCTCACGTGGAGTGAATGAGAACTAAGAGCTGGCCCCCAGAAGAACATTTCTCTGGTTTAATCTCCTTGCCCTTCTCACCAGTTCAGAAACGGCCACGGTGCCAGAGGATTGGAGGATAGCCAATGTCACGCCAATCTTTAAAAAAGGGAGAAGGGGGGACCCTGGAAACTACAGGCCGGTCAGCCTAACGTCTGTTCCGGGTAAGATGGTGGAAAGCCTCATCAAAGATAAAATCCTAAAACACGTAGAGGAACAAGTACTGCTAAAAGAAAGTCAGCATGGCTTCTGTAAGGGTAAGTCTTGCCTCACAAACCTTTTGGAATTCTTTGAAAAGGTCAACAGGCACGTGGATGTGGGTGAACCTGTGGATATCATATACCTGGATTTTCAGAAGGCGTTTGACACAGTCCCCCACCAACGGCTGCTGAAGAAACTTCACAGTCAGGGAATAAGAGGGCAGGTCCTCTTCTGGATCCAGAATTGGTTGAGGGCCAGGAAACAGAGAGTGGGGTTCAATGGGCAATTTTCACAATGGAGAGAGGTGAAAAGTGGAGTGCCCCAGGGATCTGTCTTGGGGCCCGTGCTTTTCAACTTATTCATAAATGACCTGGAGACGGATAAGCAGCGAGGTGGCCAAGTTTGCAGATGACACAAAACTTTTCCGGGTGGTGAAAACCAGAAAGGATTGTGAAGAGCTCCTGAAGGATCTCTCCACGTTGGGGGAATGGGCAGCCAAATGGCAGATGCGTTTCAACGTAGACAAATGTAAAGTGATGCACATTGGGGCAAAAAACCAAAACTTCACCTATAGGCTAATGGGTTCTGAGCTGTCTGTGACAGCTCAGGAGAGAGATCTTGGGGTGCTGGTGGACAATTCAATGAAGGTATCGACCCAGTGTGTGGCAGCAATTAAGAAGGCCAATTCCATGCTTGAGGTAATTAAAAAAGGGGTTGAGAATAAAACAGCCAATATTATCATGCCATTGTACATATCGATGGTAAGGCCGCACCTGGAATATTGTGTCCAGTTCTGGTCGCCGCATCTCAAAAAGGACATAGTGGAGCTGGAAAAGGTGCGGAAGAGAGTGACAAAAATGATTACGGGGCTGGGGCACCTCCCTTATGAAGAAAGACTGCAGCATTTGGGGCTCTTCAGTCTATAAAAAAGGCGCCTGAGGGGGGAGATGATTGAGACATACAAAATTATGCATGGAAGGGATAGAGTCGATAAAGGGATGTTCTTTTCCCTCTCTCAAAATACCAGAACCAGGGGGAATCCGCTAAAATTGAGGGTTGGGAGAGTTAAAACAGATAAAAGGAAGTATTTTTTTTACCCAGCGGGTAGTTAATCTGTGGAACTCTTTGCCACAGGAGGTGGTGATGGCATCTGGTCTTGATGCCTTTAAGAGGGGATTGGACAGATTTCTGGAGGAAAGGTCCATCGTGGGCTATAGGCAATGATGGATTGTGCAACCTCCTTACAAAGGTGGAGGGCTACTGGTACCGGGTGCAAGGGAGTGGCAACAGGATGCAAGCATCTTGTTGTCTCATGCCTCCCTGGGGCACCTGGTGGGCCGCTGCGAGATACAGGAAGGTGGACTAGATGGGCCTTTGGTCTGATCCAGCAGGGCTCTTCTTATGTTCTTATGTAATGCTTTGGAATAGGTTCTCAGGTCAAACCACATGTTACTGTAAGCACATGCTTGGTTTAAAAATTTTAAGCAGATCTCAGATCCCCCCCCCAATGAATTGATACCCTAGTAGGAGATACTTCCCTGCTGTGACAGCAATCAAGACCTTCCCCTGCTCCATATGTTGTCTGGGCCCAAGCTTTACCCTGCCTGCCTGCATTTTTAAATCTTCTGTTCCCCTCCAGTACTTGGTGATAGTGAGAAGCATTTTTCCTCTTGGTAAATTGTGGTAGCAGTGGGAACACCAGGTCAGCAACGTGCGGTATGGGTGTGGCAGGTGAGGCAGAGTTGTTGTACTGTACTTCTTTGAAAAGTGAGTCCACTGCTCCTGCAGTGGCTGTGATCCTGCAAACACTTACAACCCGCAGGCTCCAACTGCTCAAAGCCCATGGTTGTAAATGTTTACATGATCGCAGCAGTGGTGGGCAAGCTCTAACTGCGCCTGGGGCGGGGTGGGGACTAAACATGTCATTGTGCCCCTCACACAGCCTCACCACACGCCCTGGTTTCAGAATTGCAACATTTCGGAGTGTCACAGAGGCAAGGGCAGGCGGGAGGGCCCAGCTCAACAATGCTTCCTTCCCCGGCATGCCCAGCTCTGTTGGTGGTGCCCGTGCTCAGCACAACACCGGGCTGCATCGGCATGGTGCCTCTGGGTGGCACTTTTCAAAGAACTCCAGTAGGGCGCACCTGCCACACCTGCACGGCACACTGATGCACCAGGTTCACGGGAGGCCCCCCCCCAGCATCTCAATCCTTCAGGACCTGAACTGGCTGCTGTCTACCCTTTTAGAGACAAGTGCCAGTGCGCATCTGCCCACCTTGGTGGCAACCTTGGTGGCCTGCCGCTCCCTGTTCTTTTAACATATCACGACCCCTCTTTATGCCACTGTAAATTCAGCGCCACCAAAGTCAAGGCACTTTCACTGCCGCCTTCTTTGATTGCAGCCGCGATGCCATTCTGGGCACAATCCTATGCATGTCTACTCAAAAAATAAGTCTTATTGTGTTCAATGGAACTTACTCCCAGGCAAGTGTGCATAGGATTGCAGCCTCTGTTTGCCTTTAACGCTGACCTGATGCGCAAAACATGAGCAGGTGGCCCTTTTCCTGACGTGACGAAACTCAAAGAACCGGGGAAAGCTCCGCCATCTGCGTAAGTTGCGTGAAAGGCACAGGTGGCCAGTCCCAAAGTGGGTAATTCTGGGCGGTGCAGTACTAGAGGTCGGAGAAGTGAGTTCGAACCCCTCCCTGCTGGGTTGTGTGAATAGCCCCAAGCAAAACCAACAGCCACGGACAGCAATCCTCACGCCCCTGCTGGTGAGCGCTACACCTCCGCGCACTCAGTGGGCCCTACTTTCGAGTAAACACGCTTAGGACCACATTTCAAGGCGTCATCATGTATGCCTCGTGGCCACAATTCACTGCGGAGGAAACATTGGGGGTGGGATCGAGCTCTTCGGCTGCAGATCTAATTGCGCACGTTTAATCGGGAACAAGTCACAATGGGGCTTCCTCCCGAGTAAGCACGCTCAAGCTCAAACGGCACGTGGCAATCCGTAACACACGCCCGTTAAGAGTCCTCCAGAAGTAGGGTTACCAAATGCAAACTGGGATAGAGTGCCTTTACCTTTAACCATTGTACAGAAGAGGGAATTTGGGCAGGTGCAGCTTTTGAAACCCTTCCAGGATGAGCTGCGCCTGCCCAGTTTGTATCCGGTAGTCTATCGAAAGAAACCTCACGTGCCAGGTTTTCCTCGTCTGTAAAGTCGATCCACGGCCAGGATTTCATGAGTCATTCACTAGAAGAGGACACCCCTCTTTCCCCATTGAATGTGCGGCTTGCCGAGGCTTAATTTTAAAATGCAAGTTGTCAAGGTTTAAACCAACTTATAATGGGGAAAACTCTGCACATGTTCAGAAACGCGCTCCATAACTCCTTTAGACCTGGAGGCAGCTACACCCCCCTCCCCCCGGTAAAGCCGTGCGTTAGGCTTTTGCCAGGACGAAGCTGGTGGCTATTCCTCCGCGCAGGATCAACAGTGCCAAGCACGTGGGTCTCTTTTTCCCCTTCTATCCTTTGGCGAAGGATGAAACCTGCCTGGCAGCAGTTCAAACGGGCTGGATACTTGGCAGTTGCCCGGGGAACCGCCAGGAGGCGCGCGAGGACGGGCGTTAAAAGCGCTGGATGGCGCTGGCGAGGAAGCCTGCAGCCGCCGCCAGGGAGAGCCCGCAGCGATGGCTCATGGCAACCCCGTGGTGAGGGAGGAGGGCGAGGGAGGATGAGAGCCTGGCTCAGCGAGACGGCTGGCCAGAGGGGGACTGGGGCTCAGCGACGCAGTGATCTACTTAGGAGCGGTGGCTCATAACTGGTTTCAGGCGTAGGCTTAGAGACGCAGGTGCTGTATGTGTAACCCTTTGTGGTTGCCCCGTGCAGTTCCCGGCCAGAAGATGTGGGCTTTAGCAAAGCTAACTACAGCTTTGGATGGCTTTGCAAGGGGAGCAGACAATTGCGGGGCCGGGGGAGAGAATCTCATGGCTGGCGGCTGTAATGACTACAGGGATCCCCCAGGTTTAGTGCCACTTGCCACTGAGCACCAATTGATGTGGGCCAACAGTGGGTTAGGCTCTGGAGCTTGCATGTAGGTTTCCCAGGGGCATCTGTGGGGAAACAGGCTGCTGCATGGCTTCTGGGCGCTTTCAGTACCTTGGGGTCATGTTCAGCAGCTGCCTCGGAGGAGTACCAGGGGAGTGAGTTGGTGGTCATTTATGCCTTTCAAAGATTCCTCTGTCCTTGAGGACTCTTCTCCTGCAGCCACTGCTTAGAGTACAGGCATGACCCAGTAGCCACTGATTTGGGTATCCATGGAGACTGGGAAGACAGGGGTGCATTAACCAAACCTCATTTTTTAAGCCATGCTGCAGTAAAACCACTGATGTTTCCCTATTTTTAAAAAAGGCTTTCCCAGTATCCATGGTGGGGTCTGGAACCCCAGTGGATACTGGGGCATGCCTGGACATTTAAAGGGACCTGCAGGTCAAAAGAGTGGCAGTTACAGTCATCATCCCCTTCTGTGGGGTTTTTACTGAAGGACCAGGAACAGAGGTGACTTGATGTGTGAGTGCAGGTAGAGGAAAAATGTGACATTGAGATGCAGATGGAGCAAGTTTCCAGTGTCTTTGGCTCAAGGAACAAGCACTGAGGAAAACAGTGGCTCTTGCTTCAGAGGTTGCCCCTCCAAACATTTCTTTCCCAGTTGAGATCAGCCACGACACTGTTTGGCAAGAGTTCATGCACATGGAGATGTGGCCATAAGCCAGCATGAATTAACGGTGCAACCTTAAGCTTATTTACTGAGAAATAAGTCCTATTGAGTTCAGTGGAAGTTCCTCCCAGGTAAGTGTGCACAGGATTGCAACCTCGGGGCCAAACCTACGCACTATTTTGGGTTAAGGAAAAATGCTTCCATTCGCAGTCATTGCCTGCATACTGCAAGTATTGTTTTGCAGCCACGAGGATCGAAACCTGGGGTTGTATCCTAAATTGTGCTTGGGTAACAGTGCAAGCATGTGGTATTTCCCTAGACTTCCCCCCCCCAGCAGCCCTCTGAAACCACTCCTGAGGGTTAGGGGGGCCCTTTAGGAACAGTGTGGGATATGGTACTGAATGGAGTTGCTGACTGGGGGTGGAGGAAGCTTTGGTGGGCAGAGTTGTGCTCAGAAGTTTCCTCTGTGTGGCTTTCAGGGATTTCCCTCTCCCGCAGGAGCCCCTGTGCTCATTCCAGACCTTGACTGGGGGTGCCTTGACTCTTGGAGGCTGCATGAATAGGAAGGGCAAAGGGATGTTGGTTGTGTGCACACTGTCAAGCAAACCCCAACAAGCATATGACATGTGACTGTTTTTGAAACGAGAGACGAGACTCTCTGGAAACCCAGTTCTACACCAGGGCTGTCTGTGCTCCCCTAGAATCACAGCATTGTCACCACTTGGTTCTTAACACTGTTTCTCCCCCCCCCATCCATGTGTTGTGCAGCCTAAATTCTACAAATCGGTTATTGATGATGTGATTGAAGGTGTCCGGGATGTCTTTGCGGAGGAAGGTGCAGATGAACAGGTCCTGAAAGAGCTGAAGCGGGTTAGTGGAATGGCTATGGTGGGCCAACACCCCCCACCCCGCCATTGCCCTTGCCTTTTGCATTCTGGATTCGAACCAAGAAGCTGGTAAAGCAAAGTTGCTGAAATGTGCCATCGGTGAATGGTTTAACTTGTGTTTAGGAAACATTTTTGTTGGAGATTTTGGGAAGAGGTCTACTGTACTATACTTCATTAATGTACATCATTTTTATCCCCCTCTTCCACCAGTGATCTCAGGGTGACATATATAGTTCTCCCCCACCCCAAATTTTATCTTCAAAGAAATACTGTGAAGGAGGTTGGGTTAAAACTAAAGTGAGTCTTGGTCCCCGCATCACCCTGGGAATTCCAGGACTGAATAGGGGTCTGAAAGTGGTCTTGGCCTGAGTCCAAGATCTTTTGGATCTTGCCACCCTGCACCAGATTCCTAAAGAGAAAGCACTGCAACCCTGCAAGGCTACTCTCCAGTCAGTGAGCTGATTCCTATCCAAAATCTCATCTCTGAGTCTACATTCAGACTGCCAGCTGCTCTGTTTTCCTATCCCAAGCATGCAGGGTTCAAATCCATCAGGAGCCCACTGTCAATCAATTGTTCAAGTCCTTTCATTTAAGATCATCCACTAGGTGATGTGTGGGCAAAAAAAAGCAAGCCAAACCTATCACCCACTGGGTTATAGACCTGTGGGGAATGCAGCAGGCTGAAACGTGTGGGTAACTCTCTTGGCCTCTTCTCTTGCAGCGCTGGGAAACCAAAGTGATGCAGTCGAAAGCGACCGAAGGCTTCTTCCGGCACCGACACTTTTCACCCCAGTTCACACTGCATCTTCCTCCCAACTTCCATCAATCCCTGCAGACGTCGGCAGGTGGGTGACCGGAGCAGTGAGGAGCCTCTGCTTTTTCTCTGGGGAAAGCCCTGCCCTACATCTGCCCTGATGAGGGGCTGCAAGCCAGGGTCATGGCTACCGAGGGCACCATTAAGGGGACTCGGGTGGCGACCTATTGAAAGAGTGCCACTGCAGCTCCCCCCCCCCCCAGCAAGCTCCACCAGAGGGACTTACTCCCTGGCAACTGCTTCTTGGATCTGTAGCCTTCAACTCGTATTTATGCCCTTCCAACAGTTTTTAAACAATTGTTCCTTTAGGTGTTCCTGCTGGTAGAGGAATTCGACAGTTTCCTGGAGGAGCAGTGACAGCAGCGGAACTGGTACGACGCCTCAGCCCTGAGTTATAAGGTTTAAACTTTGGGGGGAGTCTCCGGCACAGGATCCCAACATGCTCTGCAAGTCTCAGACTTGGCCCTGGCAGCTCAGACAACCGTTGGCCCTCAGAATCACCAATACGGGGTTAGGTGGGGCAGATGTCTTTGTACAGTGCAGCTGCTTATGCTCCTCTGTGCTGTTCTGATTCTTGGCATATGTTCAGAGATGGCACTCCTGCCCGACTTTTTCCAATCTCATCCAATGGAACTAGGAAAGCAGGCCTATTGCTTTCACCTTTATGTACACAAAGGGACTCTTCTGTCGGAGAGACGGCTGGCCCACCCCTGAGGTCAGGCTGAGGCAGTTGCATCAGGCGGCAGATTGGCAGGGGAAAGAGCCCTTGCTGGAGGCAGCGGCGCCTAGGCCAATGACATCATGACTCCAGAGCCCTGCTGCCAGTAGTGCCCCACATCAGTGGGTCCAGAGGCAGCCCCGATGGCATCCTCCTTCTGTGGAAGATGCTGCAGAGCCAGAAAAGAGCAGCCCTATAATTTTGGCTGCTGTTAAGTAACTGAGGGATTCTTGAGGATGGTATGACAGTGATAGAACACTTGCTTTGCATGTATCAAAGATGTCTTTGGCATCTCTAGGTAAGGCTGGGAGGAAAGACCCCTGGCTGAAGCCCTGAAAAGCTACTGCCAGTCAGTGTGGAGCTAGATGAGCCAATGGTCAGACTCTGTATAAAGATACTTCTAGAACCAGTATGCTATAGAAGAGTAAGGATAGGGTTGTGTGGACTATGAGTCTATAATCAAGCTGCACAAGTGCTGAATTTGGTTCTGAATCTCTGCTTGCTCTTAAAAATCTGCATGATTCTAGTCCTTATTGTTGTTAAGATATACAGTACTTGGGTGTGTATATGTGCCATGTTGCATCTAGGAAATGCCGCAAGCTGAATTCTGCCCCCTGTATTGTAAATTGAACATGCCTGAGTTTTTTTGCACAATGGAGGAGCAAAAGCCAGAAAGAGCCAGAATTCCTACTGAGTCACAGGGCCAAAGATTGGGTGCCCTTAATAGGATCCTGCTTGTCTCATTATGTGACATGAACAGACATGCTCAATTGATATAATCTGGCAGGATCCAGCTTTTCATGTTGCAGAACTTGGGCAACTTTTGCTCTTTCTATTAAAGCCCTGAACACTTTCACTCAGTTGCTATGTCCAGAGCTGTATCTTGATGATTCTCCTTTTATTTCAGGGCACTTCCAGGCCCGGAGGTGCAATCCTTTCTCTGCCTTCGGGACTTGCTTATCCTATTCAAATACCTGCTGGTGTGACTCTACAGACAGCATCTGGTAAGGCGAACAGGCACGACCTTGAGAATTATTTATGGTCAGGGAGACAGACTCCAAAAGCTGTGCAGTATGAAATAGTAGAACTTGTGTGCCCATTGCTTAAGGAGCAAGTCTGCATGAACAAACGTACGCAGGCTGAGAATTCCTTATCTGTACTGCTTGATGTGGGAAGGTGTACGGATTTTGGATTTGTCTGGATTTTGGAATAAGTGCACAAATATAATGAGAAATGCGTCCCCTTGCTCTTTTCACTCTTACCCATTTGGGTATCTGCTGGCTTATTTGACATTTTTCAACAATATCTGTATAAGCACATACCACAGAGCAGAAGATAGAACTTACAGCCTGTACATGGTAATGAGCACAAAAACGTCTAGTGTTCCCACTTCTGAACGTTAAAAACAACAACTCTTGAACAAAAATGTCCAGATTTTGGATATCTGGATAAAGGATAATCTACCTGCATTGATTTTATACAGGTTAAACTGTTAAGGCTTCTATTGAAAGAATTTTTGGAATTATCCTTTGGAGAAGGTGTTGAATAGATTTTAACAGATTCCTATTCCCCCCCCCATTTGAACTCCAGCACCTAGAGTTCTATAGTCGTTTGGTCGTCTACTCATTTGTATGTAGCAATGCCCTAAGGAGGGAAGGAACAGGATGGGGACTAATGATGGCATTGTAGTGTTATAAGGCTCCTGGGATTTTAGTGAAAGGAGCTTGAATGCCAGAAGCCAATTCTGGCCCAGTTGATGTTAGTGATCTTAAGTTGTCAGCTTCCAAATTCATTTGCAGATCTAACACAAGGCAATCGAAGATTGATAAGAGAGAACACCCAGGGAAGGAAAGTGGTAAAGATCACCTGTAGATGAGAGCGACAGTGAGAGAGATTATGCAAAACATCAGAAGGGAGAGGGGAAATGGTGGAGTTTATAAGTCCCATGCTATGTTCACAAGCTGCGCAGTGTCTTTTCTAGTGGCTGTTGCTGGTGGTGCTCTGCATTTTTTTTAGATTGTGAGCCCTTTGGAACAGGGAACCATGCAACTTTATTATTACTGTTATTTGCCTGTAAACTACTTTGTGTTGAAAACAGGCGCATATCTTACTTGTAGCGCCCCATGGCGCAAGCCAGGGGCACCGGGCAGCAGTGGGGCGCCATTGTGTGTGGTCCGGGAGAGACCGTGCAGTTTTTGGCCCTCCCGCCCACCCACGCTTCCCTTACGCTCGGAAATAGAGCGTTTCCGGGGTAAGGGAGGTGTGTCTGAGTGATGCGTGGGGGCGGGGCGACGTGGGGGGGGCGCGGTTTCAGCGCCTGCCATGGGGCACGCTCGGGCCTCCAGGCGTGCCTTGTTGAAAAGAGGTATATAAGTTTGATTGATTCTAGGTTTCCAAGACAGGGCACTTGGAAAGGGGTGGAAATACCGTCTATTATTCAGTCCTAGGGAATGGTCACTGAACGCATGGGGTATAGCATGGACAGCTACCTGGTAGGGATGCTGTAGCAGTTGTCTGCACTGAGCAGGGGCTGGATTGGATGACCTTCAAGGTTCCTTCCTATTTTAACATTCTGTGACTCCAACCACGCTGAAGCTAAACATAGAGACAGTTTTGTGTTTTTAATGTAGAGGGAGATATTGGCCGCATTCAGGTGCCCCCCCCCATGATTTGATCAAACCAGTAATTCCTTAAATCACACATGGGGGAAGGAGAGGGATGGTGCATGTGTGAGCACAGGGCTTTCTCTCTACCTGTCAGGCCGCTCTGTGGAAGATCAGCTGCATTCAGCTAGCAAGCCAGTTGGGAGTGTTTAGCTGGACTGAGCTAAAACTGGAGTGCAGGCTAGAGGTGGAGATGGTGGCTCTCTCCTAAACCCGATGCAGGATCAGCAGCTTGGCTTCCTCTTGATAGGCAATTGCTTTCTCCCAGTCCAACTCTTGTCAATAAAATGCATATTACAAAGTCACCCTTAAGGTCAAACTGCACGGCTTTGTTCTCTGTGTCTTGCCTTTTTCCTAAATAGCAGCCATGGAGGGAGGGAGCCGGACTGTGCTATGGAGGAGCCGGGATGAGGTGTGACCCCCTGTTTCCCTGCCGTGGTCCCAATCTGGACTGTGCCTCACCCCCTGCAGCTGCTATTAATTCTGGCATGGATGTTTTCTGAGATAAGGAAAAACGCATGCAGGAGTACCAGTCGTGATCCTTGCATGCAACAGTTGATTTGGCCCTGACGGAGAATGAATATAGTAAGATTCACTCCATCTCTGTCAAGCCATGTGCTGTCAAGCCATTGCTGTCGGCACCACCTGCTCTGCTGCACCAGTTCCCCTTTGGCTGTTTCCCTCTGTGGTCGGTCCATCTGGTCATTATAAGCAGCCTGCAAGAAGTTGAACTGGGGCTGGGTGTCCTCTTCCCTCCCCATCCCCTTTTCCTTTTGTATCACACGTTTTTAAATTGTAAATCACCTTGATTGCATTGGCAGAAAGACAGTACATAAATAGACCCCGTGGTGTTTGATCCTTCATTGCTGACCCCTTTGATCTATTCATTGTTCGGTCACTGCTGTTCATTACTTTATTTGCTGCAATGTTTATTTGGGGTTTTCCCCCAGTTGAGTATGTGTGATTGGTATTGGATTGGGGTTTTTTATATGATATTGTAAACTCATGCATAGGAGAGAATCGAGGAAGGCAAAAGGTGAGTTATATATTTTTTAATTCAGTGGATCTCAAACTTTCTAGCACTAGGACCCACTCTTTAGAATGACAGTCTGTCTGGGACCCACCAGAAGTGATGTCATAGCTGGAAGTGCCGTCATTGTGACGCCAGAGCCTGCTGCTTTCCTGAGAACGCAGCAGTAAATTGGGCTATTTCTCGGCCATTTTCCAGTAGCAAAGTGAATCAGAAAGGAAAGAAACCTATTTACAACCTTGACACAAGCAAAATCACTCAGCCCTCCCCCTTTCCAGCATCCCATCTTCCCATATTTTCAATATAGCGGCTCTAGGTGCTTCAGGAGCCACTGAAATTGGCTTGCGACCCACTGGTGTGTCCCGGCCCACAATTTGGGAACCTCTGTTTTAATTATTTAACTGTCCTCTTGGCACCTTTTTGAGGGCCTCTCCCCTTGTTTGATCCTCATGGAGGGGGTCTGCCTGTCTCCCCACCTTGGCTTCAAGGTGAGTTGGCTGTTTGCTATTTATATAGTCTCATCAGAGTGCATGGAAGACGAAATGGGTCCTTGCCCCAAGGGGCTTTCAACTGAAAGAGACATGGGGGTGACTAATTGAGGAGCAGTGCTGATGTAAAGGAACATGGGGACCCCTCTGCAGGTGGCAGTGCCACTATTTCATATGCACCCACTTGGGCCTGGTTGCAGCAAGGTAGAGGGACTAAGAGGTTGTGCTAAAGGCTTCACAGGAAGGGTGGGTTTTGAGGAGGGATTTGAAGGAGGCAAGTGGGGACGGGGAGGTCTGGGCATAAGGGGCAGGAAGGAAGAAGGGACAGAGCCATTTAAAAAAAAACCCCAAATGGTGTAGCCAGAGGAGCAAATTCCAAAGCACAGGAGTATAGCAGGCGATGAGAGCCGAGAGGTAAGGAGGGCCAGAGAAGGCCTGGGGGATTTTGACAGGAAGGATCATCAGGTCTGGCAGGAGGGAAGCTGCTGAATGGCTCTTTAGCAGGGCCATGGAAGGGTTTGTCTGTCTCTTGATTGCCTCCTCCTGGAAGTGCTAAGTAGCCACAGAAGGCGGAGGCCATGTTCACCAAGTCTGGGTTCTCTTTCCCTCAGGGCAACTGTATAAAGTCAGCATGCCTGTGGTGGTCACCCAGGCCCCAGGAGGTGGAACCGTCCTCCAGAATCCGGTTCAGCAAATATTCCAGCAGCTCAGACAGCAGCCATTGGTGCCTCCTCAGTCCACTGCTAGTGAGGCCACACAGGCAGATGCCTCTATTCTGCAAGCACCAAACGTGAAAAACCTGCAGGCCCCAAACCCAACTGTGGGGATGGAAGAGAAGACCTTGCCCAGCACTGCTGTCGCCCTGGAGGCTCCTGGGAGTCGGGGGGACGCTGCAGTGGGGGCCGTGGCAAGCCAGCCACCATCTTGCTCCTTGGAGGATCCCTGGAGCGTTGGTGCTGAAACAGCCAATCCTGTCCTGAAGCCCTCTGAAGTGAGCTGCACCACAATGGCTGCTGAAGTGGCACCAAACAGCCCTTCCAGTGGGGGGGAACTGCACGGGGGCTTAGAACAGCAGCTGGGTCCCGATGACATCATCGAGCTGATAATTATGGGCAACGACTTGGATGACAATCCCCTCCGGACGGAGGACGCCAATCTCTCTTTTGCCGAAGAGGTACGTTCCGTGCTTGCTTTGTATTTTGAAATAGTTCTCCGCCCTACTCTTTCTGCATCTTCAATTCCTGCGGAAGGGCAAGGAATGATGGTCCCCCCTCCCCTCCTATGCTTTTTAATGCAGCTGAATTGGGCAAAGAGTTTTTGTTTCTTAGCGTCAGAAAGCGGCACTGTCTCCTTAGTACATTGATGGTGTATCTTTTGGGTTTGGGGTGTCAAAAATTCAGAAAATGCCTAACTTGACTCTGCTGGGGTGTCAATACCCCCCCTAAACAATATAGACACAATTATTTACATACTCATCTATTTTTAAAAGACATAGGCCAATCATGTGGGGTGTTATGCATTATATAAAGAAATGTTGGACATCAAATAATTTCTTTACAAAAATGAAATGCAAGAAAGGCAAACTCGGTTGTTGTTAGGTGTTGGTGAATGCTGGTGTGTCACCCAGAACATCATGGCATGTCACCTTTGACACATGTCGTAGGTTTGCCATCACTGCCTTAGTAGCAGCTTGTTACAATATGTCAAGAGTGCCTGCTTGGGGAATAGTTGCATTGTGATATGTTGGTTTTCAAAAGTTTTCCAGGAGCCTAGATTCCTGTTGGGCCCTGCTTCTAGGTTTGGCCTGGAAAGCAGAGGTGCATGTCTTGACCTTGCAAGTCTTCCTTCCAGCTAGATAACAGGGTGCAGATGGAGTCTGGGCTGCGGCCACAGAAGGAGATTGCCAGTGACCTTGAAGAAATCATTCAGCTAGATGGTACCGGGGACCTCTCTCCTAAGACAGAGGTAGAAAGTCCAAGAGATGGAGAAGATGAGGAACTTGTTGGGATCATTGATGCTGAGGACCTGAAAGTCCTGGATGAGGAGGAGGAAGAGGAAGAGGGTGAGAACAGCACTTCGGACAATCAGTCCCTTAGCAGCACCAGTGATACAGATGAACCTTCCGTTGACATCATTGAGGAGGTGAAGCTTTCCATACTCTTGACATTGGCCTGGTTTTCATTCACATGCATTTGCTTTCTGTCTCTTGTTTGCAATAGCACAGCAGCTGTGACGTGTGTCAGGACTGGGGCACATGTGGAGGTGGTATTTAACCCTTAATAAGAACATAAGAAGAGCCCCACTGGATCAGGCCAAAAGCCCATCTAGTCCAGCTTCCTGTATCTCACAGTGTCCCACCAGGTGCCTAAGGGAATTAAGTAGACAACAAGATCCTTGCATCCTGTTGCCACTCCCTTACATCTGGCATTCTAAAGTAGCCTACTATTAATGTAAGGAGGTTGCCCAACCCATCATGGCCTATTGCCCACGATGGAATTTTCCTCCAGAAATCCATCCAGTCCCCTTTTAAAGGGATCTAGGCCAGATGCCATCACCACCTCCTGTGGCAAGGAGTTCCATAGCTTAATTACCCGCTGGGTAAAAAAGTATTTCCTTTTATCTGTTTTAACTCTTCCCTGCACTCAATTTCAGTGGATGCCCCCTGGTTCTGGTATTGTGAGAGAGGGAAAAGAACATCCCTCTATTGACTATCCCTCCTGTGCATAATTTTGTATGTCTCGATCATGTCCCCCCTCAGGCGCCTTTTTTCTAGACGGAAGAGCCCCAAACGCTGCAGTCTTTCTTCATAAGGGAGGTGCCCCAGCCCCGTAATCATTTTTGTCGCTCTCTTCTGCACCTTTTCCAGCTCCACTATGTCCTTTTTGAGGTGCAGTGATCAGAACTGTACACAATATTCCAGGTGTGGCCTTACCATCGATTTGTACACTGGCATGATAATATTGGTTGTTTTATTCTCAACCCCTTTTTTAATGACCCCAAGCATGGAATTGGCCTTCTTAATTGCTGCTGCACAATGCTTCCCCCTTACACTTTTGAAATTGAGGCCCCCACTGCCTTCCAAGCTGCTGTTGGCCTAGAGAGGGAAGCTTCTACCACCTCTGCTGCTGACAGACCCTCTAAATATTACACAGAAAGATGTCTTAGACGTTTAGACTTTTTTTATTGCAGAATGTGCAGGGTTTGTGTACATCCCCCCTATTTTAGCATGCCTTCCCATGTATCAAAACTCTTCCTGTACATAACCCAACACCTCTTGGAAAGGGTTTGCTAAACCGTTCTTTTTTGATGTCTGAGTTGCCACATGCACAGAAGTGTGTTTTGTTAGGAGCATTAACAAAAAATGTATCTTCCTTGCACTCTGAAGTGGTATAGCCAGAGTTCCGCCCCCTTGCAGAGCATCCAATAGCTGGTTACTCGTGTGCAGCTATTTAGTGATACCTCCTTTTTGAAATGCTGCTTCTCCCCACTATCATGAATGACTTGGTTTTGCTATCAGCCTTTTTATCAAGGCTTCCTGAAGCCTTTGCTCAATACAACTACTCAACTTGGACTGGAAGCCTGACAATGCTGGAAAGAAGCATTTCACTTTCCTGCCCAAGTCCCAGTGATGTCTTGGCCATACAGCAGCTTCCAAGAGAAGGCAGAATAATAAGGGTTGCTCACGCAGAGTTTGGCCACACCCAGGGCTTTCTTATTGGTTCCTCCTAAGTGGGTGGGGCTTGGTAACCACTAGATGTGCTTTTGGTTGGAGGAGGGTGTTTGGAGTGAATAAGTGTCTCTTGGTCTCTAAGGTTTTTCCTCTGATCTACCCATTTGTTCTCACACATTTGTGCTCTTCCTGGGTTTTTTGGTAATGCACAGCCCCATAGTAGTTAACCACTTCAGGGAGGAAAAAATGAAAATGATTGTTTTCATGGCTTCTACTCCTATACGATGAGGGTGAATCAGCAGCTTGCATTTTGAGTGCTCGCAGTCATGTTGTCAAATGGCCCGAACTGCGTTCCAGACATGAGCAATTGTGATGTACCTACTCATGACACTAATGAACCTTCCCCTCAATTTCCTGCTTGAAATGCCCCATAGCACTTCCCACATATTGTATATACTGAAATGGAAGTTGTGGCCTTATAGCTATGTAATTAGGTTGCTGGAGATTCTGCTGTCCAGGGTATTGCCATTTTACTAAAAAGCTAGCTAAGAAAAACTGATTTCCACCTTTCTTCTCCAGGACCCTTTAAATTCTGGGGATGATGTCAGTGAGCAGGAAACACCAGATGTGTTTGACACAGACAACATAATTGTATGCCAATATGACAAGGTGCAGTAGAAAATATTTGTTACTTTAATCAGCTTGGAGTAGCTTCTAGCCTTATTAAAAGTATGAAATAAACACTTAGTTCCCTCTCATCTAAGAATGGTGTTGCACACTATGCAGAAGCAAAACCAGAGGGAGTAGTCAATAGGAAGTTGCATCAGTTTCTTTGATGAGTGTTTCTGTGTAGGCTTTTGTTCTTTCACGGTCTTGGGTGAACACTTGGACTGTCTTTACCTCTAAAAAACGGAAGTGGTCCTCAGACTGGCCCAGCATGTGGACTGCAGAACATTTATACAAATTGTCAGCTTGTATGAGTTGGGCCTTAAATATATACCATGTGTAGATATTTGTATAAAATCCTGATTGTTTGCATGTTCAAGAGTTTAACTTGACGTTGGTGCATACAGGAAGTGAAGAAAAAAGCCCCTGGTGAACTAGTGGCTCTTGATTCTTCTAATTTCTTATACCTGCAAGCTGATAGTGAAGAAATAGCATGGTTGAATATTTCTGGCTGGCTAAGGTCTCCTGATATCAGAAATTGGTGCAAAAAACAATGATACATGAACAGCATGATGTTGCTAAAAACTGGCGTTTCCTGCATAACCTTAAGCAGACTCATTTCAGGAAGTCTGTTGTTCTTGGGTATTTGGGGGGGGGGGAATATTCAGCCTTGAATCCCAAGAGCCTAGAGTCAAGATCTTGTGTTCTTAAATTGCTCCTTCTTTGCCTTGCCTCTTGCAGACCTTTTGAGGAGCATAATCTAAAAGTTCCTGTAAACTGTTCTTTAAAGAGTTCCTTTTGCTTTTTACCAGGTTCAGCGAAGTAAGAACAGATGGAAGATCTACCTGAAAGATGGTGTGATGTGCTTTGGGGGAAAGGACTATGTCTTCTCCAAAGCCATTGGAGATGCAGAATGGTGAAAGTTTGGAAATGCCAAACTCATTTAGGGTGTTTGTGTTGTGTGTGGAGTGTTTTTTTTTTTTAAATACCGTATGCATTATAATTCAGTAAAAATCTACTGAAGTCCTTGTGTTATGAAACTTGAAATATGGCAGAATGTGAGATAAGAAGTCATAAGCAAAGTATGAATGTCTGAAAAAGCAAAAGGTAAATAAAACTTATGTTGACTACCTATTGACCAGCATTCCCAGTTAAATTGTGCTCTGTGTGAATTAAGAGCAATCCTACCCCCCTTGATCCAATGCGAGCCACGGTGTTGCACATATGCCATAAAGCACATGCACACTAGTGCAAGAATCACTGGGCTGACGCAGGCAGCTGTGTTGGCCCAGCACCACTCACATGACCACTGGGTAAGTAGGTCCCATGCTGGCTGAATTCGGCTGGTGCAGGACCTTTTCTGAGTGGGGGAAGGCGGGAGGCAGGATGGAACAGGGCAGAGGAAGAGCAGTCCTGCGGCCTAGGCGGGGGGGGGGGGAGAATTCAGATGTGGCCATTAGGCCACATCCAAACCCTTGTCCCTGGGCCACATAGCCCCCATTCAGGCTGATGTGTCTCGTTGGATTTGCACATGCTAAATAGCAGGTGTAGATAATAGCAGGTGTAGCAGGAGCCCTATTAGCTTGGCTGTGGCTAGCAAGGAGGCAAATGTGCGCTTGCCCCATGGAGGCTCCAGCAGCCTCCCAACCTGGCTTGGATATAGCGCAGGCCAGCCAACCTGCCTGTTCAGCGTAAGTTAGGGTTGCACGCTTGGAATCATAGTGTTGGAAGGTCCCTACAAGGTCATCTACTCCAACCCCTTGCCTTTAATAGGAACTCCAGCTAGAGCATCTCCAGCAGCTCCCTGTCCAGCCTCTGCTTGAAGATCTCCAGTGAAGGAGAATCCACCACCGCCCTTGGCACTCTATTCCACTGCCAACTCTACTTCTCATGACTTGGCAGCTGCAATTCTACTAAAGAAGGGTAAAATTGTGTTGGCCTTCTTTGCAGCCACATCACACCGCTGACTTCATGTTGTGATCCACTGCCACACCAAGATTCCTCTAGCATGTTGTGCTGCCAAGCCAGGTATCTCCCATTCTGTGACTACACATTTGGATATTTTTGCCTATTATTTTTGCAAGGACCTTGCATTTACCCCTGTATTCTGTTCAGTCAAGGTCTTCTTGTGAAGTCTTCTCTTGTGTTTGCACCTCCTCCAAACATGGTGTCACCCACAAATTTGATGAGGCCTCCTTGTATCCCTTCATCTAAGTCATTGATGAAGATGTTAAAGAGAACCAGGCCCAAGGCAGAGCCCTGGAGTATTCCACTTGAACCTGTCCTCCATGTTGATGTGAAGTAATGGTGTGTAAAGTAAAAATTTTATTATTTGCCTGTAAATCGTTTTGTGAACTTTTGTGTTGAAAAGCTGTATATAAGTACTTATTGATTGATTGGTGTGTTATATTTTATTCAGAAACCTTTTATATGCCACCTTAAAAAAATACTTTCAGGGCAGCTAACAAGAATAGGACGAAGAACTTGAACACAGAAGACAACAAAGGCATACCAGAGTGATAAAATATAGTGAAGTCAATAATACAGTCAATTAAAACCAAGTTCAGCATCCTAAAGGGCCTGGAAAATAAATAGGTCTTTCTGCATAGTCTCTGGGCAGGTGCAGAGCCAAATTTGAAAGCTTCCAGAGCAGCTTGGCACATTCAGCCCTGCTTTCAATGGGGGGGGGGGGGAAGCCCTGTGTACGCATGTGCCTTGATGGCAGGAAGATGCACGCTCTTTCAGTTCCTTTCCGAGGGGGAGGAGCTAAGTCTCAGCTCCTCTAAGTCTAAGTGACAGGGAGATCCTGCTTCTCTTGGGATCAAACTGCCAAACCTTCCGCATGCCGTGTTTTCTCAGGCTTGGGAAACTTCCTATTGCTTAGAAGAAAGCATAGGGATGTAAGGGACGTACCTCCAATTCGCAGTTTGATGCGGCGGTGACAGGCTGCAGAATTGGGGCAGTTCCGAAGCAGGCAGAGGATAGAACCTGAATGCCAGAAAATGGCGCATGGGACAGCTGATGACGCCCACCTCCAACGTTGAAGATTGTATGGGATATGAAGAAAGTTTCAAGCAGATCATTCATCAACTGAGGGGACAAATCCGGTTCCTTTCCAAGAACCACTGTGAAGCCACAGTGTGAGGAGCATTCCCCTTTTATTTGTCTTCCTCCCTCAGAGAATCATGGAGAATCACACCCCTTCATTTTTGTTCGATATCTTTCTGCCAGAAGCCAGCTCTGTTTCATGTCTTTCCTCCCCTTTGGCTAATTGCCAAAGTCATTCACAGGATATTTAAGCACAACACTGACTGCATCTTGATTGTAACCACAGAAGCCAACCCAAGTCTGATTTGCTTCTATAAGGGAAGGCAGAGGGCAACAAGGGCACAGCGCCTAGCTGTGAGCAATGGCATATTTCTTTCTTTCTTTCTTTCTTTCTTTCTTTCTTTCTTTCTTTCTTTCTTTCTTTCTTTCTTTCTTTCTTTCTTTCTTTCTCCCTATTTCATTCTTCTTTCTGATTTCACTGGGAAAATGCCGCTCATCCTGAACACACCTGGTGCTTTCCAGAATGCAGGGACAGAACCGAACTGTATCCTTGAGCCTTCTGAGATAAACTGTGCAAGTGTTTAGAACTCCATTACGAGTAAACACAATAAAGAACCTATCCTTTTCATGTGATGCTGGAAAAAAATGTTGGATGTGGTGCCAGGCAGGGGTCTCTAGAGAGGTCACCAACTACCAGAAGGTGGCCACAGCCAGAGGTATGTCTAGTGTGTGGCAGGTGGGGACACCAGCCCTGGGTGCCACTTGAAGGGAGGTGCCACTGCAGCAGCTTCCAGGATGACTCTTGTCTTCTGCCAAGCTGTGGAAGACCTCAGAGCATAGCACAGAAGAGAAGAGACCAGGGGCCCATAACAGCTAGATAAATCTCATCTGTCCACAGAGGACCTATCTCTGGTATCAGATGCTGGGGAGAAATTAGGGAAGTGGACTATTGTCTTCCTTCTCTGCTTTGGAGTTTTCCAGGGTCAGCCACCTGCCCAGGTACTGTCAGAGATGTTGGGCTGCATGACAGGCGCTCTTGTTTTGATCTTGTTAGGCAGTTTTTAAGTTCAGGGCTTACTATTCCCTGTGTAATGGTCTGTCTGTAAGAAGAATGTCATACTCATACAGGCTTTCTCCACCATCAAATTATCTATTTTCAGCCAACTATGAAACAAAACCAGCATAATTTTAGAGCTTGTCACAGCGATGAGCTCAGACTCTAAAAACAGCCATGATAGCAAGCAAAGGTGGTTGAGGCTGTGCGGGAAAATATTAGCACAGTCATCTGCTGGCTCTGAGGTTGCTTTTAACGTAACAAGCTTAATGATGAAAAAAGGCAAACCTGGCGTGGAGACATTTCTATAGCCACTGGTCGACACGTGCTGACCTCTGTGTTGTTGCTGATGTGAACAAGAGGTAACGCTGCTATGGAATTGAAAATAGGTAGCTTTTCAAGTGTGATCCAGTCTGCATGCTGGAAGTGGGTCTATTTGTATGGTGTAGAACAGTGTTTTTCAAACTGTGGGTCGAGACCCACTTGGTGTGTAGCAACCTGATGCCAGGTCGGTTGTGGAAAGCTGGGAGCAGCCATCTTGGAAACTGCAGATCTTACTCTTGCTAGATTCCTTTTGTGACTGCTAAGTTTGAACTTCGACGTGAGTGCTTTTTTAATTTTGTTTTTAGTTCAGTATTTTTACAAAATATTTTGTCATAATTTTGCTTTCTATCAAATATGTTTCATGGTTGTGCATTTGCTTCAGTCCAAGAATGTCAGTTTGCATTCTAGGAGTGACATTTGATTACATCACACTGACAGCGCTTTCTGCTTGATGATGACGGCTATGACATCACTTCCAGGTTAATGACATCGCTTCTGGTGGTCCCAACATGAGTGCCATTCTAAAAAAGTGGGTCCCTGTCTAAAATGTTTGAGAACCACTGGTGTAGAAGATGATGATCTGAATCTTTTCTGAGTGTTCACGGTTAGGCTGTAGATTTTTTTAAAAAAATAGGAAAATGGTGAGCCCTTCTTCTATAGCTGTTTTTCATTTGCCAGGCTGTGACATGAATCAGCTATTTTGGCAAATGAATGGCAGCAAGAAAAACAATTATAAAATCCATAAGGTGGGGGTTTGCACATGGACAAAAGGTGCTGTGAGTTTATAGTGGCAAGTCCGAAAGGCCCCAACCTGATCAAGGAGTCAGTGATAGCTGGCAGCAAATAAATCAGATCTTGAGATAGACCCATTAATAGCCCATGTTCACTTCCGAGAGTTTACATACATTA
Source organism: Lerista edwardsae (assembly GCA_029204185.1). NCBI lineage: Eukaryota > Metazoa > Chordata > Lepidosauria > Squamata > Scincidae > Lerista > Lerista edwardsae. Next base: position 26,436,285 of record JAJKFI010000008.1, read on the forward strand.
GGCTTGGAGTGCATTTCAGCACCCTTTCACATAATAAGAAGCTGGCATAACATAGAGGACATTGTACTGGACAAGGCAAGACTGGCTGCATTTAAAATGCTGGCTGCATTTAAAATCTTCATGTGCTGAAGAAGTAGGTAGAGAACTTGCAAACTCCATCCCCCCTTTAATTGATGACCTTGAGAAATGTATACCCATAATTGAGTCCAGTTTTGTCCCATTGAATGTGTGATTATGAATATCATTGAATCTGTTTTTCTACAGTTTACTGAAGATCATGATGGATGAGGAAGGAAATAACTCCTCTCGTCTGATTATCATGCAGATCTCTGTTTTCAAGGCCAGATTCATGACAGCAATTAAGAACATGCAGCAGCATTAATGGATTGGTCTTTTGCGTTTGGTTGGTTTGTGTGTAATTGCTTTTGGAGTGTGACACATTTTAAACTTGGCCGTTTTCCCCTTAATGATATTTGTGTTTTTGCTCCCTCAGGTAGAAAACAGTAACGAATTGCATCCTTTTCTAGTTGACAGACTGGGGAAATAAAAGCCCCTCAACACTTGGTGAAGTTTGAGTTCTGCCCAATTGTTATCTTCACAATTACTCTGTTCAGAGTGTATATACCTCAGTACTTAGGTATATATCCTGCCTCCTGTGGTGTTCACTTCATGCACCTGCTGGACTGTAGAGCAAGACAGCTTATGCTGAAGCACAATGGTTGGACTTGAAGATGACACAGGGCTCCTTTAGTTGAGCTAGAATTAGAATAGCATATAGTATACAACAGGCAGAAAATGGGGGTAGGGCGGAGTAGGTGGAAGGAGAAAACAAGTTACACCCAAACGTGTCATGTGGTTTAGAACTGTCACCTTCATTCACCAAATTATTACAGACAATTCAGAGCACAATCCTAACCTGGAGTTAGGCTGGCACAGTTAGGCCAGCAAAGTTTGGCTGGCACAAGGGACACCGTAAAGTATATTTGGACCACTCTTGGAGTCAGAATGGCCAGCACACAGACGTGCACCATCCTTCCTGAGAGTGGTCCAAATGTGCTTTACGGTTGCCCTTGTGCTGGCCAAACATGCTGGCCTAACTGTGCCGGCCTAATTCCAGGTTAGGATTACACCCTCAGACAATGCCACTGCCATCTACTCAGCATTCTGGCGTTTTCTGTGGTCCTCTTGTCTTTTTTCCAAATCTGATTTGTGGCAATTTTTCTCATCTGTAATTCAATTGTGGTGTCGGCTTCTTGTCTAACGTGGATAGGCTAAGTGCTACTGAGCCTTTTCAGAGCTATTGTGCCTTTCATTTAAGCTTCCCTCTTGCATCTTCTGCTTCTAATGGCTTCTTGCTTAGCATACCCTATGAATTGTCCCTTTGTCTGTTTCTGTTCCTCATAGGAGCTGTGATTTAATTTCTATTTTCATCTCATTTTTTTCTTTTCTTTTTAAAGTACAAAATAGCACTATTATGCAAGAAAAGAAAAACAGACAAAACCAGCAATTAATCTTCCCCAGTGGGAAACAGAAACGAACTATTTAAGGTGCAACACATCAATAAAGCTGTCATAGGGAAGCAATTAGAGACAGTGCTGCAAGGCAGAAGCTTTAAATTAAAGTTGTAGGGGACCTGTGCTGGACAGGATTTAATTATGGGCAACCATTAAAGAGGGCCATGGGGATGTGAATTGTAGTGCTATAGTAAGTCCTGTGTGGAACTTCCACTTTAATACTGCTTGCAGCATTTTTTAGAAAAGAAGTGCCTCACCGTAAAGGATTGTATAGTGTTACTAGGTATGCTCTAAGGCAGTGGTGTTCAAACTGTGTTACAATGACAGCACTTCCTGCTTGATGATGATACTTCTTGGCCCAACATCACTTCCAGGTTAATGACATCACTTCTGGTGGGTCCCGACATGAGTGCCATTCTAAAAAGTGGGTCCCAGTCTAAAAAGTTTGAATACTACCGCTCTAAGGAATGTGTAGCATGTACAGGGAGGAAAGTGACTGTGTACAGGAACTGAGTGAACTCTTGGCTCCATTTGAGCAGTATGAAATGAGCAGAAAGGTAAGGATATGGGTGCAGCAATATACTAATATACGATAGTTTTTACTGTGGGGCTAAAAGTGCAACAACAATGAATGCAATATTCATGCACACTCACACAACTAGGTCTTAAGTGGCTTCCAAGTAAGCAGAAAGAAAAAGAGGAAGGAAATGAAAATGGAAAGAGGGAAGAAAATGGAAATTTCTTCCTCAAAATGGAAGAGGGAAGAATAGTGAGGGAGCAGGATGTTAACATTTTAGGGAAATCAAGGAGAGATTTCCCAGATGGAACAGGAATTAAAGAACTGGGAGAGGGGCAGTGACATTCCTATGGAGGGACAAAATGCTAAGTTTTGCAGGAGCCTGAGCTCCTGTATAATGTGGCCCCTCCCTCTGCCTCCAGAGCCCTTGGCAGCTTGGAGAGCAAAGCTGAGAGCATCTGTGAATGGTTCTGGAGCAGAGGGGGAGAGGCCATTTTACACAGGAGCTCAGGTTCCTGCAACACTTAGCATTTTACCCAGTGGTGTCATCCTACCGGTACACTGGGCGGGACATCCGGATGATCGACAGCCTGCCCGTCGCGTACCGCAGCATTACGCCATTTGTGTAACTGGTTATGCAAACGGCGTAACGCTGCGGTACGCAACGGGCGGGCTGCCGATCACCCGGATGTCCCGCCCAGCGTACTGGTAGGATGACACCACTGACTTTACCCCTCCCTATAGGAATGCCACTGGAGAGTGGAAGACTGGAGGACAGCAGAGCAAGAACACCAAAGTGTCCAGCTGTGGCATGAGGCTGTGGCTTGAGTCTGTGTCCCTTGTAGCCTGAACCAGGGCTATAGGCAAGGAGTGAGCCCCTTGGTGGACAGTAAAATGCTTCACTTTCATGTGGTGGGGAAGCTTGTCTTTCCCACCACCGCATTACTCTTCACCAATGTCCCCAGCCTCTGAGATGGAGACTCAAGCAGTGACAAGTGCGCCAAGTGATTCTCCTTGGAGTTCCTGATGGACTGGGTAAGGGGAACCATGTGCTGGAAGCCTATTAGAGACAAAGGGGTTCTGGAGTCTTGCAAACTATACAACACTTACCACCTCTCCACCCCTCACCTCCCAAAATACTTAGGAAAGTGCTATACTGGTCAGGCTGAAGAGCTTGGACAGGCTTAGGGGGATTGTTATTCCCCCACCCTTTGGAGAGCAGCCCCTTCTTTCCATTACCATATTCCAAACTGTTTTGACCCCCCTCCTATTTTCAAGTTTGCTACATTGTGTGAGTGAAGTCTTGTTCCAGCAATACAACTCCAAGGCAGGGCCAAACCAAGCGCATCGAGAGACATTTGAAGCAAATGTCAGGGGTCAGAATTTTCAAGATAAGCCACATAAGATAAGCCACATTTCAGTCTATCACTGCACTCCTATACCCACTTTCCTGGGAGTAGGCCCCACTGAGCCCAATGCAACTTACTTCTGAGAAGATATGTCCAGAGTTCTACTGTAAGGTCCCTGAAGATGTGGAATTCTTTTTGTGGTTCAGTGGATCCGAACCTTTGACCACAACTAGATAAGGCCATAGACACATGGCTTCTGCTAAAAAGAGCAGGCCTGCCTGTCCTTATCTTCCCCTGGTAAATGTCTAGTAAAAGGAGATATACATCTCCGTGCTTCAATTTTCAGTGCTTTCGCTCAACTTCGCTGGCTTGGGATGGGATAGAAACTTGAGTGAGATGCTACCACACCCCACATTTTATTGTATTAGATATTTCCCAAGCATAGAACGGTGGCTTTCAGTGGCTGTCCCACCTTGTCTTGTTAGGCTTCTCTTCTAGTTCTGGTCTTATTTTGTGGCCATGTGTGTACCTGAGGACAGAATTAGGTAGCCAATCAATAGGTGCAAATATGCTCATTTAGAGCGCAACCCTAAACTGGAGTCAGGCCGGCATAAGCTAAGCCAGCAAAGTTTGGCCAGCACAAGGGCCACCATAAAGCGTTTTTGGACCACTCTTGGAGTCAGGGAGGATGGCTAACGTCTGTGTGCTGGCCTCTCTGACTCCGAGAATGGTCCAAACACACTTTACAGTATCCCTTGTGCTGGCCAAACTTTGCTGGCTTTGCTTATGCCGGCCTAACTCAGTTTAGGATTGCACCCCATCATTTGAATGTAGTGTTTCTGTTCAGTGCTAGCAAATTTTAGTTTTTTTTTAAACACAGGAAAAAACACAGCACCGAGTGCTTCACAGCTGCAAAACACCCCCACAAATCATTATTCTTTCACCATGGCAGATTATCACTAATAGGAGACTGATCTTCCCGGCAGTTTCTTAACTGTGGCGTTAAAACTTTTAAGTTCCCAGTTGAGAAATCAATGGCGGCATAATTAACTCTGATTTACGTTCGGAAGGCATTTGTATTCCTGCATTGAGGACATGTTCCATTATGTTATCTACAGAAGTGTCAATTCATTCACCAGCAAATCCATGCAAAGTGTCTCGCTAATTTCCCCTTTTCTATAGTCATAAACTGGGAGCATATCACTGCTATGCATCATCATGGATTAGAACAAAATTGCTTACTAATTTCTTCCTCAAGCATGTTTGTGTGCTTCTGGGCTGATTTAGTAGAAAAACAGTAATCAAAACTGAAAGTGTAATAACGTTGTAATGAGATTATAGGTACATCTCGCAAATAGAGGCTCGAGGCTTGCCGCAAGGAGAAGGCGTAAGAAACAAATCCACATTTTGTTTTAAATGACAGAATGAAATTTATATTTTCATTAGGGCTCCTTTGATGGGCTGTCCTGACGCATTGCTGCATGCGCTCCGTTTCCTAGAGTGGTGAGAGGTTCTAGGAGCAGCAGTGCAGGACTTGGAGGCAAACTAGATGTTGTGGGGCAGCTCTGTGCACTTCTGTCCCTTCACGTATTGTGCAAGGGGACTCGTGGGTGCGTGCGGCCACCCTGTCACGTCATGGTTGGCTCTTTGTTTTGTTTGGGTGAGAGAGCACGAGCGTCCCAGGGCATCATTACGATCTTTGCTGTGCAATGTACAAATATACAAGCAGAGCAGACAAGTGGAGGCAAGCAGGCCCTCCTGAAGGCAGCAAATTCCCTGAGAGAAACTGTATTTCCCAAGGTGCTCCGCTCAGGGCCGGCCCATCGACTGAAGCAAATTGACACAATCACCTCAGGCAGCAGATTGGTGGTGGTGGGTGCCCATCTCTGTCTATTTGCCTTCACTGCCCCTCCTCCACCATCCACTCCCTGGACTGGAAAAGGAAGAGAGAGCAGAGAGAAAGAGGAGATGTGCAGGGGAGAAGAGTGCCCAAGGGCACGTTGCGGACCTCTTAGTTTGAGGATGAGACGCATCCTGAGGCCAGAAGGACAGGCTATTAATACATGGGCTTCCCATTTCCTCCTTCTGGCCAAGCAAAACACATTGTGCCGTCACTTGGTAGGTTTCCACATCCCACAGGCAGCAGCTAGTGAAACACCGTTTGAGTTTACATAGTACAGTGTGGCAGAAGTGGATGGATGAACTGCAATGTTAGAATCAGGGGTCTGTCAATGATGTGATTGGCAGGAGTTTCAAGCCAGACAAAAGGAAGGACTTCACACATAATTTAAACCATGGCATTCACTGCCTCAATGGAGGAGACAAGGTGGCTTTAAAGGGGGATTAGATAAATTCATGCAGGATGTATCTATCACTGGTTATTGTTCAGGATGGCCACACACCACCACCTCCAGAATCTGAATAAATAGCAGGTGCATTGCAGAGGAAGGCAGGGGGCTGCCCTCTTGTCTGTGGGCTTCCTGGAAGCATCTGTTGACCACTGTGCAAAACAGGATGTTGTACTAGCTGGATCTTTGGTCTGATTGGTCAGAGCTCTTCCAAAACTGATGGGTGGGGAAACTCATAATACAATGATTTGTCCAACTTAAGCAGGACTGGCCCATCCATGGAGCCCACTAAGACATCTGTCTAGATAGTGTATTTGCAAAGGTGCCTATCTGTGCCTCTCTTCCACTCTGGCCCATCACTCTCCTCTCATTCCTACTTAATTCTGCTTAATTCTTCTCTTCCTTTTTGAATTCTGGGAGCAGCAAGAGGAGGTGAGACAGTGGCTGGTCTTCTACCAAGTATGTGGGGGGAGGTTATGGCAGCCTCATAAAGGGGACAGCAGCATTTGTCACACTGCCTCAGTCTTTGGCCTGCCCTTTCCTTAAGGTCACTTGGATCAGGTGACCCACAGTTGAGCTGCCTTCCAAATACTACCATCTTTTCTCCATGCTACCTGCAGTGTCAATGATTTGTTGTTTAGCCCTTTGCAAACTCCTGAAGATATGGCAGTTATACAGTATGCAGGTCATCACAGTCCTTCCTTGTAAGAGAAGAACAACGTTTTTATGATAGAAGTTGATTAGCTATCAGAATTTGATGGGCTGGTACTGATAAAATAAAATTAGCTTTTAGGAGAAGATTGTTGTAACATCTAGAAATCTCCTTAAGCCCACATTACAAAAACTTGTAGTAGAAAGAAATGTCACTTAGTGGCAGTAAAGGAGATAGAAACAGAAAGCAAATTCTCTTAGACCAGTGATGGTGAACCTTTTGGGCTTGGCGTGTCAAAACTTAGGAAAATGCTTAACTTGACTCTGCTAGTGTGTTAATCCCCCTCCCAAACAAAAGGGAAACAATTATTCTTATTATTAATTGGATTTATACCCCGCCTTTCTGCCCAATGGGCACCCAAGGCAGCTTACAACATAAAAAAAATACAAAAAGAGACAGTTAAAATTGTATTAAAACAGTATGTAAAACAATTTTAAAACAATTTAAAATGAACAAACCCCCATGGATCCCATAGTTGTATAAAATGCCAGCCCACATGTCAGCAGTTAAAAGCTTGTACATATTCATTCATTTAAACAAAAAATACAATCTAATCATGTGTGGTGCTATGTATTATATAAAGAAACATCAAATAATTACAAAAGTGGAAAATGAGTTCAGCAAACTCAGTTTTTGTCAGGCATTGATGAATACTGGTGTGTCACCCCAAACATTGTGGTGTGTCACCTTTGACACACGTGTCATAGGTTCACCATCACCGTCTTAGACAGTGAGACAGACAGACAGATGTAAAATCATTATTAGCTTACTCCTTGGATTGATCCTAAAGCCATTCCCTCTAGTTAAAGGAAAATAATGATGCTCAAAGCTTCTATGCTTGCTTGAATCAATCAAGAATGATTGGTAAAGATGCAGTAAGATCCGCTAGAGAAAAGATAATTAATCCACAAAAATAACTCAAATATGCAGGAAAGTCCACAAGATGAACAAAATGGTTCTTACAGGAACCAGTTAGGATACAAGCAAGAAAAGACAAATCTATCAAGGATTTATTAAAAAGTAAAAGTAAAATGCATGACCACAGTCTCAGAGGGATCAGAGAAGCACCCTGTTTTTAAAAGTCCGGCTTTACACTGGGCTGCTCTGATCTGCGCCAGAAATTTCCCTGATGCAGGTTTGAGTAGCCCCATTGTGGCGGCTGGGCCACTGTTTGAGGTAAGGGCATTGTTTGTCCCTTTACTCTGAGTTGCACTGTAGCCATCTTCAACCATGTGCTGGATACAGCGTAGGCCAATTGGCCTGCCTCTTCCAGCGCAGGATAGGATTGGGCTGGCCATGACCCAGCCAGGTTCTTTCCAGGACCAGATTAACACATACAATCTGAGGCCCGTCGAACAACATGTGAGGTTGAGGATCCTTTTTTTAAATGGTTAAAAGCCGCCACAGGGAAAGGAGCAATTCAGATTGGTGGGTGGAGGCTTAAGCACCTTTCTCCATTCTGTCAACCTGAACATAAATTGCTTTCTGATGCCATGGAGTTGGGGTGGGCAAAGACTAGTAGAGTATCTGTGAGCTCCATCCCAGATCATGGCTACTAGTAGCTTTGGGGGAGATTTCAATTTGGGAAATATCAGAGAGGGAAAGGTAAATCTCCTCCCAGATGCACCATGTTCCTTACTCAAGTGGTGCAAGGGAACAATATTTTAGGCTAAAAATAATAATGCCAGGCGATCCAACCATGGATTTTTCATGTCATATGTAGGGATGAATAAGCACTGAGTGTGTGCATTCAAGGCATTCTGTGGCTGCCAAATTTTAAAAGGGTAATGGATAAAGCTGTCTTTCAGGGAAACCACTCTTCCATTAGTGATCATAATCTTGTTGGAGAAGCAACCGCATGCAGGTTAGAGCTATACAGTGTGTGTTAAGGTTGGCCTCGTCTAGTAGAGGGAGTTTGCTGGTTGTTTAAAGATATGTGGGTTGCTCTCTCCTACTGTTGTGAGACCTCTTGAATGACTTCTTGACCTGTATTGTTGTTTCTGCCTCTGCAATAATTGCTGCATCTCTCTCTCTCCCTCCCCAAGTGAAGCTCTTAACTAAAGACAGTTGTTGTTGTTGTTGTTGTTCAGTCGCTAAGTCGTGTCCGACTCTTCGCGACCCCATGGACCACAGCACGCCAGGCCTCCCTGTCCTCCACTAGCTTCCTGATTTCACCCAATTTCATGTTCTTTGCTTCGGTGACACTATCTAACCATCTCATCCTCTGCTGCCCCCTTCTCTTTTGCCTTCAATCTTTCCCAGCATGAGGGTCTTTTCTAAAGAGTCCTCTCTTCTCATGAGGTCGCCAAAGTACTTGAGCTTCAGCTTCAGGATTTGTCTTTCCGGGGAGCAATCAGGCTTGACTTTCTGGAGGATTGACCGATTGGATCTCCTTGCAGTCCAGGGGACTCTCAAGAGTCTTCTCCAGCACCATAATTCAAAAGCATCTATTCTTCGGCGCTCTGTCTTTCTTATGGTCCAGCTCTCACAGCCATACATTGCTACTGGGACCATTTTAGTTCATTACCTCCCATGATGTCGATGTTCAGCCTTGACATCTCACATTTGACCACATCTAGCTTACCTTGATTCATAGATCTGACGTTCCAGGTAGGACTGCTTTAATCCCACATGCTGCTTTAGTAAGTAAAAGTAAAAGGGTTTCTGATTAAGTGGCCATAACTTTTGATAGAATATAGATATTCCAATATGGTTTGTTTCATTGCATTCAGCATTAAATGACCTTTCCAATCTCTCTCTCTCTCTCTCTCTCTCTCTCTCTCTCTCTCTCTCTCTCTCTCTCTCTCTCTCTCTCTCACACACACACACACACACACACACACACACACAATTTTGGCCACTACAGGTTGAGTATCCTTTATTCGGACTGCTTGGAACAGGAAAGTGTTGGAATTTCAGATTTTTCTGGATTTTGGAATAGTTGCACAAATGCTTCCTCTTGCTCTTTTCACCGCTATTCTTATGGCGTCTGCTGGCATCTTTGACATTTGTGCGTCTGTAGAGGCATACACCACAGAGCACAGAACGTATAGAGTGTACCTGCACTGTGTGGGAATGAGTAGAAGATCTTCTTGTGTTTACACAACAGAAAACACTGCTTGGATAAAAATGTCTGGATTTTGGAATAGTCCAGGATTTTGAATGTCCAGATAAAGGATAACTCTGGGCTGCAGTGCTGACAATCTATTGTCAAGCTCTTTTGTTGCTCCTGAAAGCTTGCTGACCGGGACAATTGCCTCCCAGCACCCCTGTAGCTATGCCACTAGCTGCAAATATGTGCCAGCACTGCAGGAGCCCCTAATAAGCCTCCATGAAATCCAAGGGTTCCCAGAATCTCTGTTAGATTACCTCTCAGGTTCTTGAAGCATTTCTAATTATGCTTCATGCAACTGGTTTGAAACACACTCCATAGTAGTGTCCTGTATACTGGCCTGGATCAAAAATTCCGAACAGACTCAGTGGAGAGGCCAAGTGTCTCTGCCTTATACATAAATAATGCCTCTGCATCTTTAAAAAAAAAGATTTGGAAAGTGCAGAAAATGTCCTTACAAGTATTTGAGCCTTGGCAGGTTTCTAAATGTTCCACGTCCAATTCACAGATTCTTGTGTATTTCAGATTAGCCTGTGAAGAATGAAAATAATTACACGTTTAATCAGCATTTGGTACCTAACAACCTGATTAGATTTCACTTTGCTAAATTTCAGCAGAGGCTTAATAACAGCATGTGATAACGAGAGCCTAGTCACTGCATTTTCATGGGTTATTGTACAATGAGCCACAGCACAAAAATTAAAACTCAGCGACACTTACAATTATTTCCAGACCCGTATTTGTTCTGCCAAATTCCCTGCCGGGCCTCCCCAAAGGCCCTAATGCCCACACTAGGCTAACAAGTTTCCCCTCCAGAGCGGCCTCAGAGGTAGGCAAGAGGGAGGGGGTTCAGTCACCCACTGGGCCTTCTCTCTTCCAGCAGCTTTGATTGAGATCACCGGCTGGCCAGCCTCCTCCAGACTGCCCTCATCACTGGCTTAGCTCAAAATACCCTAATTTAGCACCAACAAACCCCACCAACAAACAATAGGCAGTCAGCTTGCCTAAGCCACAACTGCCTCCTCCACTTGGTGGCTCCAGGGGCGTGGCAGCAATACAACAGTTCCCAATAATTATTCCCCACAATAAGCTTACCTTATCCTTTATCCAGTCCATCCAGTCCGTCTAACAGTCCTTCAGGCAGTCAGTCCCAATCCATCCATCCAGCACCTACCTGGTACCCTCCTCCAGCACCTACCCAGGTCCTTTTCTCCACCTCCTGCCTCCAGCTTTATACTGAAGCCAGCCAATTGGTGTCTGTTGTGAGGCAGGCTTTACCATCAGCCACACCCATCTGCACCTGTGCTAACCTCCCTTCATAGCCAGAGCCCTTATCAGCCTGCAGCTGTGTTCCTGATGCAGGAGTTCTGGGATTAACCCCATAATCCCTGGTTTACCTGGCCAAGGGGCCATTGCTGATACCGTTCCCTATCTCCTTGGGGTATCTCCTGCCTTTTCCAATACAGTATTTTTTTTTTTTTGCAGAGGGCATTTTGATAACAATGCAATGAATGCTCCTGGTATATGTGGCCCTGGCATACAGCCTATCAATACTACCAAAGAGCCAAACTAGATGCTACACTGAGATCCCAATCCAATTAAACCACTGTGCTGCTGGAATGCTGGCCCAATATTCTTCATGGCAGCTGGAAAATGTGGCTTCCCATTCTGCGCAGTGCGGCCGCCACCACAAGCCACCATCACCATCTGCCAGTGGCCTCCAGAGAAGCCCCAACACTAGGTCCTTGGCATGGGAGTGGGCAGTGGGTGGGAGGAATAGGGAGGTGAGGTGGAAGAACTGGGCAGAGACTGCGGTGGGGAGGGGTGTCTGTCAAGGACAGAAAGGGGGTGATATTAGCGGCAGTAGCTCCATTGATATCCCCTCCCCTTCCCTGCCTCAATCTGCCTACCTGGGTCCCAGAAGTTGTACTAGATGGGGCATCCCATGCATGGTTGCCGGAGAAAAACGGCCTCATCTATATTCCCCATAGGCTGCAGTGGTAGAATGGACTACACACAATTTCAGGCTGTAGGTCGGTGGAGATGCCATTTTTGGACTCTTTTTCCATATAAAAATACATCTCTGCAAGTAGAGAAATAGAAGGATCTAGCCCAGTCTTCTCCCTGCAGTTATACGTTCGTTCCCAAGAAGTAGGAGTTGTATGTGTGTGTTTTTAAACATAAGGAAGCATTCACAAGGGCCCACTCCTGTCCAGCTTCCCAGTCCTGGTGCAACCATGCCAATCGGGTGTGCACTGAATCCTGTGGTTGGCGGATCGTCATGGGGGTCTCCTCAAGGTAAGGGAACATCCCAGACTGGAAAAGCAAGAGGAGCACAAACCAGGTTGTGTGGAGGAAAGGAGATGTTCTAGTCCACCATTCTCATCTCCTGCTCTTCCTCTTCTGCTCCATCTCTCTTTAGGCCTACATGTCTAAGCACGTTGCACAGATTTGATGTGCTAAATCTATTGTTACTCAGCATTGCCATATGCTGTCTGGGGCTCCCAGGATAATGGAGTTTCTAAATTGCTTGTGCAATGTCTAAATTAAAAAATGAAGCCTTACTGGTGGCAGTGAAGGGGGGGGCAAGCCCTCGATCAATTCAGGTAGGTACAAAAAGCATCGTTCTTTGTGCCGCTGAAGTCTAATCATTTTGAAAACTCTCCCAGCAATAATATAACATGACAAGAGTAACTTGGGTGAATAAAAATTGCAGAAATTTTCCCCTGGGGAAAGTTTTCAGTGGCAACAAGTTCTCAAAATGAGGCTTTTGAATGAGTCTGGTGTGCATTGTTTGGAGTTTGCCGGCTGGTTGACACTATTTCCTTGCTTTATTGATGAATCCGCAGCTCAGTGATAGAGCACATGCTTTGCATGCGGAAAAATCCCAGATTCAGTCCGTGGCATCTCCAGGAAGGGCTGGGAAAGGCCCCTCATGGAACCCGGGAGAGCTGCTGGGGGGGTTGGTGTCGCCAAGACTGACCCATGCAGGAGGCCGTGTCCTATGTTCATAATTTAAAACAATGATTGGTAATAGGTTTGCTTCTGCATTTTAACATATACTGTAAATGCTAAAGGCTCTCCCAGGCAGTGGTGCCCTGAGCATGCATGGGGCCTCTGTTCCCCCCTTCCCGCACTATGCAACACCTCTTATTGTACCCTTACTGGAGCAATGGTGTGGCACCTAGAAGTGACATCATCTCAGTTGCACGCACTGCCAATTCACTTCTGGAGCAGCTATTTCTAGCCATTTGGAGCCTCAGAAAGATGGAGGCTGCTTTTGACATCTTTCTGCTGTCCTTCTGGGTGCCTCCAGGCACAAAAGGCGGGGTAAAAATCTAATAATAAATAAATAAATAAATAAATAAATAAATAAATAAAAGATAGTGTGGGCCTCCACTTGTCAGGGGCTCGGGTGGCATGCTCATCAACCTCCCTGGCGCAGGACCTAGCGCCAGGGTCTTCTGGCCACCTACTCCGTACACTACTGCTTCCAGAATTGTAATATTACATGTTACTAGAAGACACTGCATGTGCTCAAGGCTGGTTGCAAGGGGCCCTAGCCAGTGGTGTCATTCAAATGATTTAGGAACAGGAACTCACTTTTGATTGGCACTTGTCAGGAACCCGGAACCAGCCACGGAGCCCGTTAGGATCCGGGACGCCCATTCTGGTCCGTTCCCCCTGAATGACATCACTGGCCCTAGCCATGCATTGGGCCACTCCTCTTGGCACACCTGCCCCCTGCCAACAAGTTGAGTGTACTGAGGGTTCAGGAGACGGCCAGACCAGCTAGGGCCCAGTCTCACCAATATGTGCTTATTCATGAACCTTAAGGTGCCATGTAGCTTACTGCCTGCCACTTTACATGCAGACAAAGCTCATTTTGCACTGAAAATGCACTATACAACACTTGTGCTTTTCTAATGGTTCTTCAATCAAGGGAAGAAGCACCATCTTGGTTTTTAAAATAGCATGGAACTGCATAGCACACGGCTGCAGCAGAAGGAGCATGAACCCTGAGCAGTGTCCTATGGGGGCATGTGTGTATATTTACTTTTTTATTATTAGCATTGTTATACTGGTTTTCCATCCCATTCTGGACCATCAAAGAGGCTTACAATAAAAAGCAGAAATGCTTAGTAGAGTAGGACGAGTACCAATTGATTAGTACAGTGGGTGTCAGTTAACAGAGAATCAGGATGACCTGGGAGACTGAAAGGTGGGATACAAATATTTTATAATGTTGCAATTAGTTTTTCAACAGAGGTCTAACTGGGCAAGAGCTGAATGACCAGTGTCATGAATGAGTAGCTCCCCCCACAGCTGCACTCATCAAGATACCAACAAAGGGCTCCCCTGTTTTCGGCTGTGGAATGTTCGATGGTATGAAAGCTCTAGAACACACCCCTGCACAAAGAGAATGGCTCCTTCCTAAGAGAACGGCTCCTTCCTAAATTGTTCCGAAGATTCTTCTCCAGCTTCTCCATCCAAGCAGTTTTAAGAGTGTGATAAAAGCAGACCCTGGCAATGCATTATAGTTACCGGTACGTGTGGTGCCAACCAGAATTCAATATTGCAGATTATCTGCAGTGAAATACAACTGTATGCTTGACCTAACCATAATGAATGAGACCCCCCCCCCACCTCATCTCATCCCAAAAAGTTGCCCCACAGTGTTTTCAATAAGCTGCTTGCTGATGAGACATTTGGTAGCTCAGAGTTCATTAGGAAAAAAAGGAATAATAAAAAGGAAAGATAATTAAAATTCTATTATGAAGGAAAGAACGCTTCCCCCACTCAGGTGGCTTGTGCCCTTGGCAGGGTGGAGGGAAGGGGCAGCACCCCAAGAATTGGTGAAGGGTGCCCTGACTCCACTGCCCTCTTGCTCCCTTCACCAACTGCATCAGGTCACCTCATGGTTGGGCTGCCCTTTACATTGCCCCTCCCCTGTGTGCTGCAGACAGCATTGCACTGACCTCCTAGCACAGTATGCACAATGACTCTGCAATCCTAAACACAAATACCAGGCAGGAAACGTCCTTGAACATGGTGAGACTAACTTCAATACGTAAAGTCAATACATAAAGGATTGTACTATTTTTGGTTGCATTAGTCCTTATGCCTTGCATCTCATGTATGACACAGTACTAGGGGGCTATTTTTATCAGCAAGTGCAGGTTGAGTCCCAGGAGCCAGCGACAACATGTGGGACTGATAGGCAATGCAGTCTCTGGCAATTCCCTACTCACCAATAGGTCTGCCCAAGGACCTAGTTAAGCACAATGCATCTGCTCTGTATGACAGCCCAATGGGGGTTTCACAAACTTCCTATGGCAGTGGTTCTCAAGCTTTTTTTTTTTTTTTAGCACTTTTTAGAATGATACTCGTGTTGGGACCCACTGGAATTGATGTCACTAACCTGGAAGTGATGTCATGGCCAGAAATGACATCATCATACAGGAACTACTGCCATCAAATGACACTTCTGGAATGCAAACTGGCATTCTTGGAGTGCAGCAACTGAACAACCATGAAACATCCCTGACAGAAAGCAAGATGTGGACAAAATATTATGTAAAAGCACTGAACTAAAAACAAAATTTAAAAAGACCCTCATTTGAAAATTCAAACTGTTAACACTCAGAAAAGGAATTTAGCAAGAGCAAGGTCTGAAGCTTCCAAATGGTGGTTCCCAGCTTTCCGCGACCCACCTGACATCAGGTTGCGACACACCAAATGGGTGCTGACCCGCAGTGTGAGAAATACTGCCCTATGGGCTTTGTTTTCTCTGATGGGTCACAAATGATGTAGGGCAGCCATAACTGAAGTACATTCTCAGAAAGACCACATTAGTCAAGCAGCCGTTTCTACTATTCCCGAGTTTGCCCCCTGCCGCCTCCCGCCTCCTCTCTCTCTCTCTCTCTCTCTCTCTCTCTCTCTCTCTCTCTCTCTC
>JAJKFI010000008.1:26459058-26494197 GCA_029204185.1 Lerista edwardsae
AGAGAGAGAGAGAGAGAGAGAGAGAGAGAGAGAGAGAGAGAGAGAGAAGTTGGCAGACTGGAAGAAACAAAGTTTTTTTTGGGGGGGGGAGCATTCCTCATTGAGCATACTGTGCTTCGTAAGAACATAAGAACATAAGAAGAGCCCTGCTGGATCAGGCCAAAGGCCCATCTAGTGCAGCTTCCTGTATCTCACAGCGGCCCACCAGGTTCCCCAGGGAGGCATGAGACAACAAGATGCTTGCATCCTGTTGCCACTCCCTTGCATCCAGTACTCTGAAGTAGCCTACTACTAGTGTAAGGAGGCTACAACCCATCATTGCCCATAGCCCACAATGGACTTTTCTTCCAGAAATCTGTCCAATCCCCTCTTAAAGGCATCAAGACCAGATGCCATCACCACCTCCTGTGGCAAAGAGTTCCACAGATTAACTACCCGCTGGGTAAAAAAGTACTTCCTTTTATCTGTTTTAAGTCTCCCAACCCTCAGTTTTAGCGGATGCTCCCTGGTTCTGGTGTTTTGAGAGAGGGAAAAGAACATCCCTTTATCGACTCTATCCCTTCCATGCATAATTTTGTATGTCTCAATCATGTCCCCCCTCAGGTGCCTTTTTTCTAGGCTGTAAAGCCCCAAATGCTGCAGTCTTTCTTTATAAGGGAGGTGCCCCAGCCCCGTAATCATTTTTGTTGCTCTCTTCTGCACCTTTTCCAGCTCCACTATGTCCTTTTTGAGATGCGGCGACCAGAACTGGACACAATATTCCAGGTGTGGCCTTACCATCAATTTGTACAATGGCATGATAAATTTTATTCTCAACCCCTTTTTTAATGACCCCAAGCATGGAATTGGCCTTCTTAATTGCTGCTGCATACTGGGTCGATACCTTCATTGAATTGTCCACCAGCACCCCAAGATGAGGAGCAAGTACTGCTAAAGGAAAGTCAGCATGGCTTCTGTAAGGGTACGTCTTGCCTCACAAACCTTTTGGAATTCTTTCAAAAGGTCAACAGGCACGTGGATGTGGGTGAACCTGTGGATATCATATACCTGGATTTTCAGAAGGATTTCACAGACAGCTCAGAACCATTAGCCTATAGGTGAAGTTTTGGTTTTTTGCCCCAATGTGCATCACTTTACATTTGTCTACGTTGAAACGCATCTGCCATTTGGCTGCCCATTCCCCCAACTTGGAGAGATCCTTCTGGAGCTCTTCACAATCCTTTCTGGTTTTTACCACCCGGAAAAGTTTTGTGTCATCTGCAAACTTGGCCACCTCGCTGCTTATCCCTGTCTCCAGGTCATTTATGAATAAGTTAAAAAGCACGGGCCCCAAGACAGATCCCTGGGGCACTCCACTTTTCACCTCTCTCCATTGTGAAAATTGCCCATTGACCCCCCACTCTCTGTTTCCTGGCCCTCAACCAATTCTGGATCCATAAGAGGACCTGCTCTCTTATTCCCTGACTGTGAAGTTTCCTCAGCAGCCTTTGGTGGGGACTGTGTCAAACGCCTTCTGAAAATCCAGGTATATGATATCCACAGGTTCACCCACATCCACGTGCCTGTTGACCTTTTGAAAGAATTCCAAAAGGTTTGTGAGGCAAGACGTACCCTTACAGAAGCCATGCTGACTTTCCTTTAGCAGTACTTGCTCCTCTACGTGTTCAGGTACGTGAAGAGGTATGTGAAGTTCCTCTTTAGAGAGGTACTGGCTACCTGTGGCCTGCTGCATGCCACACAGACTCTGTGAGCCTGGGCAGGTGGCTCTGCTATGCCCTGTCTGGCACATAGACATTTGGGTGGCAGGCTTCACCTCCCAAGCTGAGCTCTGCAAAGCCATGTCCCGGAGACTGGAAACACAGTTCAGTGATGACATGATGCTGTCGAGCTCTGTGCCCCCAAAGGTTGCCAACCCCTGGCTTAACGGAACACAGTTTGTATGTCTGCAAGGTGTCCTACCTGCCCACTGACAGCACACTGGGCACCACAACCCTCAAAACTGGGCATTCAGGGTGGTGCCTTATAGATGTGGAGACCCGTGGGCTCCACCCTAAAGGAGTTTAATAGGACCCAACTTCTAAAGTAAAGTCACATTTGGTATGTCATATGATATTTTCTTTTGTGATATTATAGTTTTGTTGTATTTCCTCCTCACTTGAAAAAGAAAACCTATCAATTAAAATACAGCTCATGATTCTTACTTTAAAAAAGTTGCTAATCTTCCAAAAGTAATGCTTAATCAACGATGTAAAGGAAGACAGTAACTAAAAAAGCTCTGTCTAGTTAATTAAATAAAATCAGGTATTCTGCTGGAAGCAGTTAATGAACCATGAGTAATATAATTATTTTCTGAAAACTGAACCAGGAAAAAGTAATTACTTATTTAAGACTAAATAATTACAGTGTGCTCTCCAGTTTATGGCTAGGCATCCCAAAGATGAAATCTAAGAATCATGTTGATTCTCTCACCTCCAAATGGGATTTTATGAACATTCACGCATGAGTGGCTGGCCCTGGAACTGCCCTTGAAATGTAGTGGCTGTTTACAGAAGAAAATCACCTTAATGTGCTGCAATGATGTTATCAACATCACATGTAATTTGGCCCAAGGAATAGCCCAGTGCAGACCTGTGTTAGGAGCCCTGCCGGAGAGTTGTGTATAATCTTAAGAACAAGCCAATGAAGGCTGCAAAGAAGGCTTACATTGGAGTAAGCTCCATTGAATAAAATTGGACTCACACTTCCAAGTAAACATGCACAGCAGTAGTTCTCAAACGTTTTAGCACCGGGACTCACTTTTTAGAACAACAATCTGTGAGGAACAACCAGAAGTTATGTCATTAACTTGAAAGTGACTTCATTAGCTTGGAAGTGATGTCATGGCTGGAAGTGCCATCAACAAGCAGGAAATACTATAACCTACAGTTTGGGAAACACTGATGTATAGGCTTGTACTGTCAGTTATGGAGAGAGGCTCTGGCTTAGTGACAGAGCTCATGCTTTGCATTGAGATGGTCCTGAAATGCAATCCTAGGAAGCCCAGAGAAAAGGTCCTGCCTGAAATCCCAGAGAGGCACAGCCATTCAGTGTTAACAATGCTGAGTCAGGCAAACCAAGAGGCTGACTCTGTCTAAGGTGGCTTTTTTTTTTTTTTGTAAATTTTTTTATTTTATATATAGATATGGGTAAGGTAATAGGAAAACATGGGAAAGGGATACAATGGTCAATGCAAAAAGAACACATTGATTACAGCTTATTCATCTCCACTTAATTACTGTTTGCATACAACCTAATTCATCCTTTATCATCTTAAAAATTATGTATACAAATCTTAATAACTCTTATTCCTCTTTCTTATTTACACCATCTTTTTTCTCTACAACCTAAGATTTTCTATACAGTACCTTAACATCTAATCTTTATTTCATTTCTTCTATCCAATCATAAAACAGCCTCCAGTATTCTTGAATCTTTGTTATATTGCCCTCTTTCATCCTTTCAAACATCCATTTCTGCAATTTCATATATTTTCTCTGTTAGCTGTTCAACATTTGGAATCTCCTCATTTTTCCACTTTTGTGCATACAATAATCTTGCTGCTGTATTTAAAGGTAAAGGTTTCCCCACGACTGAATGGTCTAGTCGTGACCGACTATAGGGGGCAGTGCTCATCTCCGTTTCTAAGCCAAAGAGCCAGTATTTGTTCTAGGACAAGCTTCCATGGTCATGTGGCTGGCATGACTATACGCCATAGCGCACGGAACACTGTTACCTTCCCATCGAAGTGGTTCCTATTTATCTACTTGCATTTAGGTGCTTTCGAATTGCTAGGTTGGCAGGAGCTGGGACAAGCAACGGGAGTTCACTCCGTCACGCAGTCTTGAACACCCAACCTTCCGGTCGGAAAGCCCAGCAGCAGCGGTTTAACCTGCTGCGCCACCACGTCCCTCAAAAAACTGTAATATGTTTTTTCCCTTTATCTTGAATATTACCCATCATTTAAGGAGAAATAACTCTGGTCTAACCGGTATCTCGCATTTCAACATTTCTTGTAACATAGTACGTACTAAGTGCCATTTTTTTCCGCCTTTTCGCAAGTCCACCACATATGATAAAATGTCCCTTCTTTATCCCTTCTTTATCTTTACATTTTTAACATTTATTCTAAGGTGGCTTCTTATGTGTGTTACCATCAACATTACAAAAATATGGATTTTCCTTTCTGTCTCACCCATTGTGCTCCATGCTCCAACGATCTCTCACTTTGCCTCCTGCGGTTGCCCAACCTGCAGGTTAACATGTGGATGTGGTCCAAGGTTGTATCCAAATGGCCAGGTAGCCCTGTGATCTGAGAACCAGGGGTCAGTCTAGCCATATGGAAGCCATGTCGTGGCTATGAGATATGGAAAACAGCCCCCAGACACCGAGGCATTCTAGATCAGCGATGGCAGGGAAGGATGTGCTGGGCAAAGAGAAGCCACAATGCGTTCCGTGCAATGTTGTTTTCAGTGCTAAATCAATCACTTAAGATACAAATCATTCAGAACATTCCAAAACGTATGTGGAGTTCTTTCGACTTTCAAAAAGTGTGATTTATTAAAAACAATGACTTCACTTGCTGCTTAATGACATCAGTTCCAGCCCTAGGTCTTAGGGGGGTCCCGACAGCTTATTGTCCCTAAAAAAGGGGGCCTGGTGCAAAAAGGTTGGGAATCACTGAACTAGCTCCTCAGTAAATGTTCAATTAAAATGGCTGCTGTCTTCAGTTTTACATCTTTGCTGCTGTTCGCTAACACGCCAACTCCCCAAGCATCTAGCTACCAAGCACTCTTCTTTCTATTATTGCTACGTATAGCTTTCAATAAAGCAGAACACCATTTGTGGCATGGTGAATGCACGAACAGTATAATCATGGATGATTATTGACTGCTTCTTGTGGTCTAAGTGTAGTCAAGCCCTTCATTTACGACTGAGTAGAAAAATCCCTAGTTTAATTCTTACTGTAACCATGTTAATAGAAAAAGGCATTATCATCATCCCTGCCCTCCCCCTGGACACATGGGAATTAGAGTAAGGGAATAATCCAGGACCACACATGACCCCAGGAAAATTGCTGGTCTCATCCTTTCCTGCACGGCCTTCCAAGAGGCGTAATTTTAGTTAGCCGAGGCAAAGCAGAGGCAGGAGGGAGAGCAAAGGGATTTCTGCTTCCAGTAGTGTAATAAATAGAGATAATAACTCAATTTTGTTTTAATATCTCAAACATAAAGGTCAAGCAAAGCGAATATGAAAAGTCCAAGGTAACATTATCCTGTAGCAAAAGCCATTCTCCCAGTGGCAGAAATGTACCATTCTAAATCAGCACAAAATCAAATTAGTTGGCTTTTAGCCAACGTGAGGGGGTGGTGAAAGGCAGGCGGTATTAATATCTGAATTTTTCTGGCTCCTGAGGCTGTGAATCCAAAACTGACTTAAAGAAAAGCCAGGTAGCAAAACAATACACTTCATAAATCTGTGACTGCTCAGAAGGCTCTTGTGTCTGACATGGCAAATAGTATACAGTATTATAATGAAAGTTTTCTGGACGCCTCTGATTAAGGCCGTATCTCAACAAATCACTTGAGAGCACGTTCAACGGCCTGGCAGATTCTTCATTTAAGTGGGTTTCTGATTCAGAGCCACTTTTTTATTCTTCTAAATGGCAACCGTCTATCAGATTTCCTGATGTAAGAGCATAAGTAGAGTCCTGCTGGATCAGACCAATGGCCCATCTAGATTAGTGTCCTGTTGCCCAAAGCAGTCATCCAAGAGGTTCACAAGCAGGGCACAGAGGTCTTCCTTGCTGTTCCTCCTCGGCAGCTGGTAATCAGTGGGGACTGTCTTGGATCATAAACATTTCATCCAGTGATTATGATGCATAACTAGTGATATATCTACCCCTGCTAACTGGGCAAGAGGCAGTTTTCAAGTGGTGTTCCTCTTATATTTAGCAGGGGGAGAGTAATTGTCCCTGTTCACCTGTGTGCAGTGTTTTGTCTAGTGGCTGTTGCTGGTGTGTTTTTTTTAGACTGTGAGCCCTTTGGGTCAGGTAGCCATGTAACTTTATGATTACTACTTGCCTGTGGACCGCTTTGTGAACTTTGTGTTGAAAAGCGGTATATAAATACCTGTTGGTTGATTGATTGATAGATATATCTATGCTTCATGCATCTGGCTAATCCCCTTGGGTGATAGGGATCTTCCCCACACTGTGGAAGTGAATTCTGGAAATTAATTTATTAATGAATATAAGTGGCAACTAAAGTACTGCCATTAGTGGCAGCCAAAGGAGAGAACCACACTGTGAAGGCAACGTCTGGGCCAGAGGATTGGCAGATTACAAGAATACTGTAGATTTGTAAAAACCCCATTGAAAAAAAATGGTGGTTTAGACTAGCCTGCTCATGTAAGCCGCCTTGGGCATTTGCTTCGGCATGGGAAAGACGGGGTATAAATTCTTCAAATAAATAAATAATTAATAAATTATTGTGTGTCACAGGGTGACCTCCCACGTTTTAGTATTATGACAGAAGGAGAAACATGTCTCTGTATTCCAGTGGATCGGGACCCACCGATCCACTCGGTCATGAGCCAATTTCAGGTGGGTCATGAAGCACCTAGAACAACCATGTATTTTACATATTGGGGAAGGGTGTGTGGCTGTTTTGCTTATGTCAAGGTTGTAAATAGGCCTTTTTTCTTTCTGATTCACTTTGTTATTGGAAAATGATTGAGGAAATAACCCAACTTATCGCTGCATTCTCAGGAAAGCAGCAGGTTCTGGCGTCACAATGATAGCATTTCTGTGCATGGCATCACTCCTGGTGGGTCCCAGACAGATTGTCATTCTAAAAAGTGGGTCCCGGTGCTAAGAAGTTTGAGAACCACTGCTGTAGTCCCTTTATCTGCAACATGCATATTTTTGTAAACCTCTGCCACATTCTCCCTTACTCGTTTTTTTAAAAATGGAAATGTACTGCAGCTACTGATCATGTTGTTTGCCCTTGTTTCAGTAGTGTCAGCCTACCGGTACGCTGGGCGTGTCTTCTGGGTGAGCGGCAGCGCGATCGCTGCGTTCTGTTGCGTAACGGCGAAAGCCCGCCCGCTGCAGTGGGCGGGCTTTTGCCGTTACGCAACAGAACGCAGCGATCACGCTGCCGCTCACCCGGAAGACACGCCCAGCGTACCGGTAGGCTGACACTACTGCCTTGTTTGCCTGTGTTTGCCCTTTTATGATATCCTTTTTTAAGATGGGGATGACCAGAACTATACATGGTGCTCAAAATGTGGCCATACTATAAATTTGTGTACAGTATTTACGTTTTGTTAATTAACTTGATATGCAAAGACAGCTAGGTTGAAGGAACCGTCTTACACCTTGTTTTACTGACAACCCAGTCCTAACAAACTCTCCAGCACCAATGAAAATTGAATGCCAACAGGGCGGGCGCTGCATCCTGCAGTGGAGGAAACAGTCACCAAGACCCGCTCAAAGTAAGGAGGGTATTCTGTTCCCAACCTCAGGGCTACATTGTGGCTGCATCAAAACTGGAAAGTTGGTCGTAAACATTTAATGGGGAGGCCCTTCGTTGAAGAGCTTTTGCCATTGCTGTGATGTCAGAATAGACGATACAAGACAGAACCATGGCCTGACTCAGCACAATGCAACTTCCTGTGTAGTCTAAGGCTGCTGATGGTGAATAAATGCTCAATGAAAGAATATATGTTTATTAATTTTTCTAGTTTGTTATAGAAACATATCTTTGTTAATTAATGTTTCTAGTAAACCAAAATGCATTCATAGCAAACATTAATTAGATTACATTTTATTATTGTTAATTGAATGAAAGAGATTAACAGCACAATCCAATTGTCTTCTTGAGCCAGCGCACGCTGCCAAGAGCATGCTGTAAAACACATTGTGACAGCACAGAAGATGGGCAATGGTGGAAGGCCTGCCCCACCCCGCCTGCATCGGTGGCGGAAGGAATACATGGCAGAGCAGGCAAGAGATGCTCTGATTACAGCAGGGGGTGGGAGTGGGGGAGGGTGGGGAGGGGTGTAAGGGGCAGAGGGAGGGGAGAGGCAGAGCTGGGCAAATCGGGCCTTGGAAGGGGGTGGGATTCGTGGCACTGCTGTGCCGTATCCTATCCCCCTTCCTGGGCCAGATCTGCTGACACGCTCCATGTAAACTTGTGGCAGCAAATTGGCAGGATCAGGTCCAAGTTGACCAATTGCTGCAGTTAGGGTTTTCCCTGGGGCAATGGGACAAATGTCTCTAGCCTGCTTAGTTGATGCATAGGATGCAGCGCAACCATGCTGGCCCCATTGCATTGGCGCAGGTTAGGATTAGGCTGCTAAATGTATCACAAACATGGAATTTCAGCAGATAAAAAAACTTCAGAGCCTACAGTTGGGGTTCTGTTCCTGCCACCGTTCTTGCATTGTGCAGGTTGTTAGGCATTGCATGCACAATGGATGAGACTCTTAGCCTTCATTGACAAAAACACAACACATGTCTAAGTGACAGTGGGGGAAGATGACTGTGGGGGCAGACATAACCTTGTGTAGGGAGAAGAGAGTGGGAGATAGAGAAGACGTGGTCAAGGGAATGAGAAGTACAATGAGAGGGTACAGAGCAAGAGGCAGCTATTCATATTCACCGATATTGAATGTAAGCTTGAAGGTTAGTCAGAGATAGAAACTTTATATAAACTTCCTCGACAATTAAGATGTAGTACTGGGAGTCAATCAGGGTTTCAGAAATGCTTTAAAAGTTAGTGAACGTTTCATAGGTTTCCTAAGATAGCAAAGTGACATAGATTTTCCTTCCTGCCCACCTGGGACCTTCAAAATTGGAAGTCTGTTTCCCAATAAGGACTAACTCTGATAACCCAACTGATAAACCTAAACTGGAGTTAGGCTAGCATAAGCTAAGACAGCAAAGTTTGGCCAGCACAAGGACCACCATAAAGCGTGTTTGGACTACTCCTGGAGGATGTGTTTGGAGTAGTCAGGGAGGATGGTGCACATCTGTGCTGCCTTCTCTGTCTCCGAGAGTGATCCAAACATACTTTACAGTGCCCTTTGTGCTGGCCAAACTTTGCTGGCTTAGTTTATGCCGGCCTAACTCAGTTTAGGATTGCGCCCTAAATCTCCCCCCACCGCTGCAGCTGCAGCCCTCGGCGGGGGCAGGGAACCATGGATTTTCCCTCCAGGTATGAGAACATTTGTTCCCTTACCCAGGAGTAGGCCTCTGTTACCCTAATGGGTCACCCTCTGAGATGATTAATGGAGAAGGAACAGGGGGAAAAAATGGGATGAGGATATCAATGCACGTCTCTGCCACCAGTGTCCGCCCTGTTCTGCCCACTGTTCCAAGCCCTCCCCTCCCAAGCACTCCCCTGTTCCTCCCCTCCCTACCCCTTTCCACCCACATTCCACCCCCACCAGCTCTGGCAAGGGCAGTGGGCTCACTGTTGACCTTGCTGCTTGCCATTGACACCAGTTTGCAAGTGTGTGCTGTGTGCTGGCTCACTGCTGGTTAGGAGTGAATGCGACAAGGACAAGGGGACATAATTCCCCTTGCCGCCTTTGCTACCATGAGTCTCCCACCACCCTCTTCTCATGCACCGACAGCAAGTGAGGGGAGGACTGGGACAGTTGCAATCCCCTTCTTTGTCCCAGTCCTCCCCTCACTTGCTGTCGGTGCACCCTTGCCTGGTTTGCAGAATGTGAAGGACTAGGGGAAATTTGCAGGCCTGACTCCATCTTGGATGGAGCTGGGCAGGCTGGGAGGAAGAAAGCAGGATTCATAAAACAATCGGTTCAGGAGGTGTTAACATTTGGTCAGGTTGTTATCAGGAGATGGTGGGAAAGGGAAGGGAGGATAGATCTCCCAAGGCCGGATGACCAGATGGCCCGCCCTAAAAATGCCAACCAGCTGCAGTAAATCTCCTTCTGATGTTAAGCAGAATGAGAATCAAAGAAACCTGTGTTTGGCTCGAGTTCTATAAGAATCTTTAAGGAACGGGTGGGTTCATTCAGCCCCTGGATTGGGGACTGTTTCAGACATGCTATTTGGAGTGTTTTGAGCTGACTTTGCGCAAAGAGGAACATCCAGCTAAGGGAAGTATTTAGTCAAGTCTGTGTTAAAAGTCTGTAAGTGTAGCATGTACTTAGTTTTGTTGTTTTGCTTTTACTATGCTGATATACTCTGATGTTTTGTAACCAAGTTTGAATCTGCTAACTTTTAAAATAAAACTTTGCTTGCTGAACCTATCTGGGAGTACAGTTGGTATTGCTGTTGGAGGATTAACTGGGTGCTGGCTAAATCCAGGACGCTACCCGATTAGTTTGTACTCCAGGCAGGCTCAGAGGAAGGGTTGATAGTCCGGCATTGATCTGGGCTGGTAGTAAAGAGTGTTGCCTTCCTCGAACCTGCCTTTGACACAGAAGAAAATCAATAGCCGGAATGCTAACTTGTATATCTTCATACCCCCAAATTAAAATGTTACTAGTAATGGGCATGCCATAGATCACATGGGAACCCAGTTTCAGCTTTTTGTATGGCCTGGAAGTCCCTGACTGCACATCTGAACTCTCCCGTTCAGACTTCTGGGTACCCTGGAATGACAATAAAGGTTTGGGGGAATAGTTCTTAGGGAGCTTCTAGGGATGCCATTTCTAGGGAGAGCCTTGCAAATGTCAACACACACATAAAGGCCCTAGCAGCCTCAGGCGCACAGGACCCTGATGATTATTAATTAATAATGTATTATTATTATTAATATTAATAACAACAACAATAATAAAGATATTTCTTTCTACACGCTTTTTTTGGTCTAGTGGGTTGCAATAGATTGTCATTTTAAAATGTGGGTCCCAGTTGTTGTTGTTGTTGTTTATATTCCACTTTATGACAAAAACATTCACAAAGCAATTGTGCAAAAAATTAAAATGATTCTTCCCTGTCTGCATCATTCATTCATTCATTCATTCATTCATCCATTCAGGGCGCAATCCTAACCAACTTCCCAGCACTGGGGTAAGGGAACAAATATTCCCTTACCTTGAGGAGGCCTCCGTGACCATGGCAGGATGCAGCACATGCCCCGTTGGCATGGCTATGTCAGTGCTGGAAAGATGGCTAGGATTGCACCCTCATTCACAGTATTTTTACCCTGCTTTTCCTTTGCTGGGGCAGACGCTCCCTTGTTTGATTTCTTGCATTGCCATGATATGTATATCAATGCCTTTGAAAGAGGAACTGCAGCCAGGAGCAGGGTCTTCGGACACCTTCCTCCCCTGCTTGCACACTTCCCTGGGGCATCTGGTGTTGGCCCCTGTGGGAAAAAGTTGCTGGAGGGAGGGGCACAAAAGCAGGTGTTTGCAAAGATCAGAGGACAACCCTGGAAATCTTGGAATGCAAAAGTTTCTCAGTGGCATCGGCTAGATTGATTAGTGGTTTGGGAAGGAGCCAGCCCTTGCAGATCATGTCCTCTGCATGTGAAAACCTCACCTTTGTGCCCTGACACCTCCAGTTAAAAGGATCAGGTCGCAAGTGATGGGAAAGATCTGTCTTACCTGAGATCCTGGACAGCTGGTGCTGGGCTTACGAGACAGTATTGGACTGACTTCATACAGCTGCTTTCTATGTGAATATGAACTTTGTGGAAAGGCTGAGGACAGAATGAATTGTGTCCATTCTAGACAAAATGGCTAATGTAAATGCAATCTGTGCACCCCCCCCCCACACCCAGTGCTGCAGATGTAATAAATATCAGAAGTCTCACAGAAGGGTTGCTTGCTCTGCTGCCAGTGCCTGCAAGTTATTCTCGGCACAGTTTATTTATTTTGCCTTCATGCATTGCCAGAGTAGCCCAATTAACACACATCCTAAATGAAATATCTGCACAGGGGGTGGAAATTGATGCAAGCTTATGAGCCAAATCTAGCCGGCAGAGAACCTCCAATTGGCACACCAGCCAACGTGAAATTAAGCAACACTTATTCCTGTCACTTCATAGGAGAAATCAATAGGGACTTCACTGTGCCCCACTGAAGTCAATGAAATTTAACCTGTGCTAAACTTCAGACAAGTCATGCCCAATTTGTCTACGATTGGCTGCTCCTCCCTTCCCTGAATAGTCAGATGTTCCACAGGGGAGCATTCCCTGGACAGGGTTCCTTTTCTAGGAGAGACAGCACCGGGAAGCAATCGTTTTATTTACAAATTTGCAAGCTAGGCCAAAGTGGAAGCAAACAGGAGGCATTCCGACAAGGCAGCACATTCACTAACATCACATTCACTAACCTAACATCAGATCTCCAGACAAAGGCTCAAAGGTGAGGTTTCCAGATCAGATTGCACCCACAAGCGTTCAGCCTTCTCTCTCCCTTCTCTCTCCCTTTGTTCTGAGAGGCAAGCAGCTGCTTCTTTACATGCACATGTGCCTGCGTACATGCACGCAGGGGCATAGTTAAAGAAATGCAGGGGGGTACAATTGCACCAGCCAAGAAGTTTTAGGGGGGCAACAAGCTGAGCTTGATACTAGTGGCCAAAATTGTGAAAACCTTGGTATGTATGAATAATACCATCATGCTACACCTCATTGGAAAGGTAATCTAATGCAGAATGCAATGTAACAAATTAGAGTGTAATGTCTTTATTCTATCAAATGCTATGGCCAAAAAACCAGAGAAGACGAAACAACAACTGTGACGCCACTTCCTGTGGTGATGTCACTTCTGGGGCAACATTTTGCCCTCTGCACTGGGCTACACTTTCATTAGCGACGCCCCTGCATACACATCACGTGAGCGCTCACACATACACATGCCCCCTTTTATCTGATGTGTGTCACCTTCTCCAAGCTCTGATGGGTTCCTCACTCAAACATACAGAAAGACTACCAACTACCTCCCCATGATGAGTTTCCAGCTACTAACACTGGACTCTTAATCGGCAATGTACCTAACAAAACGAATAGCTAGTAGCTGACATTTAGATTCATTTAGGTTGCAATCAGTGGTGGGATTCAAATAAATTAACAACCGGTTCTATGATGTCATAGTCGGCGCCAAAAAACCCCCAAAGCCAGCCGAGGTAAGTGCGAGTGGGCAGGGCCTGGCCATTTAACAACCGGTTCATAGAACCTGGGCGAACCCCCTGAATCCCACCGCTGGTTGCATTCCTGTGCAGTGGTGTCATAGGAGGTGCAGGCAACACCAGGTGACACACCTGGAGGTGTGTGTGTGACATTACTACTGCCCAAAATTGTGAAAATCTTATTATTTTTGAATACCACCATGCTACATATCATTCAATGCATAATTTACAGCAGAAATGAATGAAACAAACCACATTGAAATATCTCTATTTGAAATTATAGCAAAAAACCAGAAAACGAAAACACAATTGCCCTCTGTAACAAAAAGTGGATTTTCTAAACTCAGACCTGACCAATGAGGCTGAGAACCAATGAGGTGTTATTATGACACAGGAGGGAACCAGTAAGGTGTGAGTATGAGGTAGCTCTCATTTCCACATATCAGAGCTAGTACTAGAACTCTTATTTAGTTGTATGCTATCAAGTTGGCCTCTGTTTTTTTTGGTGGTTACTGATTTGTTGGGTGACCGTACTGTTGTATATTAAAATAAATAAACCCTAGTGATGCCACTGCGTTTAGGTTGTGCATATGATATTTTACTTTATTCTATATGGTCTGATATGAAAGGAACTCCATTGTGGGGATGACGCAATGATAAAAGTATTTTTACAAAATATATTGGAAGAAAAGTATGGGACACCCGATAGCGGCAGAGAAGATTGATTTTTGCTCTGATCCAACAGGGCTGTTTTGAAGTCCTTGTGGTCCAGTAACAACTACAACGTCCACCCACATGCTTATAGTGGACTGCGTGATTATATCCCTCACTAGTGATGTGCAACACAATAGGACCATGTTCATCTTTGGTGCAAAGATAAATTTTGAGGATCAGGATATACAGTAAATAAAATCAAACTATCCCCTCCCATGACCCCCAACGTCCTCCAGCACTGTCCTGTAGTGGCAACCCCAGCCCACACTTGACCCTGGGACTGGGTCAATGCTTGGTGTCCCCAGGGTCAGTTCCCCGCCCCTTCCCCGCCCACTGACATGCCCACCACCACACCACGCTCCATTTTGGACCTGTACAAAGGCAAGGGCGGGCAGGTGAGCGGGCCCAACAATGCTCACCTCCCAGAGAGGCAAGCCGCTTTGTCGCCTCCCACCTCCTGCTCCATAAAAACATAAGAAGTGCCCTGCCGGATCAGGCCAAAGGCCCATCTAGTCCAGCTTCCTGTATCTCACAGCGGCCCACCAGGTGCCCCAGGGAGGCACGAGACAACAAGATGCTTGCATCCTGATGCCACTCCCTTGCACCCGGTACTCTGAAGTAGCCTGCTACTAATGTAAGGAGGTTGCACAACCCATCATGGCCTATAGCCCACGATGGACTCGTCCTCCAGAAATCTGTCCAGTCCCCTCTTAAAGGCATCTAGGCCAGATGCCAGCACCACCTCCTGTGGCAAAGAGTTCCACATATTAATTACCCGCTGGGTAAAAAAGTATTTCCTTTTATCTGTTTTAACTCTCCCAACACTCAATTTTAGTGGATGTCCCCTGGTTCTGGTGTTGTGAGAGAGGGAAAAGAACATCCCTCTAACGACTCTATCCCTCCCGTGCATAATTTTGCAGTCCAGAAGTACACTGCCCAGGGCATTAACCCCCGCAAAACTGTACTGTCCTGCTTCTTTTTGCTGTGACCTCATCTTTTTGCTCTACTAAGAAAATTGTAGTTAAAGCAGCTTCCACTAGCAAGAAGGTGGATTGTATCATCTCTTGCAGAACGTCCTAAATCTTGCTCATGACAACAGACTGAGGGGATCATGACCCTGACTGCTGGAGGGCTGCTTCAGTGAGTGTACTCACAAAGGGAAAAAAATATTTGAAACCAGAGGAAAAAGTCTCATGCTGAGGTGCTGAGAAAGTACAAGACAACTTTCCTCTTGTCGGCCCAATTGACCTAGTGCTGTTCTTCTCATTCCCTCAGGTGAAACAGTGATAATTACAGATGTGCTCCACTTTCATCTTGAATTGTAAGAAAATAACACTTGGTAATAACCACATCTTTAGTTCCAAATAATCACACTTCCTAATCACTAACCTTCAGCCATTCACCGGCCTCTTTCATTAGCTCTAAATTGACTTATCTTCCCATTAAGTGAAGGAAAAGCAAGCCATAGTGCAGTCTGGCTCTCCCCCCCTCTCTGCCACCCCCCCCACCAGTTTTGCTGAAATACCTTCATCACAGTGCCACTTGCCATTGAGACTGAGATAATCAGCTTTTTAAAAATCCATTTCCCTAAATGTACTTATTAATTCTATTCTGTGTTGTGGACAGAGAACACAACAAGTGCGATGAAAGCCATCAGATAACGTCATCCGTTTCCCTGCCTTCTCACCCTACCCACACCAGTTCATTGCTGCTCCCAGGGTGCAATCCTAACCTGGAGTTAGGCCAGCCCAGGCCAGCAAAGTTTGGCCAGCACAAGGTACACTGTAAAGCGTGTTTGGACCACTCTTGGAGTCAGGGAGGATGGCACACGTCTGTGTGCTGGCCTCTCTGATTCTGAGAGTGGTCCAAACATACTTTACGGAGTCCCTTGTGCCAGCCAAAGCTTACTGGCCTAACTGTGCTGGCCTAACGCCAGGTTAGGATTACACCCCCAATTGCACCTCCCAGCTTCTTCCATGTCTTCTATCAGACAATCTCTCTGGTCAGAGAATATCACATGGAAAGCAGAGGTTGGCACAGGCATTCTGAGTATTTGCCCATGGAATCCTGACTAACTGGGATGGGAAAGCCAGCAATCCATGACTGAGAGTGCAATGCCGGCCAAACTTGTGCCGGTCCAACTCTAGGTTAGGATTACGCCCTGAATTTCCTGTGTTTTCTTAAAATGAAACTCTGTAAAATTGTAATTGATGTTTTGTTGTTTTTAAGTATTAATACGTTTCAAGAGAATTTGGTTAGCAGCCTTTGAGACTATTTTTGAAGATAGTTTATAAACAGATAAAGCAACATGGCTGGTGATGACAAAGACAATGGGGCCTGTTTTGTTGGTTGCCCAACATCTGTGGAATCAGATATCAGAATGGTCCCATCCCTGACTTAAAACATCCCTGTTTAAAGAAAAGACAGCTTTTTATTTTTGTGTAGTGTTTCCCTTCCTGTTTTATATCCTGTA
Source organism: Lerista edwardsae (assembly GCA_029204185.1). NCBI lineage: Eukaryota > Metazoa > Chordata > Lepidosauria > Squamata > Scincidae > Lerista > Lerista edwardsae. Next base: position 26,475,396 of record JAJKFI010000008.1, read on the forward strand.
TATATACCTATATCCTGAATTCTTATTTATTGTTATTGTCGCTTTCAACAATTCTTGTCCCTGTTCATCCCTGGGCACTGTCTTTTCTAGTGGCTGTTGCTGGTGGTGTTCTGCATTTTTTAGATTGTGAGCCCTTTTGGGGCAGGGAGCCAATTAACTTTATTATTACTATTTCCTTGTAGATAGCTTTGTGAACTTTGTGTTGAAAAATGGTATATAAATACTGTTGATCGATTGATTGATTACTGCCTGCTGCTTTTAGAAAAGCAGAATATAAATTCATTCTTTCAGTCAATAAATAGCAATAATAATTTATAAGTTTTACTTAGATGAAGATCACACCAGAAGCTGCAGTGATTTCTAAATAGGAATATTTAGTTTCTATAAATATCGACAAGATAGGATATACACTTGAAATGGGAGATGACACAATGTGTTCCATATGGAATCCATGTGTTGAACTTTTTTTTAGTCTCACCAGGTGCTGAAGATATGATGCTTAACACCTGAAATGCCCTGGGTTATAGTAAACCTGGCATACTAGATTAGAATAAAAATTGGTAACCATAGCAACTTGCTGTGGAATTGGCCATGGAAAAGGTAGGGAGATAAACTAACAGTGTTTCTCAGAAATAAAGTTTGCAGATATATGTCAAAAAAGGGAGATGTTACACATGATGAGACAAAATGGTAAAGAATTAGGGCTAGAGGAGTAAATCATTATCAATAACAGCACCAAAACCAAAAAATGCTAGGATTTTTAATACTCCAAACACCCATTTCTTCATCTGCCCGATACCACATTGTGATTGATGCTCCACTCAGTGTCCCAGTGGCACAAGGAAATTAGGCACATCAGGCACCCATTAATCAGCCATGCTGCTCCCGGTCCACTGCTTCTTACTGCTTAATTAGTCCATGGCCCACCTGGGGTTTATGCATTTCATGCAACCATAAATATGTCTGCACCTGGAGACCTCTTCAGAGCTTACAAAATTCCAGGCAGAAATGCATGGCTGGGGGAGTAAGCGCATGTTGGCAATTGAAACGCTCTCAGCACACCCTCGAACTCTCCCTGCGTAGAGAGTTTTCTCTACCATGCAGCCCAATCTTATGATAGTAGATTTCATGATCTCTGCAGTGGCGATGTAAACGATGCAGTCCTGCCAAGTGGGCTGGTGCCACCAGGGCAAATGGCTGGCAGCTCTATGTGCCTGTCACCAAAGGATCTAGTCTGTGCCAGGGCAGCTACGCTGGCAACAGGGGAAAGTGGTGGATGCTTTGGGAAGAGGGCAGAAGGTGGTTTGGGGGCTGGAGGGAGAGGGTGGCAACAGTGCATATTGGGGTCCTATCCTGGTTTTTTCCAGCCCTTCATGCCTCTTCCTTTCTGCAGGCTGAGAGCAAAAAAATAGCTGGAGTGGGTGCAAGGAGACCCACTGGTTATCAGGCAGTCTACTGGGAGTTAAATGAAAGATATTTTTGTTTACCTCTTGCTAGCCATTTGATCGACTCCTACTATTGCATGCTGTACGCAGTCTGTTGATGTGGCTATGGGCTGGGGGGGATAGAATAATGTTCAAATAGTCTATCAAGCAGGAGCATGGAGTCAAGTCACTGCCCAGGAAATGTCCCAGCCCTTGCTGTGGATGAGAGACGTTGGCCAGCCTAGGTAAGTGGAGTGACACCAATGATCAGGAACCCTTTATTGCTTTTGGGTACACTTCAACAAGTAGGCCTGGTGGTTCATGGGGCAGCTATACACAGAGGTGCCAATTCTTGCTTCTAGCCCTGGCATCTCCTGACAGTAGGTCTTTTGCTAAGCATACATGGCAAATCAAAAATGCTCTAAAACATTTCATCAGATCTACCCAAAGAAACCCAACAGGCTGGCAATAGTGCTCAGAATCTTGCCAAATATTTAAAAGGCATTTTTAAAAGATTGTTCAAATATGGGGCAGAGTGGGGTGGTGACTCACCACACTTCCTCTGGCATGAACTATGGCTGACCCTGCATGCAGTCCCAGGTAAGACAGGGAAAAACACTTTCATGGTCCCTTGTCCCCCACCCACCCACCCACCCACCCAAGTGAGCTCATGACATGCGAATGCCTCCAGTGCCGAAGCACCTGCTGTCCACATTCCTCAGCAGCCACATGCTCGGCGTGCATTCGAAAGGGACCGATGTGCTTGTGTTGCAGCCTCCCAAAGCTATCTCCCTTTGACTGCGTAGATCACAACAAATTGTGGCAAGTTCTTGAAGAGATGGGAGTACCAGACCACCCTACCTGTCTTCTGAGAAACCCGTATGCGGGTCAGGAAGCAACAGTTAGAACCAGACATGGCGTACGACCCCGTTGAGCCGATGTTGCACGGTCCGTAGGATTGCGCTGCCCAAGACATTTATTTCTTGGGAGGAATGCTATGGTGAACCTAGACAACTTAATAAAAAATCGAGACATCACCCTGCCAGCAAAGGTTCACATAGTCAAAACTATGGTTTTCCCGGTGGTAATCTAAGGCTGTGAGAGCTGGACCATAAGGAAGGCGGAGCGTTGAAGAATAGATGTTTTTGAATTATGGTGTTGGAGAAGACTCTTGAGAGTGCCCTGCAAGGACTGCAAGGAGATCAAATCGGGTAATCCTACAAGAAGTCAAGCCTGATTGCTCCTTGGAAGTACAAATCCTGAAGCTGAAGCTCAACTATTTTGGCCACCTCATGAGAAGAGAAGACTCTTTAGAAAAGACCCTCATGCTGGGAAAGACTGAAGGCAAAAGGAGAAGGGGGCGGCAGAGGATGAGATGGTTAGATAGTGTCACTGAAGCAATGAGCATGAAATTGGGTGAACTCCGGAAACTCGTGGAGGACAGGGAGGCCTGGCGTGCTGTGGTCCATGGGGTCGCGAAGAGTCGGACACAACTTAGCAACTGAACAACAACAAAAGCTCTCTCCTGTCAGCCTGTCAGCAAATTCTAAAAAAGATCCAACTTCTTTCTCATGACAGAGCAGCCTCTTTTTTCCTTCTGCCATGCACCACTGGCCTTCCTAAAAGGGGGGCAAAATGCTGGGTTCACAGGTTCCTGAGCTCCTGGGTATAGCAGCTCCTCCCCCTCTTCTTCAGAGCCACTTGCAGCTCAGAGAGCAAAGCATCCAAGCCAGCTGTCTGAGCTGTGAATGGCTCTGAGTGGGAGGGGGAGAGGCCACTTTACCCAGGAGCTCAGGCTCCTGCAAAAGGTAGCATTTTGCCCTAGGAACGGCACTTGCACGCTCCTGGCTAAACAAGGGCTTCAGCTTCCCACCCCCACCCGCATTCCAACTCTTCAACCACCACAACAAGGCACTCCAGTTCCCCCAGCACAAATGCATTCCTTTTATATTCCAAGTGGAGAGAAGCCTGTCCCTATTCAATTTGGGTAACTGGTGCTGGCGTTTTGTGCGCCTCCTTCTTCCCTGCCGTAGTTAATAACACAATCATTTTGTAAATTCAAGAAATTATTAGATGGCCTTTTATTAAATCTAATACATTTCTTGATTTGTTTTAGTGTCTGTTCATTTCCCTGTTATTGTTTTAAATTCACTGGGGATAATTTTAAACTAATCTCCTCATCATATTGCGGAGGAGCCTCATCAATAAGCACCGAAAGGCTGATTAAAATATCACTCTATGTAAAACAAATGAAGTCAAAATTACTGTGGGGAGCAAATTGCCCTTGCAGAGACATAATGTCAACGCCTTCATTTAGGCAAGATTTGTTATTGAAAAAACAAATGTTATTGAGTTTTGCTCTCTTCAAGTCCTAAACAGGTACTGGCTAGAACAAGTTTCATATTTCCTTAAAAGATAAAGGGCTGCTCTCGTTTACACCTACCCATGTCTCCTACATATGTATGGCCCTTTCTGCCTCCCTTGTTTCCATCTCCTCCTGCCCTCTGCCCGGGCAGGAAATGTGTGGAGGAGAGAGCAGTACCACCCTTCCTCTTCTGCTCCTCTTTGCCGTTTTGGATATGATGGGAGTGGGAAGAGGAGGAGCAAGAGCAGTAGCATAGCCATAGGGGGCGGTAAGTATTGCAGGAGCCGCAATGTGCCATGTAAGTGGCCCCTCCCACTCACTGTTGGAGCCATTCTGGGTGGTGCCGGCAACCTGCTGTCTCTGCCCAGAATGGCTCCAGCAGCGAGTGGGCACATCGTTTACACGGCACATTGCAGTGCCTGCAGTACTTACCATGCCAGCCCCTGTCACTACACGATTGAGCAACAGCAGTGGTGGTGGCTGGGGCAGGTGCAATGCAAGGAGGGTGGGCTGGCAATGGAAGTCAGAGGTGGTCTGTGGGACTTGGGTGCACCCTGGCTGACCTGCCACCTGAGCTTGTCACTGTCTTCTTTCGAAAGTGCTGTGGTTTACAGAGGACTCCTAGCGGCACTGCACTGACCTGGTGTACACTTTCCAAACTTCAGCAGAGCGACTGCCCCTCATGAGCAACAGGCCCTCCCAGCTTGTGCAGCTTGTGCAAGAGATGTTTCCAGTGGAGAGTTCTGGGCTGTGTTTGTTAGTTGTCTCTTTTTCTCTTCCTGGTTCTCTGAGAACAGAAATGGTCAAGACTCAGTTCACAAAAGTCTTTCGTAAAGAAAACCGTCATGTTTCTTTATTTGCATCGCCTGCTGGGAATTGGCCTCAGCATGCCTATATATACATCCAGCAATCAGATTATGTATTTGTTAGATAAATGATAATGTGCAGGTAGGAGAGAAGCATCTGAATCTGCCATAATGTCAGTAGAGCCCCAGGGTTTAATTTTGCTACTTTCATGTCCTCTCTCTACATTTAGTTGCTATTAACTTTAAAATGGGGTTTTTGCTGGGTTCCCCCCTCCCCTCACTCTCTCTTATTTTGCGCAAGAAAGATTATGCATGACACCTTATTACTTTGTGCGGTTCACTGGTTGGATAAAGCTTGCAATCTTTACCAGTTGGGTTGGAGCATTAAAAAACGCCTTGTGATAAATGAGCTGAAAGGGAAATCAGGCAGATGCGATTCTTAGACCAATCTGACTCCAAGGCTTTGCAAAGGGATAAGAATGTCAGGAATGGATTAGAGAATGTTATTTATTCCAATCAGCTGTTACTATGATGTGGACCAGGTGAGAGAAGAATTTTACCTGGACCGTCATGAATTCCTCCAAGGGAATGCAAATAATAATCTTTCCCCCTTCCACATCTTAAAATGGTGATAAATTATCATTCTTTCTACACTGATGCGTTCACATCTGCATTTGTTCTGTAAATTTCCTGCCCTCCCATTTGATGAGAGCACAACCCAAACCCCAGGCTGGAATAGCAGGGCTGACATGCCTGCCCCATATTCACCCAAGGTCTTGGATGCGCTGCGGCACTACCTGGGGAAAGGGGAAAATGTTCTCCTTCCCCCGGATAATGTGCAGCCGCTCGATGGAGCTACTTGGGGCCTCCAGGGCAGAAACAGAGGCTAGGATCCAGCCCAAAGGCTGGATCCTGCCTCCTCCCCCCTCCCTGGGCTGGCCCACATTCAGAACTCCCTCCACCTCGATCTGCCCTTCCCTCTGCCCTGTTCCGTCTGAGCCCTGGGGTGCAGAGTCAGAATCAGGCATCAAGTCCTGGTCTTACGGGTGGTCCTCCAGTTGCTTTGCCACAGGCTGGACCTTGGGCCAGTTTGCACAGGACCCCTGAGCTGCACAAACATACTGAAAAAATCCCTATGAAACAATAAAACATCAAGTACATGTTGCAGGTTACTGTTGGACTCCGGAAGCAACACTGCATGCAGTGTATAGCAGGGGCGAATCTGTTTGAAAGGGCGCCCATGGCGCCCAATGAAAATGCGCCCCTAGGGGCACGCAACGTCATGACATCACATCATGACGTCATGACATAGCGCCCCGCCCCTTCTAAGAGGAGCGTTCTGTTTGCTGCCGCGGGCCCTTTAAGGCAAGAGCTGGCACGAGCGAACAGAACGCGGCGCCCCGGCTGCGTTCTTTCTGTTCGCTCGTTCTGGCTCTTGCCTTAAAGAGCCGGCACTAGAGGGGGCGCCGGGTGGCAGTGCATTCTCCTTGCTCCGGCTGGCTCTTTAAGGCCAGCCGGAGCGAGGAGAATGCTGCTCAGGGCCTGGGCGGGAGTGGGCGGGCCGTGGGCGCCATTTGGGAGGGGCGGGCGCCATGCGAACGGCGCCCCCTGTAAGATGGCGCCCATGGCTCGTGCCACCCCGTGCCACACCCTAGAAATGCCCCTGGTGTATAGTAATATTGTCCAGTCACCTGAGACCATTTACCTGTCCCTCTCCGTGGTTCTTGCAGGAGGCCTGGATCTGTAACCCTATTTCCTTCTTGCCCTTTCTCCACACATTTTCTTTTTCTCTCCAGACTCCAAAGGGAATTGATGTACCTACCAGCCATCCTCATCACAGTTTCGCACATAGGAAACAGCTGCAAGGTTTTCTGTTCCTAAGTGTATAGTCTCTGATCCTAATCAGAAAATGTACATAATCCACCATAGAATGTATTTCTTTTGAAACATTAACCAAGCTTCAACTTTTCTATATGTGTTTTATTGATAGCTGCTAGCCTGGGTGGTGAGAGATATTCTTTTACCACTGGGAAGGGGGGGGGCGTCTTCCACTGATTATTACTCTACTATATCCCCCCTACTAGATCGACTGCAGATTAACAACTCATTGTACAGCTTAAATCACACTTTTGCGTACAACAAATATCACACTTTTGCCAAACATGGTTCAATGATGTTGGTTTTCATCAATGCCCTTCTAACCCAAGTATAAGCATTCCTGTAATGACCTGTAATTTACAAATGTTTGTTTTGTTGCTTGGCAGCAAACAAGAATGCTGGCTTGCCAACTCACAGTTAATCCAATTGTAATTGTGCACAATAATTTGCAGTACTTTTATTTGAGAGACTTTCTCTCACTTCAGTGCATGTTTTTGGTAATGAAATGACATGCTGAAAATTTTGTAAAATTTTGCTCCCTCTTTTTTGAGTACAGTGCAAAATGTTTGGCTAGATCTCTCTCTCTCTCTCTCTCTCTCTCTCTCTCTCTCTCTCTCTCTCTCTCTCTCTCTCTGTGTGTGTGTGTGTGTGTGTGTGTGTGTGTGTGTGTACACACAAAAATAAAGCTGCAGAATCTGGGTAATTTTGATATGAATTTTTATTATGGAATTATTATTTTTAAAGAAAGACCTTTCACAGAGAATAGCATTTTCAATGACTACTAGTTATTACAATTATACGAATATGGAACCTCCAGGTTTATCGGCTGTGCATCTTTCAAAACCTGTTGCAGTGGGGCAGTATCATAGCTACAGGTGGGGGCAGCCCCTCTCACTTGCCATCAGCTCTATTCTGGTGCCGTCGCCCTCCCTATAATGACACTATTTTAGTGGGGGGAATAGCAGGGAGGAGCTACTGATGTTGTGCCCTACTTGTGGACTTCTTAAAGGTTGGCCACTGTGGAACTTGGCTTCAGTTCTTTTTTACACAGTATTGCCTCTCAGCCTTTTGGGCCCTGCTGAAGCTACAGAGGGTGGCCCAGCCCTGCTATGATATGTGCAAAGACACAAAGTTTTTGCTTGGGCTGCTGTCGCTGCTGCAACTCGATTGATTGGGCCGCAAGCTGCTTTTTATACTACTGTTGCAAAATTAACTGATGATGTTGGGTTACAGCTGTGAATACTATTGGCTGACCAGCTGCTCTCTCACATTCAGAGGGCTGGTTGGCAGTCAGGAAATCAGTCACAGATTGCTGAACAATTCAGGATGGTTCTTAGGGCCCAATCCTATCCAATTTTTCAGTATTGGTGTAGCCTTAACGCAGCCCAGAGGTAAGGAAACAAATGTTTCCACTCCCTGAGGAGGCCTCAGTAACAGATTTGCTTTGATTTTTTTTTTTTGGAGGGGGGGGGCTGTTAAAAATTTTTCTGCTTGATGAAATTCCAGCCATGACATCACTTCCAGGTTAGTGACATCACTTCTGGTGGTTCCCAACAGATTGTCATTCTAAAAAGTGGGTCCTGATACTAAACCATCTTAGAACCACTGATCTAAGTGTATTTTATGGGCCTGGCCCAATCCTATTGGCGCCTATTGCCACTGGAACAAGGGTTGAACTTGTAAGTGATTCCCCCTTCCGTCAAATCCATCCTTTGAATCAAACTAACCTTTGGTCTGAGGAACTGCCTTTGGTCACATTCATTCCTTGTTACCTCCTCTTTCTGTACCCACTTTTTGTTATCTTTCCTATTGTATATTTTTGATTGTAAGTTCCCTGGAGGCAGAGACCTGCCAACTATGAAACCCTGAAGTGCATGCTTAGGGGATGTATGCAGTAGTGTCATTCAGTAACAAGGAGACGGAACGCGAGGATGGACTTACCGCCTGATTGGCTGCCCGTTTCTGATGCGTCGCCGCCTTGCCTTGGCTTCGGAGGGGGTGCCCGCTTGCTTGGGTGGCACGCTGGGTGCTTAGGAGAGGGGCGCGCCACCCGGAAGGAGTCCCCGCGGCGGAAAGGCAGGCGGCGATGCGTCGCGGGCTCCCTGTCAATCAAGGGGTAAGTCCCGCCTCGCGTTCCGTCTCCTTGTTACTGAATGACACTACTGGATGTATGCATCATGGGATGGAGCTGCCACTCAGTAGTAAAAGTCTGTAGGTGCCGGTTTATTATTTATTATTATAACAACAAATATTATTCAAGAGAAAAATAAAGGGAAAATGAGCCCATGTCCTGACAACCCAGCATTCTGCATTTTCTGCCCCCATTCCACATGATGAGCTGCCCCTGTTGGGGGAATGATGTGGAAATGCAGAGCATTGTGACACAGTTACGCAGGGCATGTTGTAGTAGGAGTAATGGAGGAGGAAAAGAAGCCTAAAATGTGGCTGTTACACACTAGGTTTGCTCCATAATTCTATTACATATTTGACTTCATTGTTATTAAATATCCTTTTGCTTCTTGTGCTTTATTAGATTTTTACAGAGGGTATATTATTGTTACACTTTTAACAGTATTACAGTCACATATCAACTGTACGCTATTCATGATTGTGTTGTTTGCTGTTCATTAGTTGTCAGTTATATATCGAACTGCTGTTTCCATCTTAATTAAGGTGCCTGCAGAGTATATTTCTCCAGGTGAAATTATTGGGATGCCTTTGTGAAGGGATACACCAAGGGCAATTTCTGACGTTCTTACACACATCTCCAGGAGGCTGCATTAAGAAGAGAGCTCCACAGCACAAGGATGCCATTTGGTGGTGCTAACGTTACAAAATAGGAAAGCTTGTGCTGCCTTCACTTACACACTGTGGCACAAGAGACGACAGGGAGAAGTATAAATTATAGCAGTGGCCAAGCGGTAAACAAGAAAATCGGAGTAAATCAGTCATTTCAAATCTTTGTGCATGTATCCTGCAAACCCTCTGCCTCTTGGTAGGAAGCGATTCTCATAAATCTCACAGGAAGTCCTGGCTGGTTGGACCTGGTTCAAGAGCTTTGATGGGCATCTTCCCAGGAGATCTATGGCCAATCTGCTTGCCTAAGCAGAACGGCATTTGCCAACTACTAATTTATTTATATCCGTATTTATATATAGGTATTAAAATTTACAGCTTTTATATACAACCCACTAAGGAACTCAGGGCAGTGAACAGTGTTCTTCCCACCCTTGCCCAGCGGGGGCCTGGGCAGCGAGACGCGGGGCTGCTCAATGCACTGCCGGCAAAACAGCTGTGAGCCGAGGAGCCCCATGGCGGGCAACAGGGCTTGCCCACAAGGGAAGGGGACAAATCTCTCTCCTGAGGAGCCTCTGGGGGCTGACCGGCTCCCTCGGGATGCAGCGGTGCCATTTTGGTAGCACTGCTCCCATGGGAGCCGGTCAGTTCAGGGTTGGGCTCTTGTTTAGGAGTTTGCATGTGATCATTCTGTTCCTTTCCATTTTCCATTGTTTCAAAATGTGATGTCAGCTCGTGTCTTGCCTGGTGTACTTTCTTTTTAAACTACTTATTTCTTGCTCTATGTTTTTAAGGGCCAATAGCCTTGCACCAGGCTGTTGGTGGAATTCTGGAACCAGAATTCCCGCAGGGCAGGTTCCATTAGGTGGCAGAAAAGCCCGGCCACTCTTGCATACTGCTGGTCCGCTGCTGCAAATAGCGAGAGGCGTGGTGAGTGTGGCTGCTGCTCTGGGAGGCTCTGCAGGCACTGGTAAGTTGACAGCGGGAGCAGAGAGGGAGCGTTTGGGGCATTTGGAGGAGGGGAAGGGCAGGGCAGGTGGACGGCCCGAGGGGGATCAAGGCTGCAAATGCATATGCCAAATCCTATCCCCCATTTTTTGACCCTCCCTGCCCCCTTTCTCTTCTCAAACTTATGCCAGCTATATAGGACATTGAAGAGACCCACAGGACATTGAGGGGCAGAAGTAAGAAGTAAAAAGGCAGAAGTAAGAAGAAGTAAGTAAAAAGAAGTAAGTAAAAGGGCAAGTTTATGCTTACCTCTGGCAGGCCTCCTGATTCCCCTCCCCTCATGACTGGATACAGCACAGGCTCCATCAGTGCTGCGGCATCAGTGCCCATGATGGAGAACAGGATTGGGCAATAACAACGTTTAAATTTTATTTTTAAAAATTATTAAAGAATTTGTATTCTTTAAATAAAATAACAAACATGTTCCACAATGATGCAATGGAGCCACATCGTGAATATAATGGTGGAATTCAGAGCGCATTATTTTGAGGGGAATTCAAAGCTGTGCTACCCCTGCCAGTGCTGGCTCTTAACAAGGGAAGAACAACAGCCCAATGCTGAGTACAGTCAGTTCTCATTATCCGCTAGGGTTAGGTTCCTGGAAACCCTCACAGTTAGCGAATTAGCAGATAGCGAACCATTGATCCTATGGAATCAATGAGGTAGGCGCAAGGGGTACCCTCGGGAGGGAAGGAGTCCAGCAGAGACTTTCAGGAAGCCGGCAGCAGAAGATGCCAATAGATATCTGAATGCTGCAGAGACCTTCCAGAGGCTGCAGGGACCTTCAGAATGGCACCGATGTCCAGGATCGACCCCTTCAAAATGGCCGGTGGAACATTCTGCTGGCCACTTCAAAGGGTTCAGTGCTGCTCACAGGTCTCTGAATAGTGGATAATGAGAGGCAGGTAGCAATTCTGCCCAGTAGTGAAATTCAGGGGGTTCACCCAGGTTCTATAGAACTGGATGTTAAATGGCCGGGCCCCGCCCACTTGCTTACCTCAACTGGCTTTGGTTTTTTTTTGGCTCCAGCCATGACATCATAGAACCAGTTGTTAATTCATTTGAATTGCATCACTGATCCTGCCCCTTGCGGATAAGCGAATTCACAGATAGCGGATCTACAAAGATTTGCCTGTAAATGCTGGCATCAGGTGTGGCAGTGCTAGCACAGGCTCTGCTGCATCCTGCAGGTAGCCAGAAACCATGCTCCTGCATGATCCCCAGTGGGTCTACTCATACCTACACAAGTTCAAGTAGAGCGAAGGGTGTGCGTCAGGGATGAAATAAGGTTTAGCATATCAGCAGAGCTGTCCCATCAAGAACCATCCCTGAGACAGCCGCCCCCCCCCCACAACTGTGCGTGGCACAATTAGATATTTTTTGGCAGTGGAAAATCTTTCTGCTGCCATAAATGGCTCCACGTGCCACACATAAGATCATAGGAAAGATACAAGCTGCCACCAAAAACAGCTGCCCTGTGTGGGTTTCCTGACTCCCACTGTCTCCTACAACTTGTATCATCTCTTGATGTTATTGCGCTATGCATTTCCCTGGCCCACATTATTGGCTACCATGGGTGGGGCAGAGAGAATGGGGACAGCCCCTTTTTGGCATGTCTTTGGTAACATCTCATTTTGTCCTGAAAGAACACCCAAAAAGCACGTTCTAAATGTTGCAATGTTGAACAGCCTTCTTAAAAACTGCTCATTGTTTAGGGTTTATGATGATTTAGCCTGCTGTAAATTAAATCAGAATCTGAGCCTTTCATATTCCTTTCTGTTGACCTCATTTCTTTGGAATTTGGAGGTCCTTTGATTAAAAAATGCTTTAAACTCAAGCTTAATTAGAGCATGCCTGCTGGAAAATAAATTTTGCTATGCTCCTCCCACACTATTCATTCTATGGAAGATTTAATTAGGGCTGATGAAATTTCTTCATTAGGAATGAGATACATTTTAAAAAGTTTAAAACATCCAATTTCTTGGGAGAACACAAGTTTTTTTTTTAATAAAAAAATTAGCAATCTCTTTGGTCATCTCAAGCGGAAAATGAGACATCCTGCTCTAAGCATTAATGGATGGCAGAAGATCTTCAAAGATATCATCCCTTTCTGAAGAACCACCATTGATCAAAGCACCAAACGCTTCCATTTTGATTGAGAGCCCCATGAGGGTTGCACTGTGTACAGGGTACTAAGCAAATGTGTACTTCTGCACTGATTTCAGTCAAGGAGGCAATGTTCCTCCTCCCTTTGGGGAATGTGGATCTGCTCCCCCAACCGAAATGAATGAGCAAGGCCTTGAAGCGTGGGAGAGCTGCATGTAACTTGCAAGTCCCCCAGTGCCTCTTGGAGATCATTTTATAAGGGCCCAGAGGTTTATTCTTGGGAACAATTTCACTGTGCTACTTAATGCTTGTAAGATACAAAGGCCATTCCTAAAAGAAAAGAAGAAATAAGGAAAATACAAGAGAAGGCGCTGTTTGGCAGTGAAGACATGCTCACACTGCCCAACAGAGAATCAGTGGGGCAAAGCGGGTTGGCATCAAATCCCCACTCAGCCGTGAAGTTCACTGAAGGACCTTGGAACCATACCTCTAACCTACAGTACCTCACGGAGTGGTTGTGAGGAGGAAGTGCAGGAGAACCAGTGTGCTGCCTTGAGTCCCCTAGAGGAAGGGCTGGATAAAATCATAACAAATGGACAGTTGACTGCCTTTGTCACCATCGTGGCTCTCACACGTCTCTCAGAGTGCAATCCTAACCTGGAGTTAGACTGGCACAGTTAGGCCAGGAAAGTTTGGCTGGCACAAGGGACATTGTAAAGTGTGTTTGGACCCCTCTCGGAGTCAGGGAGGGTGGTGCACGTCTGAGTGCTGGCCTCTCTGACTCTGAGAGTGGTCCAAATATACTTTACAGCGTCGCTTGTGCTGGCCAAACTTTGCTGGCCTAACTCCAGGTTAGGATTGTGACACATAGCATGGAAAACTACTGTTGATTTTTTCTTGATATTTGTGCTGGAAACCAAGTACAGGTCATGCCTCGGCATCTGGGATGGGGACCTGGAACCCCTGTGGATGCTGCAACCTGGGAATAATGAAATCCGTAGGTCAGGGCCCTCCAGACCGCCAAACACGACTGGAGCTAAGCTCCAGTTGTGTCTGGAGGGTTTTCTGAGGCCCAGGATGGCCACGTGCAGCTTCCCCAGGTCTCAGAATGCCTTCTCTAGGCAAGAAACTGTCACTTCTGGTTTTTTGGGGAGGCCCAGGGAAGCCTCCACCACAAGTTCAGAACCTGTGGTTAGTTAAAAACATGGGTCCCGAATCTGTGGGTATGGAGGCAGGACTGTAGGTGTTTCACCATTCATCAATATAAGTAACGTGCAAAGTGAAAGGGTGTTATTCAGTAAACCCAACTGGTTGCCGCCAACCAAGGTGCAGAAAAGTCTCAAATTAGTTTCAATGTACGAAGCAGCCTTGTATGAAGCTGCACCGTCAGTCCAGCTAGCTCAGTACTCCCCACTCAAACTGGCTGCAGTTCAATAATCATAAGACTTTGGGTGTCTGTAATGGAACAGTCCAATTACTCTGTGATAGTTATTTGTGGTGATTCGGTCTTTGTGAGTGGAGTTCTTGTCCAGGACATGAACGCACATTAGCTGCTATTTGATTGTGTTCCTTATACACTGTTTTTAATAAAGCCCATCTAGCACTTCTTCCCTTTCATGGATCACTGCCTTGTCGTGGCGAAGGGGCTTGAGTAGCTCAATGAAGCTGTGAGCTATGCCATGTAGGGCTACCCAAGATGGACAGGTCACAGCAGAGAGTTCTGACTAAACGTGGTCCGCTGGAGAAGGAAGTGGCAACCCACTCCAGTACTCTTGCCAAGAAAACCCTATGGATTACAGAACAAAAAGGCTAAACGATATGACACTGGAAGATGAGACCCTCAGGTCGGAAGGTGTCCATTATGCTACTGGGGAAGAGCAGAACACGAGTACTAGTAGCTCCAGAAAGAGTGAAGTAGCTGGGCCAAAACTGAAAGGAAGCTCAGCTGTGGATGTGTCTGGAAGTGAAAGGAAAGTGCGATGCTGCAAAGAACAATACTACATAGGAACCTGGAACGTCAGATCTATGAATCAAGGCAAGCTAGATGTGGTCAAACGTGAGATGTCAAGGCTGAACATCGACATCCTGGGAGTTAGTGAACTAAAGTGGACAGGAATGGGAGAATTTAATTCAGATGACCATTATATTTGCTACTGTGGGCAGGAATCCCTTAGAAGAAATGGAGTAGCCTTCATCGTGAACAAGAGAGTGAGAACAGCAGTACTGGGGTATAACCTCAAAAATGATAGAATGATTTCCATTCGGATCCAAGGCAAACCTTTCAACATCACACTAATCCAAGTCTACGCCCCAACCACTGGTGCTGATGAGGAAGAAGTTGACCGCTTCTATGAAGACCTAGAACAGCTTCTAGAATTAACACCCAAAAAAGATGTCCTTCTCATCATAGGGGATTGGAATGCTAAAGTAGGCAGTCAAGAGGTAATAGGAATAACAGGCAAGTTTGGTCTTGGAGTACAAAATGAAGCAGGGCAAAGACTGATAGAGTTCTGTCAGGAGAACACATTAGTCATAGCAAACACCCTTTTCCAGCAACACAAACGGCGACTGTACACATGGACTTCACCAGATGGTCTACATCGAAATCAGATTGATTACATTCTTTGCAGCCAAAGATGGAAAAGTTCCATACAGGCAGTCAAAACAAGACCTGGAGCTGACTGTGGCTCAGATCATCAGCTTCTTCTTGCCAAATTCAGGCTTAAGCTGAAAAAAGTAGGGAAAACCGCTAGGCCCTCCACGTATGACCTAAATCAGATCCCCTACGAATATACAGTGGAGGTGACAAATAGATTTAGGGGCTTAGATTTGGTAGACAGAGTGCCTGAAGAACTTTGGACGGAGGTCTGTAACATTGTACAGGAGGCAGCAACTAAAACCATCCCAAAGAGGAAGAAATGCAAGAAGGCAAAGTGGCTGTCTGACGAGGCTTTACAAATAGCTGAGGAAAGGAGAGAAGCCAAAAGCAAGGGAGAAAGGGAAAGATATACCCAACTGAATGCAGATTTCCAGAGAACAGCAAGGAGAGATAGGAAGGCCTTTCTAAATGAGCAATGCAAAGAAATAGAGGAAAACAACAGAATGGGGAGGACTAGAGATCTTTTCAAGAAAATTGGAGATGTCAAAGGACAATTTCGTGCTAAGGTAGGCACAATAAAGGACAAAAATGGCAAGGACCTAACAGAAGCAGATGAGATTCAGAAGAGGTGGCAAGAATACACAGAGGAACTCTATAAGGCCGATCTCAATGTTCCTGATAACCACAGTGGTACAGTCACTGAGCTCGAACCTGACATCCTGGAGAGTGAAGTCAAGTGGGCTTTAGAAAGCCTCACTAACAACAAAGCTAGTGGAGGTGACAGCATTCCAGCGGAATTACTCAAAATCTTAAAAGAGGATGCTGTCCAAGTGCTGCTCTCCATATGCCAGCAAATTTGGAAAACCCAACAGTGGCCACAAGATTGGAAAAGATCAGTCTACATTCCAATCCCAAAGAAGGGCAATGCCAAAGATTGCTCGAATTACCGCACCATTGCACTCATTTCACATGCTAGCAAGGTGATGCTCAAAATCCTACAAGCTCGGCTTCAGCAGTATGTGAATCGAGAACTACCAGATGTACAAGCTGGTTTCCGAAGAGGCAGAGGAACTAGAGATCAAATTGCCAACCTTCGCTGGATCATGGAGAAAGCAAGAGAGTTCCAGAAAAACATCTACCTCTGCTTCATTGATTATGCTAAAGCCTTTGATTGTGTGGATCACAACAAACTGTGGCAAGTTCTTGAAGAGATGGGAGTTCCAGACCACCTGATCTGCCTTCTGAGAAACCTTTATGCGGGTCA
This sequence comes from Lerista edwardsae, assembly GCA_029204185.1. Classification (NCBI taxonomy): domain Eukaryota; kingdom Metazoa; phylum Chordata; class Lepidosauria; order Squamata; family Scincidae; genus Lerista; species Lerista edwardsae. Next base: position 26,491,642 of record JAJKFI010000008.1, read on the forward strand.
AGAAGCAACAGTTAGAACTGGACATGGAACAACCAACTGGTTTAAAATTGGGAAAGGAGTACGACAAGGCTGTATATTGTCACCCTGCTTATTTAACTTATATGCAGAGTACATCATGAGGAAGGCAGGGCTGGATGACTCACAAGCTGGAATCAAGATTGCTGGGAGAAACATCAACAACCTCAGATATGCAGACGATACCACTCTACTGGCAGAAAGTGAGGAAGACCTAAAGAAACTTTTGATGAGGGTGAAAGAGGAAAGTGCCAAAATTGGTTTGAAGCTCAACATTAAAAAGACTAAGATCATGGCAACCACTCCCATCACTTCCTGGCAAATAGAAGGGGAAGAAATGGAAGCCGTGACATACTTTATTTTCCTGGGCTCCAAGATCACCGCAGATGGTGACTGCAGCCATGAAATTAAAAGACGTTTACTTCTTGGGAAGATAGCTATGGTGAACCTAGATAGCTTAATCAAAAGCCGAGACATCACCCTGCCAACAAAGGTTCGCATAGTTAAAGCGATGGTTTTCCCAGTAGCCATGTATGGCTGTGAGAGCTGGACCATAAGAAAGGCAGAGCGTCGAAGAATCGATGCTTTTGAATTATGGTGTTGGAGAAGACTCTTGAGAGTCCCCTGGACTGCAAAGAGATCCAATCGGTCAATTCTCCAGGAAGTCAAGCCTGATTGCTCCCTGGAAGGACAAATGCTGAAGCTGAAGCTCCAATACTTTGGCCACCTGATGAGAAGAGAGGACTCTTTAGAAAAGACCCTCATGCTGGGAAAGATTGAAGGCAAAAGGAGAAGGGGGCGACAGAGGATGAGATGGTTAGATAGTGTCACCGAAGCAATGAATATGAAATTGGGCGAACTCAGGAAGCTAGTGGAGGACAGGGAGGCCTGGCGTGCTGTGGTCCATGGGGTCGCGAAGAGTCGGACACGACTTAGCGACTGAACAACAACAACAACAAAGCACTTCTTAGCAGAGGCATATATATGGTGTGGCAGGTGGGGACATCTGCCCTGGGGCTACTGTAGGGGCCATTTGAAGGGGGCGCCACTGCTGCAGCTTCCCAGCAGAACTTCGTCTTCTGCCAAGCCGCTGGAAATCTCTGAGTGCGGCGCTGCACTCAGAGGTCTGTGTAGCTGGGCAGAAGCTGAGTGTCAGCCAGAAAGCTGCTGCTACCCAGCCAACTCTCATCTTGACATCTTCTGTCAAACTCTGTGCTCAGAGGTCTGCCATGGCTCAGCAGAAGAGAGGTTGGCTGGAAAGCTGCTGTAGGGGTGGCAGGCACATTTGGAAAGCCACCCCCTCCAAATTTGGAAATGATGTCAACGTGTCACGTGATGTCATAACATTGTATGATGCTGTGACGTCAACGCCCAGGCTCCGCTCTCCTTGGATAGGCCACGGCTGCTGAGTGCTGACTTGAGGGCAGGATCTGTTATGACCTGAGCAAGTACTCCAGCCCTGGAACCTATAGAGAAAGAAAGGGCATGATAATCAAAGGGCTCAAGGCCAGTCTTTGCAGATGGATATGCTGAGGCCTGTGTGAACGGAGAACAAAATAAATCCCAGTTATCACTTGACCTTGCTGCCTCTGCACATTCCAGCGGCACCCGTCTTACCCTCTCCTGAAATTGCCTCTACTCCCTGCTCCACTGGTGCAGTCTTGTGCCTTGCTTTTGAAGACAGAGGTCTGCTGATGCCACGTGGAGTTCCACCCTGACGAAGGTGTGGACGTCTCCTTTGACTGAAAGCCATTGCAAGGCTCACAGCTATCCTGGCAAATGTGCCTGTCGTGAGGTCATGTCATTTCCGAATTGTATGGAACAGCCAGTTCACGCATTCTCTGCTGTTCTGTTATTAGAGTTAATGGAACTTGAAACTGCGCACCCAGGGGCAGTAAAGCACACTCCAAGTCTCCGTTCATTTAACTTGGGATGACATTGCCTTTGAGCACACTGTACTGTTTTATTAATGGCTGCTCTTTTACATCCGGGAGGGGCAAAATTCTGTCAGAATGTAATATATTTAATTGCAATGATAAGAGTGATAGTGATCTATCTGCCGTCATTTGTGTCTCTAATGTTCCATCTGTTATCTCAGGATCCTCCCTGAATGCCACTTTCTCCTACCAACCTCTATGTCTTGCCACCACAGGAAGGAAATATATATAAATATGTAAGAAGAGATTTAATTACTGAAAGTGCATGAAAAGTACTGGGTATTTCAGTGATTGAAGGCCTCCCTGGGGGACACGATAAGTATCTGAGTGAAAAATAGGGCACTAATTAGCAGAGAAGTTGCATTACATTTATGCATATTATCCATTTTTAATACTGTCAGGAAAAAAAAAACTATTGTTAATGCAGAAAAAAGTTATGCCAGGAGCCTAATATTGGGCGATAGACACACCAGCCACCACAGCTGCATGGAGCATAGCTTAATGTTAAAGCACATGCTTTGTATGTAGCAGAGCCCAGGTTCAATTCTAGGTATCTCCAGGCAGAGCTGGAAGAGGTCCCTGTTTCCTGGAGCCCTGATGTGAC
>JAJKFI010000008.1:26494207-26512616 GCA_029204185.1 Lerista edwardsae
CAGGCTCAGGGTGGACGGGGGAGCATGGAAAGGACACGAAAAGCACATACTGGAGCTCTGCCCACCAAGCCAAGCTTCCTCCTGCTGTTTGTTGCATTGCATTGCTGGTCTCGCTGCCAGGTTGTGGGGGTCTTGGGGTTATACATGTGCCATTGGACACCACCTCAAGTACCACCGGTGGTACAAATAACACTGGTTGAGAAATTCTGGTGTAGACAGCACTTAGCTACCTGGACCAATCCAATGATCTGTATATATAGCATCATGGCAAAGGAACCCAACTACTATTGCTGATCTGGTATCAGAAGAAAATGCCCCCTTTCATAAATGGCTGGCCATTGTTTTTTCTTCTGAATGTGGGTGGGGTCTGTTCTGCAAGATTACTTGCTAGTTCATTACATAATCTAAGGGCGCAATCCTAACCTGGAGTTAGACCAGCACAGTTTGGCTGGCACAAGGAGAGCAATCAAAACAGGATTGCTTCCAGGTGAACAAGAAGGAGGCGCAAAGCAAAGTGGTCCCCTTTACCTCTGACACCACTTGCTAATTCCAGCCTGACCACATCTTCAAACAGCAGCATAGTCTGGGTTTCTAGCAGGACCAGATCCAGGGAGGAATCCTCCCAGGGCATGTGCTGGGGATCCATGCCTTGGGAAGACCTACTGGTGGACATCCTCCCCATTGGCCAATAGAGAGGGAGGGAAAGAGGCGGAAATTGGGGAGGTGTGGGTTCATGCTTCTCACACATATTTGGAGGGGGTCCTTTGAAGAACAGGGCCTGAGGGCCTGATGCTGTTGCTAAGGCAGACATGAGAGCGGATTACAAAATGGATTAAAACAGTGTAAATTTGCATTCAAATAAAACAAGACTTTTAAAAATATATTACAGCCACCATTGGTGTGAAAATTAAGGGGAGATGCTTTTTGTACAATTATGCCTGTCATTTGCAGTTTTGAGAAATACTCTATTAAAAATGATTAACATTCTGTTATTCTGTACTCTTAATCGATTAAGAAGGTTTTTAATTGATTAATCTCCTCAATGGTTAAGCAAAGGTTTTCAACCCTAATTTATGCATGGCTTGCTCAATTCTAAGGCCGCTTATTGCCTACCTGTCAAAAGCGTTGAGAGCAGAAAATGCTCATCTCTGCTAGACCTGAAGAGAGTGCTATATTACATCTAGATCTTGTCTGCTCATCAGCTTAGGGGCCCAGTTCTGTTCTTGCCCAATAATTACCAGGCTAAGACTTGCATTTCTCAAAGCAAGACATTGCTTTTGTGGATAATTTTCTCATAAACTCACATTTTGGCTCTCTGATTCCATGGGAACACAGGAGGATACGTGCTGCTATCAATGAGGGACTTCCAGAGAACTGTGGCACGATGCCCTAAATATTCTTTTATTGTAGCTTTTTGTTCCTGGGGTTTGTTCTTGTATATTTGCAGGGAGGGGTGTATATTAGGTTAGATTGAGGCAAACAGCATAATTAAGTATAATTGCAAATTCGGTGCAAATCCACATAATCACACATTTACACCGTAAATGTGTAATTAGGTAATTACCACTCGTAATTAGCCATTACAGAATGACAATGGTGTCATAAAAGCCTAATTACACTAAAAATTGTCCGTGGCATACAGAATAGGTAATGATTTTTAGAAGTTCATTATCTCACCTGATGTGTTTTTTTCCCCCTCTCAAATTATCAAAAGACTCATCTTCCTATCAAGGGAAAATTGATACAGTTTGCACATGAGAAATCCTATTTCATAGATGGCAAGGAGTTAATGGCATTCCGTTTTGGATTGCTTTATGCATTTAGATATGCCTTAGCTCTCTTGTTATTCCTCCCTTTCCAAGCCTAAAACAAAATGAAGGGCAGCCTCCAGAACAACACTTCCAAGGATGGAAGCAGCACGATCTCTGAATGAAAGATCCCACTTTGAAAGGAAGAAGCATTTTGTGTTCTGCTTGGAGGGGCCTTGCTTGCATGCAGGAAGTGTGCTTCCATTTGCTGATACACTCTTACTTTTGGAAAACTTCCTGGAAAGCGCACCATGGTAGTCTAGAGCTGGGGAGATTACCATGTTCTGGGGAGCTTTGGGAAGCCCAAGCTTCAAATTATACATTCCCCTTTACTTCCTTTCTCCTCAGCCACCAACATCTCTTTTTTACTGCCTGGCCAGCTGGTGTCTAAGGTGCCGGCATCCAACAGAGGCCGCATAATCTCTCTTGGAGGTCATACCTCAGCCCTTGTAACTTTCTTGCTCTTCTCCTTGCACTACATCCTTTGCTCCCCCCCCCCCCCAGTGCTGCCGGCCAGACTGGTTCCTCACAGGAGCTCTGCATCACTGCAGCTCGGCTCCCTGTGGCCGAGGATTCCCTGTGGCCTGCCTCGAGCAACAGGGCCTGGTTTGGGCCTTGTGGCTGCACCGCTTTCCTCAGCTTCCTGGAGGAAGCTGGCAGGTGGCAGAGTGCGCAGGAGCTGCTTGGCCCTTTTGGCCTCTGTGTGCTTGGCCCTGTGACATCCACTCAGGAAGCGGGTCTGGGCATTCAGCTGCGCAGGTGCTGCTCATCCCCAGCTTGCCGCCCCCCCCCCCCCGGTGCTATGGGCCAGGCCAGTTCTTTGCAGGAGCTCTGTGTCACCAAGGCTTGGCTAACTGCAGCCAGGGTGGACTCCTTGCAGCTGTCTGCCGGGAGCAACAGGGCCCAGCTCGGGTCTTGAACCCCAACATCGGGGAAGTTTACCAAGAACATTGCTAGGTCCCTAGTCCTGCAGGGCCCCAAGGCTTAAGCCTAGGCAGTCTTTTGGATAACATGGCCCTGTCTGCTACCATGATGAAATTAAACAAACAAAAGGTTTGCTGGTTAATTGGTCATAACTTTTGATAGAATACGGATATTTCAACGCGGTTTGTTTCATGGCATTAAATTACCTTTCCAATGATACAAAACATGATTGTTTTATTCATAGATACTCTGCATGTATGGTTTTCACAATTTTGGCAAATAGTATCATGCTCTGCTTGTTGCCCCATTAAAGCTTGTTGCTTGGTGCAATTGCTACCCCTGCACCCCCATAGCTACGTTACGGCCTGGTTGCTCCTGCTGTCAATGTCATTGCTCATGCTGTAGTGGAAGTCCTGCAACTCCACCCCCACCACACTCCTGCTTTTGCCAATAAATAAGCAAAAATGCCACGGGGCCAGATTTGCAGGTACAGGCATGCCCCAGTATCTGCTGTGGTTCTGTTCCAGTCACCATAAGAACATAAGAGCTGCACTGGATCAGGCCAAAGGCCCATCTTGTCCAACTTCCTGCATCTTGCAGCAGCCCACCAGGTGCCTTAGGGATGCACCAGGTGCCCATGTGCATCTCGCCCCTGTGGATACCTGAAACTGTGGATACTGTGGACATTGTTTTAAAGATAGGGGAACATCAGTGATTTTGCTGCAACAAATTAAAAGAAGAATTTTGTTTAATGTTCCCTTATCTTTTTAATAGATGTCCCAGTATCCATGGTGTCTGTGGATAACTGAAACTGAGGATTCTGAATCAGTGGATGCCAGGGCACACCTGTATAGGTGACTATGGCTGCTTTTAGAAAAACTAACCCACTTTCCCTGTGGGAAAGCACATAAAAGGAAATAATTGAAAGTAGTTGTTGAATGAATTAGGAGGGGTTAATAATCAGAAAGGGAGGTAAATTTGTAAGAATTCCTTAAAATATGTTTTGAAAAGATTGTTAGAAGAACAGCATTACCAGAAAAAGCTGGTCTATTTGAAGAACTCTGCTCTGTCGACATTAAAAAAAGATAAATTTCCAGGAAATTGGCACAGAGTTTATCCATGGTTGAGTTTGCAGTAATAAAGTCAGCAAAGGAATAAGCTGCGGTGATTTACAGGCAGTAAGCTTCTGTAAAATTTACAAACTACTGGTGTAAAATGTCACCTTTTATGATACATTCTGCCCAGGCTGCGTAAGAGTGTCGGGATGGAAAATGGAGCAAAATGAAAGCAATGGGATGGCCTTTTGTTGTCTCTTTTTAAACAGCACAGTATCAGAGAATTGGTCTTCTAAAGGACATTGCAGCGCAGATTGTGTGTTGGACTGTTTCAATTTTAAAAGTGCTCCCTCTGTCAAAGATCCTTCCCATTTTGCTACAGAATGAATTTCACTTGTATGCATGCTTACTCAAAAGTAAGCTCTAGGGCAGTGGTGAGGAACCTCTGGGGCTCAGTGTGTCAAAATTTTGGAAAGTGCTTAGCTTGGCTGTGCTGGTGTGTCAACCCCCCCCCCCCCAAACAAAAGAGAAACAATTCTTTATATGCATTTTTTTTAAAAAAAATACAATCCAATCATATGTGGTGCTATGTATTATATAAAGACACATCAAATAATTCCAAAAATGAAAAAAAATGAGTAAAACGAACTCAATTTATGTCAGGTGTTGGTGAACACTGGTGTGTCACCCCAAGCATTGTGGCATGTCACTTTTGACACGCGTGTCATAGGTTCACCATCACTGCTCTAGTGAGTGGAAGGGGGAAATGTGTTACAATCCTCTGCAACTCCTTTGGAAGTAAAGGGCCATTAAAACCACCAGGGAATAAATATTTCTACATTGCTTCATAATAGCTTTGGGCCCGATCCTTTCCAACTTTCCAGCATTGATGCAGCTACAATGCAACCCAGTGGTGTCATCTACAAACAAGGAACGGGAACACTGGGTGGGACTTCCGCGGGACTTCCGCGTGATTGGTTGCCTGCCCGTCCCGTTCCGCAGCTGCCCTGGTCTCGGCGGGGTGCCTGCTCACCGAGGGAGACGTGTGGGGAAGGCGCTGGAGCCTGGGCGAGCAGCGGTGGGGCACGCAAACCGGGGGCAGCTCCCCTCCGAGGCCAGGGCAGCCGCGGAATGAAACGGGCGGGCTGCCAATCACGCGGAAGTCCCGCCCAAGTCCCGCCCAGCGTTCCAGTTCCTTTTTGTAGATGACACCACTGATGCAACCCCAAGGTAAGGGAACAAATGTTCCCTTACTTTGAGGAGGCCTCTATGACTGGCCTTCCACTGACCAGCCGCTGGCACGGCTGTATCAGTGCTGGAAAGTTGGATAGGATTAGACCCTTAGTCTCCAGCCAACTTCCCAACCACAATGGCTCTTATAGGCCCTTAGAAAGCAATGTTAAATATTTTCTGATGGGTAAGTTTAGATGTTCTGTGCCTCATTCATTTTGGAGTAAATCTGGACCAAAGTTTGGGTTACTGTGAAGCCTGAACTGTACTTACACTGAACCAAATATCAGGAAAATAGGCAATGTTGTTTCATTTTTATTGACCAAAACCGCAATTGGGTTTGAAAGTGCTGTATCTCACTCATTTCTCCATTGGTTTAGTATTGAACCTAACCTCTAGCTCACTGGTTCTCGAACTCTGGGTCTGGGACCCATCAGTTGGTTGTGACCCAATTTTTGGTGGTTCATGAAACTGTCAGAACAGATTATCCTGTCCTGCACATAAGTGTTAAACAAGCTGCTACTTGTGGGGAGCACTGCTGCCCAATCACCATTATAGCCATACGTCTTGGCCTTTACAGATCATGCAGCAGCCTCTAGGCAGCAATTTCCAATCTTTGTTTAAATCTCATGGCACACTGACAAGGCACTAAAATGGTCAAGGCACACCATCAGTTTTTTGACCATTGACAAGGCACACTGTGCTGCCAATAGGGGGCTCACATCCCCCAATGGCCCTATTAATAAATGGTACTCCCCCAAACTCCCATGGACACTGGTTGAAAATAGCTGCTCTAGGGACTCCAAAAAGTTTTGAGAACCACTGCTCTAGCTTAACTATATCAAATTTCAGGAAGATAGTCGAATAGTTATTTTATGAACAAAAGGTTGTTTTAACTCAACCTGCCCTCAGCATATCAGACAGCCGCCATGTTTGTTGAGGGCAAGCACAAATATTCCAACCTTCCTCTGCAAATGGACTTGTATGACGATTGTCCTTGCAATCTCCCATTGAAAACAGTGAGAATTGGAAAGCTAATCTCAAGACATACTTGATGAATTTTCCTCAAAATAACAAACATGCTTCAAAACAACTGTGAGGTTTTTTGGTTTTGGTTTTTTTTTTTGAAATAATTTCAGGGACAAAAACTCAAAAGCCTGGGGCTTATCTTTGAAAAGAAAAGAAAAACAGAAATCATGAGGTTGTGTTTAAAGGCAAAATTTTAAATGGCTGTATCTCCTTCATCTGTCAGTGAACTTACACCAAACTTAGAGGAATGATAGAGCCTGTCACTCACTGGGCAATCCTCTAATGGATGTAGCAGTGACGCAATGTCGTTGCATCGGCACTGTCATTAGCGCTGATGCAGGGGCGCCGACCAGCAACCCCGCATCAGCGCTAATGCTCTGAAGCCGACGCTAGTGTCGGCTTCAGAAGCCCGACATGGAGCCTCCTCGTGCCAACCGAAGCCGGTTGGTGTGAGGGAGGAACCGTCCCGTTCTGGGATAGGGCTTGGTGGGGGGAAGGGAGGTTGGGGATAGGACATGGGCTGGCTCGGCATCCTAAGCCTTCTTGGGAGGTCATGCAGCCTCAATTTGGGCCATGTGGTCTCCTTGGATCTACGCCCACTATTTAGCAAACGCTTCCTTGTGGTGGGGAGGCTCCAGCCTCATCTGTACTGCACTGGATTTGGCGCTGGCAGGCCGGCCTCACTAATCCAGCGCAGTATAGGATTGCGCCCTCATTTTCTCTGTTCCAAACATGAACTGGATTGGGTTTAGAATTTACAATTGGTTGAACTCTTGGAGCTTGTAGTGGAAGAATGCTCTTTTTTCACCTGCCTTGCGGAATTATACAGGCAGTGCTGTCCCTGTATAATTCTGCACCTATCTTTCAGGCTGGCCAGCGTACTGACTGAGGCCACTTCTGAATCTACCCCAGTTGAGCTGTAAAACTTTATTTTGTTAAAATGTACCCTGTCCACTTTCAAATAAATGTGTGTAACTGTTTTTGAGTGGTTGAATCCATAGCATAAAGTGGAACTATATTATTTTGTCAGGAGGAGGAAAAAAAGGTAGCCGAGCTCATAAAATACAGCTGACATTTGTTTGGAGAGTGTTGGCAGAAGCAGATAGGTGCCGGACACAATTTGAAAGTCAAATAGGATACCCTAGGAAAGACCCTGCTTTCTTTTTTTAAAAAAATCTATATTATTCTGGCAATATTCTTGGGAAAAAACACACATAACAAACATTATAAAGAGAAGAAGGTGGCGATAAATTGACTAGACAGTGTATTTCACTGTCCTGTTGAGGAGCAGGGGAAAAAATCATTGCTTTGACTGCATCACTAGCAATGGTGAGAGCAAATTCTCTCTTTTCTGTTGGGTTGCCACATGGAGGAGCAACCTTGGCTGAGATCCAGGATCAGAACTCCTGATATCATTTTCAAAGCTTAAAAGCAATCATGTGAATGGGGTCAGGGATGTGGCATTGGGATGAGTGTTAACTGTTTTGACTGATTTGGCTGCAGGAGCTTGATTTGGCTGGAGAAGGAAAATGGCATCCAGCTGGAGAAGCTGGGGGTGGAAAAAATGTTCCTGTAGGTTTTCCCTTTCATGCATAATACCAACATTGGTGTGTGTGTGTGTGTGTGTGTGTGTGTGTGTGTGTGTGTGCGTGCGTGCGTGCGCGTGTGTGCATGTGTTTTAAATTAGGAAAAGGCTCCTTTCTCCAGTGCCATTGCCCCTATCCAATTCCCCCCTCCTGGACATTTTGTGAAAGCCACCCCCCATCATTTATTTATTTCCCAGCCAGTTTGATTCTCTTCTCAATGTTAGGTATAAATTTCTGGATTCCAAATGTATGGTTCAAAAGAAAGGTTTGTTGTCATATTTGCAAATATGGGTGGCAGCAACTGCCAAAACAGAACAAACTGCGTACCACACCTTACACAAAATGGGTGCAACAATTTATACTTACTGAGGCGGAGTTTCTTACTGTATTTTTCATTGGTTATTGTTCAGCCACCTGGTAGCACTTATGCAGAATAATTTACTTCCCCCCTTCCTTGCACATGCTCTTACCCAGGATGCATAGGGATGGCTATTACGCTGACTCAATGCAAGTCTCACCCAAGGTTACAGCTGTGTCTCGATTTCTGGGAACTTTCTTCCATGTATCAGTTTAGGAATACGCACAGCCCCTTTCTCAGTCAGGCCTTGCCTTGGCCTGAAACACCATTGAAACACCATTAACCACTTCTTTGCTCTAGTAGGCCGTATAGGTGTTGGGGTTCAAAATCACCATGGGTTTATATTACTATTAATTTCATATCCTACATCAATGTAACTGAGCCAGTGCAAAAATTACTATTGTAGCAAGCATGGTTCTTGTGTTTTGTGCTACAACAATGGCCCTTTACTGTACATCTTGACTAATCAGCTACTCCCTGCAGGAAATGCTTCTTCATGAATGGATCCCATCCAAGATCAGATGACTCCTCTGCTGACAGCCCTGCAGAAGTGCCATGAGCTGATGTTACTGCAAATATAGCTCCAGGACATGGGAGAGGAAGTAGCCGGAACGGCACAAGCAAGCAAACCAGAGTAGGTCTGTGCATTCTTTGGAGAAATAAGACTCTACTAAAACATGGTGTCAGAAGAGCCAGGACTCCTCTGAAGACAAATTGCTCAAATGGTGCCACTTTCAAATGACAGACACAGTTCCCTGGATCAATGGCAACTAATCTGATTCCACTTACTGGGCCTATTAATATGGACATGACAGCTGATGTGTTGAATAACTGGATGCTTTAATATACACAACATTTTGTATTTGAACCAGTGGTGAAATTGAGGGGAGGCAAGGGGGAAAATATCCTGGGCACTGGCCTTGGGGGGCAGGCAACATGGATGCCCCCTGCTACCCACCACCACGACAGAGAATGCGAAGCAGCTGTGCGGGGGGGGGGAATGTGCCATGATTGGCTGCTTCTTCGGCACTATGGCAAGCTGCTGTGAGGGGTAAAAATGGCCCCACTTGGCTGCTTCTCCTGGCTGTGCTAGGCACAGCTGGCAAGCTGTGCCCAGGGAGCAACCTTGTGCTGCCACAAGGTCGGCCCCCCAGCAGCCCTTTGTGCAGCTGAAAGCAGCGCTCCCCGCTGGAGGAGGGCAAGTGCTGCTTTCATAATGTAATTGTGATGACACGACATCACCATAATTACTTCTGGGGGGGCAACTGCCAGGAGGCATGTCCTTCTGTCTGAATGCTTGTTCCAGTAGTGGCGCACAGGATTGGGCCATAAACCACCAGAGGGGGAGAGAAGCTGCCATAGTTGCCAACATGGGCCTTTCTCCCAATGCAAACAACAACAGGGGCAGCAGGGAGATAATGGCTTAGTACAGTGGTATTCAAACATTTTAGACCGTGACCCACTTTTTAGAACGGTACTCATATCGGGACCCACTGAAAGTGATGTCATTAACCTGGAAGTGAAGTTGTGGCAGGAAGTGACATTGTGGCAGGAAGGAGCCAGAGAACCTAGCAGCCACCGCCCTTTGTGTCTGAAGGCAGGTTTAACGGTTGCACAAAAAATAAGTTGTAGTCGTAAGAAATGATTGCTAATCAATAAGCCTGGAGGTCAGGAAGAAGGCAACAAACAAAAATCCATGTTGGCAGGGAGCAATAAAAGGAAAGGTCATGAAAACAGAAGTGAGAAACAATCGGCGGCGCAGCTACTGTCAGCGAAACACAACAGAGTGAGGGCCAAATGAGATGCATGTGATGGAGGAGATCTGTGATTGGGATCTCCCTTGTTTTTTTTTTAGTGTTAATAGAATCACAGCCCCCACAGAAATCAAGAAGAGGATGCTGGGGGAAGGGTATTAACTCTTTTGTGCCATGTTTCTAATTCACACTCCCCACACACCCTCAGGCCAAAACACACAGAGTGCAATCCTAACCTGGAGTTAGGCCGGCAGTTAGGCCAGCAAAGTTTGGCTGCCACAAGGGACACCATAAAGCATATTCGGACCACTCTTGGAGTCAGGGAGGATTGATGCATGTCTGTGTGCTGGGCCCTGACTCCAAGAGTTGCCCAAACATATTTATGGTATCCCTTGTGCCAGCCAAACATGGCTGGCCTAACTGTGCCAGCCTAACTCCAGGTTAGGATTGCACTTACAGGTACATGCGCAATACCAGTAGGCTTTGTCTCATGGGCCAAATAGCAACTTTTTTGGGGGGGGGATTTTAATTGAGAAAAAATAAAATGAGGAGAAAGGGTTAAAAACCAAACCACGCTCCCTTCTGCAGCTCTATTAATATTGCAAACATTGTGGGAGGTCCTACCCTGAAAAGATTGTGGGAGATCCTTTCACATTGTATTTGGTTTGGCCCTCAGGAGCAAACAACATATCTGTAGCAATGCTGCTGTTCGTTTTCTAAGAGAAACTGTGAAGGGGATAACCAAAAACAGAGGGGTAGCTCTCTAGGAAGGTATACTAGTTCCCTTTCTGGCTTTTTTTTTTAAAGCAACTGAAAATTGTATTGTGCAAGGTCTTTTATGGTTGCAAACCAATCCTAATCTGCCTGGCCTCCATAGGAGCAGCCATGGGTGCCAACTAGGGAGGGCTGTGGGTTTGTCAGCCCCCACTTTTTTCCCCATGGGGCAGAGCACCCTCTTTTCAGCCAGCCCCCCCCCCCCCGCAGCCAGCACTCATGCCAAACAGTGGTCCGAGCACCCATGCCCGAGGCCGGGGCGTGCGATCGTCGTGGCACCCCAAGGCACCCCGGCCTTGGAAAAGGCGGCTGTCAGGCAGGCAGACCCGTTCTGGAGGCCCTTACCACAAGTAAAGTGCACTTTTGTGACACCAGTACCAGAGGTAAGGGCTTACCACCAGCACTAGGCCCATATCGGGCCTTAGTGCTTCCCAAGCCTGAGAGGCTGCACTGCCTGATTTATAAATGCCAAGGGAGGTGGCTATAAGGATGTTTGGGCAGCAGCGCTTCACAGCTTGTTTAACCCTTGATGCACACAGCCTAATCTGCCCTGTCAGTTTCGCGAGCCACCAAAAATTGGGTTTAAGAATCACTGCTTTACATTCTTTGTTTTAAGAAATATAAACTGTTCATAGTCGTAGATCTTGTGTATTCTCCACAGGTCTTTCAAAATGATGCAAATGTTTTCCAAAAATTCAGAAACAAAGACCATTTCTTATTATTAAGTCTTCTTATTAAGTCTTCTTATTACAAACGTTACCTAGACAATTTTTAACTTGCCTGCTAAACTTTTAATTTGAGGATGGTGGCAGCTATGGCCAAGCTGTGGCCGAGCAATCCTGTGCACAGTTTCTTGGGAGTAAGCCCCTTGAACACAATGGGACTTACTTCTGAGTAGACATGCATAGGATTGGGCTGTTGGTCTTTTCTTCTATTCCCTGTGCCTATACTGGCAGGGGCAGCTTCAGCAGCACATAACGTGTTGATCGTGTGCCTAAATGGAGCTTTCTTCTTTTAGTGTTTTTGTTGCTGTGCTGTGCCTGGCAGCTGACTCCTGCTGCTTGCCATTCTTTCTCTTTAGAGTGCGAAAGAGAGGCACCAGCCGGTCCGGGAGAATGCCAACAGGGCTCCCAGGTGGAGTCAAAGAAGCAAGAAAAGGCAAAAAGGACTCTTCAGAAATTAGAAGTCTTGTCCAAATGCGAAGAAGAAAATAGGGAACCCAAACTCTAGCAAAAGAAATGCAAGTTGACAATACGGGACATAACACAGAAAAAAATAAATGAGACGTGAGTTGCTAAAAGTGCTAAAAGGCAAACAATACAGGCTCTTCAAATACATCCAAAATTGAAAATCTTCCTGTAGCATTCTAATGAAACAAAACGGCCACCAGGAACGTTCTCAATGCTCCGGGTAAACTGTGCCTCAGTGATGCTGAAGCCATTGCTGCACGCCAAGCGGTTCATCTTTTTTCCAAGCCTTTCCCCTTAAATGGGTTCACCTTAGTTTTTGCTAAGAAAATGCCACACTTGAAAATAATGGAAAGAGTGGAACTTTTTGACCCATGTTTATTCATAGGCAATGATTAATATTCAACAAATGGACTGTCAATCCAGGGATCCTGAACCAAGTCTAACAGGATCCATTTCTTTTCTTTTTTTGCTGTAAATCAGAGCTACCTTGTTTAAATCTTTTGAAAAGGGCACTTCTGCCAATGAGAGCAAATTCTGAAAATCATTTTGTCTTCTATTCTTTTCAAACTGTTAATGAATCAACCAGAATAGGATTTGTTCGGAATCCCATTATCTCCTTGAATTCCTTTGTCCGTAAAACATATGCCAACGGGTTTTTAAAATACTATTCTCTCTCCATTTCCCTTGTCTGAAATCCACTGTACCAAAAATTGTAATTGACAAACCACATAATAACGTTTGATATCTGGTACTGCTAATCCTCCATCTTTAACTGATTTAGGCTGTAATCCACAGCATGCTTACGTGGGATAAAGCTCCACAGAACACAGGGACTTGCTTCTGAGCCATGTATAGAATTGTGCTGCTAATTAATGTAGTTAACCAAGATTCCAAACCTTTACTGTCCATTCTATTTTCCATCACCAGGGGATACATGTTGATAAATTTTAGAAAATAAATTTAAGTTTTGGCACTAAAACATTTTCACTAATGTAATCTTTCCTAACTACATTTTCAATCATGGCATTTCCTATTCTTTCACTGTCTAAAACAGGGATTCTCAAACTTTTTAGATCAGGACCCACTTTGTAGAATGGCATCCATGTTGGAACCCACCAGAAGTGATGTCATAGCCAGAAGTGACATAATCACGCAGGAAGTGCCATTATTGTGACATAATACAATGACACTCCTGAAATAAAACTGGCATTCTTGGAATGCAGTAATTCTACAACCATCATGAAACATCCCTGACAGAAAACAAAATTAGGACAATTATTATGTAAAAACACTGAATTAAAAACACAAAAAAACCCTCACTTGAAAATTCAAACTATTAACACTCACAAAAGAAATAAAGCAATAGTAAGGCCTGCAGCTTCCAATATGGCGGAAGTTGGATGGCTTCCAACTTTCCGCTACCCACCTGACATCATGTTGTGACCCACCAATGGGTCCCGACCCATAGTTTGAGAAACACTGATCTAAAACAATCACGAAACAGTGCTTATAATAGTTATTCCTGGTACCTTATTGGTAGGGGAGTTTTTGTTGTTGTTGAAAACCGCCTTTTGACTGTTAAAATATCTGAATTAAAACACAAAACACCACCTTTTGGTGTTTTAGTTATTTTCCAGAAATTAAAATAGACTACTTTTCCAATTAGAAATAATATTGTGGCTGCATCTGCTGACAATATATCACGTATATCATCTACCTAATACACCAGAACTAAAAACCTACACCCCTACTTTTTGGATCAGTTTTGAACTGTGCAGGCATCAAAAGAATTATTCTTTGTGTTTCATATGGCCAGATATGGAGCCCAGGTCTACCCATTGGGACCAGCTGAGGATAGACCTGGGCTCTACCCGGGTAGACCAGCGCTCTGCAGGGCGGGAAAGCATCCGGAGCCCAGACCTTCCCCCACCCATTCATAGCATCTTTAAAGTGCCAAGGCATCTTTAAAGTAGCCTGAAAGCCAGTTATATAAGTTTCATGGATACATAATCTTCATAACTTTTAAGGTTATGGTGAGGTCAGCCTGAGCTTTTTGTAGTTTGCTCATTCCCTTTGCTGAGTACAGTTTCAAATCCCTGTGTCTCCACCTTCAACAATCTGAGTCAGTGTCTGAAAAAGCCACATATGAGCAGAGACCATCATGCAATGCTTCCAATTTGCCTATATAACTGGGGGGCGGGCACATGCTAATCTCCCATGCAAATTAGCCCAGGTCTACCTGTGGCTGGTCCCAATGCGTAGACCTGGGCTCCGCGGAGCCCAGGTCTACCCTCTGTCATTTCTAATGTGTAGACCAGGGCTCCCCGTAGCCCTGGTCTACCTGCAGTCATTTTTAATGGGTAGACCTGGGCTCTGGATGCGGTCTACCTCCGGCTGCTTCTGATGGGTAGACCAGGGCTCCCTGCAGCCAAGGTCTAGCCGCGGCTGGTTCCAATGGGTAGACCTGGGCTCCCGTGGGGGGGGGTGCGGCTGGGGGGGTCTGAGGCCAAATTGGCACCCCTACAGAAGTGGCGTCCATGGCTCTAGCCACCCCAAACATCCCCTAGATCCGCGTCTGCTTGGGAGGAAAGCTATGGTGAACCTAGACTACTTAATAAAAAGCCGAGACATCACCTTGCTAACAAAGTTTTGCATAATCAAAGCTATGGTTTTCTCAGTAGCAATGTATGGTTGTGAGAGCTGGACCATAAGGAAGGCAGAGTGCCGAAGAACAGATGCTTTCAAATTATGGTCTTGGAGAAGACTCTTTAGAGTCCCCTGCAAGGACTGCAAGGAGATCAAATCAGTCAATCCTACAGGACGTCAAGCCTGATTGCTCCCTGGAAGGACAAATCCTGAAGCTGAAGCTCAAATACTTTGGCCACCTCATGAGAAGAGAGGACTCTAGAAAAGACCCTCATGCTGGGAAAGATTGAAGGCAAAAGAGAAGGGAGCGGCAGAGGATGAGATGGTTAGATAGTGTGACCAAAGCAATGGAATGAAATTGGGCGAACTCCGGAAGCTAGTGGAGGACAGGGAGGCCTGGTGTGCTGTGGTCCATGGGGTCGCAAAGAGTCAGACATGACTTAGTGATTGAACAACAGCAAGGCATAATTATGGAACTTCAGTCTATAATCCTGATGTTGGGCTGCATATTATAATCCAATCTTCTAATGAATGGAATAGCTCTTTCTTTCACTTTTCTAGCAACAATAGAGATTACTATTAATAATTATTATTACTATATTGATATATTAGTATATGATATAATATATCATATTATGTTTTGTGTTTCAAGAGATTCTGTTAATTTGTGATGTGTTTCCAACTCATAATTTTGCTTTTATAATATTAACCTCTGTCCATTCTTTTGCTTGTTATTATATGAAGTTATATACGTAAAATGACCCCATTAACAACTTTAGACCTATCCTACAATTTTTGGAGATATTACTGGATCCTGTAACAATGAAGTCTTTAACCTGCACCTAAATCACCATCAGATACCACACATGCTAGTTTTGTATGATTGGAAAAGTCACACTATCATATATCTACACTGATGATATTATTCCATGAGAGCAAAACAAAAAATACATTCTTGGAAAGCGTTATGGGAATGAGATAAAAATGTATATACAGTAGTATCTTAAGGTTTATATCCTGGATGATTGTGCCCCAGCCAAATGCATCCCCATTGGCATTCTGATTATTTGCATTGCACTAGAAATGGGCAAGGAACATGGTGGCACTGCGGGTTAAACCGCTGAGCTGAGCTTGTTGACCAGAAGGTTAGCAGTTTGAGACCACGCAACAGAGGGAGCTCCCGTTGCTTGTCCCAGCTCCTGCCAATCTAGCAGTTCAAAAGCATGTAAAAATGCGAGTAGATAAATAGGTACCACTTCAGTGGGAAGGTAACAGCATTCCGTGCGCTACTGTGTATAGTCATGCTGGCCACATGACCATGGAAACTTGTCCTTGGACAAACGCTGGCTCTTCGGCTTAGAAATGGAGATGAGCACCTCCCCCTACAATCGGTCACAAATAGACCATTCGGTTGTGGGGAAACCTTTACTATAAACAAGCCCCATGTTATATATGCTAAGCCAAAAATCAGCTCGCAACCCATGGGTGGGTCCTGACCCACAGTTTGGGAAACTCTGTCCTAATTGTTTCAAAAGTTATTCACATTTATTACACTGGACAATGCACAATTTGCATCTGAAACAAAAATAGCTAATCTTTACTAACTGTGATGTGCTGAACATGAAAATGACATGGAAATTGGCTCTAGTTTAGGAGAAACTAAATGCATCACATATTTAGGTGGTGGGAAAGAAGTGGCCATTTACCAGTACGTGTCACAAATATGACAATGAAAATGCAAAATTGTCTACGGTTTGTGAGATATCTACAACAGACAGATCTATAGACATGTACTAGAACTGTCTGTGGTGGATCTCTCAAAAACCGTGGACAATTTTGCATTTTTATTCATGTTCAGTGCCTCAAAATTGATAGCAAATGACTAATTTAATCTTGGAAGCATGACTTGTAAATATTTGTTGTCCAGTATTATCTATGTGGGTTTCTCAAAACATTATTACATCCATTAAACTATTATTTACTTTAAAAATAAAATTTTTACTTTATTGTGAGTTGCTTTGGGTTGTGGGGGCATATAAATACTTAAAATACATAAATGACATTCATTTTGGTTCCCTGTTTCTCCACTATAAGAAGCATTCTTCCCTTTTGATGGTGTGTGTCTGATAGCAGGCACTGGCATCTATAAGACTACGGGGATGAGAATGGATATGTTTTGGGAACCATGAATTTCTGATGTCCACAGCTGGCTTCCTTGGTAGAAAAGATGACAGCAGTGTGAAGAGCAGAAAGAGTTATTGAGCTTACTTGAGGTGTGAGCAGACTATATATGGGCTGTAAGTAGGAAGGCTGCAAGAGGTCATGGAATCTTTCATCTCCACTCCTCCAGAATGTGCTGTGATGAGCCAAGCAGCACATCAGGATGAGCGGTCCCAGAAATCCTTTGAAACCATCCTCCTTCAGGTCTAAAACCACTGAACTGGAAGCAAACATTTTTCCTTCCTTGCACATAACAGATTTCCTGATGTTCATAGAGAATCCCAAGTTAATGGAAGCCCATTTGCACTAGCACTAGTGAAAATGAGTTTATGCACATGAACTTGCCAAAAAATATGAAATTCAAAGGAGGTAGATTCAAATTCTCCCTCCCATTTTGGGAGGTGGAATTTCTTTCCCCATCACTTGAACAATGCTCAGGTGCATTCCGCAAGTATAGCATTTATAATGGAATCAAGCCTGCAAACAGGCCACCAGTGACAATGTTCATAGTTCCCAGCAATGCATTATAGAAAACACTTTGAGCCTACTTGGGCAGCTTCTCAAATGGTCCTGTACTTTTGTCACCATCATCAGACCATTCCACTCTCTTAACTAGCCTTTAATCTCTGTTCTTTCTGGAGGCATACTTACGATGCCATGAGGAGAGGTGCGCACAATGGGCACTGGTTGCGGCGGTACACAGCGGGAGAAAAAAGTGAGATGCTTTCTCCCCTCCCTTGCGTCCAGTATGCTCCTAAATGGAGCAATTCCAGGCGATTGGGGTGTGTGGCGGGGTGGCGCAGGGGGAAGGGTGGCGGTGCTAGGGGTGCGGTGACATCATCCTGCCCCCAGCATACTTTGAGCTAGTTATGGCTCTGGTCCTCTCTGCTTGCTCCCTATCTTTTGATTCCATTGTTTGCTTTGCTATCACAATGGGTCTGACCAGACCTCCTCCTCCTGCCATTGGTTTAGTGGTGTCACAGGAGTGGCAACAATCAATCAATCAACGAACAGTTTTTATTGTTATGTATGCAGGAGGATAACCAGGGGTTAAGCCTGAGCAAGAGGGCTGGAGAGATTGAGCTAATCACTCCTCCAGTCAGGAGCCCTGGAGGTGGAGTTAACAATATACAGAGGTTGGGCTGTTGCCCTTCAGTTCAGTTCTAACTGTTGCCTGTTGCAATAAACATTCAAGCTGCACCTGCCTTGTCTAAGTTTCTATTGCATGGAACCCAATACATAACATTTATATACCACTTTTCAACACAAAATCTTTGAAGTTGATTTAGCAATCCATGTATAAGTGGTTCCCAGCCAGCACCCCTGAGCTGAGGACCATTTCTGGGTCCTCGTTCGCCCATTCCACTTCCTCAAGATGCACAATGACCCCTAATCCCTAACCTGCACTTACCTGCCAATTGTAACACCTGGCCAAACTAAATCCAAGCCATCCCCCAGCCAAAGCCAATTTAGTAGAGGAGCTAAAAATCCTCACTGACCTCAGAAAGATGACCAGCTAATCCCATACTGGCACCTCACAACAGTTGATTGGGGAATAAAAGCTGAGACAGTCATTGACATCAAATTACACACCCAAGCCCCACCCCTAGAACCCTAGAACCCAGGTAGTTCCAATGAGTTGATAGCTCTCAGCCTGCTTGCGGCTTCAGGGGGTGGAGCAAAGCACCAATCTCAGTGAATCCTCACACTATATTGTACCGTCAGAAATTTTGACCACAATCAGAAATCTGTCAGAAATCTATAGATGCTATAGAACTGCTATAGATGTATTATTATTATTATTATTATTATTATTATTATTATTATTATTATTA
>JAJKFI010000008.1:26521168-26547677 GCA_029204185.1 Lerista edwardsae
GATAGGATTGGGCCCTGAGTCTCCAATTGCCTGCCTGCAGCCCTGAGAGTCTGTTTACATAACAAAGAGGCAGCTCTTAATGAGGCACTCAGGTCTCCAGCAGCCTGTTCATTTACACAACAGAAGAGAGGCTCTTAATGCAGTCCATAGCCAGCAGCTGCAGCCAGCCAGTGTCTCTTTACACAACAAATAGCAAATACCTGTACAGCAAGGTGTCACTCTGGAACACTTTCCTGCAGCATTAGTCAATCCAAAGAATCAGACCCAGTTCAAACAAAGGCGCCTTTCTCTCCTACTATACTTGCCACAAGTGAGGGGAAGATGATGGCTGCCTGCACAGGCTTGACAGGCACCTGCTGAAGCTGTTCTAGGAGGATTTCCTGCTACAGGCAGGGGGTTGGACTAGATAACCTTGTAGGTACCTTCCAACTCTACGGTTCTATAAATCCAAACTCATGGAGACGCAAGCCAGGACAAAGGAGGCTCAGCCAGGAGCCAGTCTAGGGCACTTCTCACCTCCTTTGAGGACTCAACATTCCTCAAAAAAATTTTTTTTTAAATAAAAAAAATCACATGAATTTGCCTATCAGACATTCATAAACTCATGTGGAAAATTTGGAAGTCATGGAATTTAAAATAGTTACTTGAGAATTGTGTAGTGAAAAACTCATGGATGTCTCAGGGATAAGGAAACCCATGTGAGTTTTGCAACCAAACATATACTCATTCCATGGCAAATGCCCGTTTCCACATGGGCCTTTGCCTGTTTGGGCTGGGGCCCCCATCTCTGTACATGAAGCTAATTTGATTGTGAGTATGCTTTGAGGTGTCTCCTGCCTCTGCAAGATTTTTCTTAGTTCTAAAATAGATAAAACAAAGATTCCCTCCCCTTGGATTGGCCTTGTCTGTGTTACTGCCAAATATGTACCTCCTGAGCTTGTTGTGAAAGGGGGAAAGACAAGGACTGCACAATGACTACACAGTAAGGAATATTGTGCAGTCCTCTGCACAATAAGAACTCTGCAAAATAAGGACCTGGCACAAAGGAAATGATAGTAGCTGATAAGGTTTCTTCACTTGAGTTGCCACCTTCCAGGGTTTGATGGAGCGAGCTGCTGATCTGTGTGGGCTCTGTCTGTCAGGCCACATTAAGCAACGGAAGTGGCTTACAGCACTGACATACATAACTTGTAGCAAATTGCCAGTAGAGCAGAAGGCAATAGCTGACCATCATTTTGAATTTCATGCCCGTCTGTCACAGACATCTCATGTGATGGCTTGACGTGCCTGGGAAGTTGCTCTGATAGATGCCCACGTCCTTCAGAGCTATGTCCACTGCTTCTGTGCTGTCCACTCTGTGCTTGATACTGATTGCTCAT
Source organism: Lerista edwardsae (assembly GCA_029204185.1). Classification (NCBI taxonomy): domain Eukaryota; kingdom Metazoa; phylum Chordata; class Lepidosauria; order Squamata; family Scincidae; genus Lerista; species Lerista edwardsae. The sequence continues at coordinate 26,522,548 of JAJKFI010000008.1, forward strand.
TGCAATGCCATAACGTTATTCATAGGCCAGCCTTAAAATGATTGGCCAACAGGTTGGCTTGTTCTAAACATGGGAACAATCCAGTGCAATGCAGCACTGAGCTCCTCCTTGAGGAGGCTAGAAAGAGAAGGCAACAAAATTTAGGTATTAAAGAGATAATTCAAAATTTGAAAAATAAGGAAAAGGAAGCTCAAGAAAATCCATCCAATGAGGAAATTAAACAAAGGATATTAAGACTGCAACATGAGATCAAAGTAATTCAAACAGAAGAAATGGAAAGAAATTTGAAGATGGTGAAACAGAATTTTTTTGAGAATGCAAATAAACCAGGAAGATGGTTAACCTACAGACTTAAGAAAGAGAGACAGAAGAATCAAATAAAGGGGGGTAGCGTGCCCATCACACGCTGCCTAATTTTATCCCGCCCCCCCATGGGGCACGAGGCCAGGGCTGACCAGCCATTGGCTGGGAGAGGCTGACCAATTGCCTCTGGCCCCGTGGGGCTCTTCCCCCGCCAGTTTGGGGCTCGTGGCGGTCAGGGCAGGAGCGTTTTATTCGCTCCTGTTTTTCTGCCCTCTCTCTCCTGCGGCGCCTGGTGCTTAGCTTCAGGCAGCGCCAGCCGCGGCAGCAGGAGCGTTGAGCAGCGCGAGGAACGGAGTCTGGAGTGGAAGCGGCTATCGGGGGAATCAGCTGATCGGCTACGGGGAGTGCTGGGCTTAGCAGCGGAGGCAGCGGCAGCAGGAGACCAGCGGCGGAGCCGGGTTTGGCTGAGAGGCGTCGGAGCGGCCAGCTGGTTCTCCCTCCGGAGAGCCAGCAACAGGGAGTACTGCGTTTGCGGGTCGCCTCCTGGCGCTCCGCGCTCCTTTCGCCTCTCCTGCCTCCCTTTACTGACCCCCCCTTCTTCCCTGGTGCCTAGCCCTCCCCCCCCTCCACCCCATCCCGCTTCGCGTTTTTTCCCTGCCTTGGCTTCACAGTTGCGGTGAGTCTTTGGGCGGCTTTCAGCCTTTCCCCGCATGTGCCCCCTCCCTTTCTCCCCTCTCCCGGCACGCAATTTGCATGCGTTCTGTTCGGCTGGTAGGGGCTTGGTGATTCTTCAGCATCCCCCCCCTTTTTTGCTTGTGGGGATACTTTGTTTTGCTTCACCTGGGCAGAGGGCTTGGGGTTGTGAAGGGGTTTCAGCGGTCTAGTGATTGGGCGTATCCTGCACTCCCCTGCTTGCTTTCTACCCCCCCCCCCGTTTTCCTGGGGTGAAGGGGCTTACTTGCCTGGTGGGTAGGCTTAGGTTTCCTGGTTTCAGCCGTTGGAATTCAGGCCCGGGTTTTGGGGCGCAGCAGTTCCCGCTTTTGGTTTCACTTCCAGCTTCAGCTCCACAGGCCTGCTTTGGTGGTTTGAGCTCACCATGCCTAAACGCCATAAGAAAGCAGGGGGGAAGGCCCCCAAAAGGCCTAATCCAGTTCCTCAGACACTCAACTCCTCTGATGAGGAAGAAGAAATGGCACAGCTTAAGGCTTTGATTGCCAGGGTGGATGCATTGGAACGTGAACAGAAGTTACGTGGTGCTGGTTTGGGTGATGGGGGAAGCACTTCTGGTACAGCCTTGCCAAGGCGTTCGAGCAGGAAGGGCAGAGGCGAGAAATTAAAGCAGCTTTTGTCCTCTAGGCTTTCTTCCCTTGAAACGAATACTGGCCAGCAACAGCAAAATGATGCTTCGGATGCTGTGGAAGTGGATGGATCGGGTGCAGAGGAAGTGCAGCCGGCACCAGCTGGAGGGCGTGTACAGGCCTCTAGGCCTCCCACGATGCTTGGTGAGCCAGCTCAGGCCCTTTCGGGCCCAGACACCACACCACATTGGGCAGGGGTCTGGGACACGAGGCAAGACAGCACAGCTGCTGGTTATCTGCAACAGCCACCATCCTGGGGGTACGGACTTGGCCCATTCCCTGGTAATCAGTGGTTCATGCAACAAGCGGCAAACATTCAGCCTTTCATTGGTCAGATGGGATCTCAACAAGACGCTAGCAATCGGGTGGCCACTGCCTTGCCTTTTACAGGCGTTTCTCCCATATCGGGGCAATCATACAATCTGCCTAATTATGGCTATCAGGCTTTGGGCATCCAACTGCCAGGGCAGTACCAGATGGACAATTCAGCCGACCGGCCCAGGGTGGCCTACGGGGAGGCGGCATTGCCGCTAGGAGGTCATCTTGCCTTGGCCATAAAGGAAAAAATTTGGAGGGGGGAATTTGTGGATCTTTTTAGTCTCCTCCATAGGGAGCCAGAAGTAGTGGCCCGAATCGGGGACCCTGTTCCGGACCCCCAGCTCGTTAAAAAACGCAAAATTGATAAGAACTGGAGCAACTGGCTGACAGGCTATATTATTTATATGGCGGTTGTCATACAAATGCAGCCGGCCAAGGCGGGTCAGTTGCTCAAATATTTGGACATCATATACAGGGCCCACCGGGAATACGCAGGGCCCGCCTGGTTGGCTTATGATGACCATTTTAGATTACGGGCTTCTCATGACCCCGCCCTCGATTGAAAAGTGCCGCAGTGGGAATTATGGGTACAAATTGTAGTGCCCGCGGGGGCAACGCGAGGTGATAGGTCCGATAGCGGACACCTTATCGCGCGATCAGCTGCAGGGCAAGCTGTGGCTTCTTCCCCAGCAGGACAGTGGGTTCAACCCCCCCCGATTCTGCTACGAGTATAACTCAACGGGGAAGTGTAAGAAGGCGGACTGTGCCTTCAGCCACCTTTGCAGCCAATGTGGCGGGAAACACCCAGTTACAAACTGCCCCAAGTTGTCTTGGTTCAGGAAAGGATCCAAACCACAGGGTGGACAAGGCAGGAAGGATGGTAAGCCGCCCCCCGCAGCTGGCTCGGGGTCCCACACCAATTAAGTTGGTTGTGCTTGAGAGGTTGTTGGCTGGTTACCCAGATAGGAGTTCAGCTGAGTTGTTGTTTCAAGGTTTTCGGTTTGGCTTTAGGATACCCGCCTCTCACCCCACCGCACCCACTTGGGCACGGAACCTGCAGTCGGTTGCGGGCATGGAGGACTTAGTGCAAAAGAAAATTGATAAGGAGGTGGCTGCTGGGATGGTAGTAGGCCCATTTTCCTCCCCGCCCCTCCCTAATTTGCAGATTTCCCCGCTCGGGGTGGTGCCTAAAAAGACGCCGGGGGAATTCCGGCTTATTCACCATCTGTCCTATCCCGAGGGGAATTCTGTAAATGACTGAATCCCGGCAGAGTTGTGTTCGGTTCGGTATGTCTCCCTGGATCAAGCAATAGTTACGGTCAGGAAGGAAGGCCCGGGCGCTTTATTAGCCAAGGCGGATATTCAGTCCGCCTTCAGGCTTTTACCAGTGCATCCGGAGGACTTTTGCCTCTTAGGTTTTCAGTTTAGGGGCGGAGTCTATCTCGACAGGGCCCTCCCTATGGGGTGTTCGGTATCCTGCCTTTTATTTGAGAAATTTAGCTGTTTTTTGCAGTGGGCATTGTCTCAAAGGACGGGCCTCCACCAGGTTCAGCATTATCTCGATGATTTCATATTTGTTGGGGGGGCCGGCTCGGGGCGCTGCGAGGCGCTCTTGGCGGGTTTTATTGCCTTGTGCACAGAGCTGGGAGTCCCCTTGGCACATGAAAAGACGGAAGGGCCAGCGACAACCATCACCTTTTTGGGGGTAGAGTTAGACACGGTTCAAGGTTGCAGCCGACTCCCGGTTGATAAGCTTGACCGGTTGAGGATCTTGGTTGATCAAAGCTTAAAGGCCGACAAGTTGTCGTTGAAAGAGCTGCAAGTGCTAGTGGGTCATCTTAACTTTGCCTGCCGGGTCGTGGCTCCCGGCAGGGCATTCTTGCGTAGGTTTTGTGATTGCATGAAGGGGCTTAGGAGACCTTATCACCGCACTAGGGTGACGGCTGAGATCAGGGAGGATCTACGGCTTTGGCAGCATTTTCTTGCCGAGTTTAACGGGGTATCATTTTGGCGCGGGGAACGGCTTCTTGAGGCAGAGCTCCAGGTCCATTCGGACGCTGCGGGCGGCATAGGCTTCGGCGTAATATTCAGGGACCGGTGGTGCGCAGCCCCGTGGCCGGAGGCTTGGAACACAGGGGGTGTCACCAGGGACATGACTTTCTTGGAATTGTTCCCAATAGTTGTGGCCGTCCATTTGTGGGCTGACGCTTTCGCCAACATGACAGTACGATTCTGGTGTGATAACCAGGCAGTCGTCTGTGTATTGAACCAGCAATCGTCTAGGTCCCGGAGAGTCATGTCTTTGGTTAGATCCTTCGTTCTGCAGTGTCTCAGGATCAATGCGCTGTTTGTTGCTCGGCATGTCCCGGGTCTGCAGAACGAGATTGCCGATGCCCTGTCTCGATTACAGATGGACCGTTTCAGGCTGCTGGCCCCCTGGGCGCGTCAGGACCCGGACCCCATGCCCCAATACCTGTGGAGCCTTGGCACAACCGGGCTCAGGAAGTGATCTGGTCTGCACTCGCCCCTGCTACCAGAGAGAGTTACCGGGCCAAGATTGCCGGTTTCGAAGCCTTTCGGGTAGGATCGTCCTTGCCGCGGGGGTGGCCTATTCCAGTTCCTCACCTGTTGCAATTTGTTCTTTATTTGCACAGTGTGGGCATTGCAGTTAAATCTTTTGCTGTTCACTTGGCTGCGCTAGCTTTTGGTGCCAAGGCTGCGGGTTACGAGGACACTACAGGGGATTTCAGGGTTAAAAAGATGGTCGAAGGCTTTAAAAGACTTCGCCCACCGGCTCCGGATAAACGTAGGCCTATTGTACCAGGGGTTCTAAGAGCGCTGATGATTTGTTTTCAGGAGCTTTGCATTTCGCCCTATGAGGCGATGATGTTTCGGGCAGCCGGTGTAGTCATGTTCTTTGGAGCATTTCGGCCTAGCGAAGTGATTTCAGCCTCTGCAAAAGACAAGACCGGCAGGGCACTTGCACTTGGAGACGTGGCCTTCGTGGGCGGTAGGCTAGTCATAACCCTCAGATTTTCCAAGACTGATCAGAGAGGAGCGGGCAGGAAGGTGCGTTTGGGCCAGGCATTGGACATTGCCATCTGTCCGGTCCGCTCGGTGCGAGCTTTCCTAGCTAATAGGCCAGTGACCCCGGGCCCTCTATTTTGCCATGATGACGCGGTTCCTCTTACGCTTTATCAGTTTAGAATTGTTTTTTACAGGGCCTTGGAGTTGCTAGGCCTGGATAGAGCGGACTATGGCCTACATTCTTTTCGAATTGGCGCTGCCTCTGCGGCTGCATGCTTGGGCCTCCCTGAGCGGGAAATACAGCGCATTGGCAGATGGCGCTCCGGCGCATATAGATATTATGTCAGGGACCCTGACGCGCAGTAGCGCAAGGTGGGGTCCCTGAGGGGCGGTGTTCGCCCACAAACGGCGCTCTGTGCACTGCCCATACGGGGCTTGTTTGGGCATATGGCCCTGTTGCATTTTGTTTGCAGTAATACTGCATTGCATGACAGTTTGTGCGGGGCTTGGTTTTTACGTTCTGTTTCTCTTTCAGGTCCCCCTGCCTCTCCGGTTCGAGTCCTCATCTCGGGGCACTCTTTGGTGTTTTGGGCCAGAAAAAGGGCGGCAAGAAGCTCCTTCGGCACGCACCTGGGGTTGAGCGTTGGTGCTCAAGTTCATTGGGAGGCCAGTAGGGGCATGTTATGGGGACAGTTGTTGCCTTTGCTGTTTGGATTTGTACGGGTGCACGGCCTTCCCCATGTTTGGTTGATACACTTGGGGGAGAACGACTTGGGGCGCAGGTCTTCCATTTCTCTGCGCGTCCAGGCCAGTTCGGACATCTTGAGCGTGACTAGTCGGCTGGGAAAAATGGTGGTCCTCTGGTCCAACATGCTTCCACGCCGAGTTTGGCGCAACGCCACTGACCCAAAGCGAATAGAGGTTGCCTGTAAGAAGATTAATGCCTACATGGGGAAGACTGTGAGGCGTTTGGGCGGGAGCGTTGTCGCTCACCCGTCCATTACGTATGGTAGGGCCGAGCTTTTTCGCCCGGATGGAGTCCATTTGACGGACCAGGGTAACGATATATTGCTAGGCGATTGGCAACAGGGTCTCAGGAGTGTTCTCTCCTTGTGGGGCGGTGGGGGCCAAGCGCAAGGCTGACCCCCCGTGTGGCAGAGAACGTGCGGGTACGGGATTTTAGTTTCGGTGTCCATCATGGAGTGGCAGGGCTCGGGGGTGCTGACCTGCCATGCCGGCACACCCGGCTGGGTGGCGGGGCGGCTAACCTGGGCTTGGGATGTTTCAGATGCCTGGGTACGCCCGGTGACTGGCAACCCGGCCGCTCCAACCCTTCGGGGTGGCGATGAAGGGCGACTCGGGTCAGCGACCTGAGGGGCCTGGAGTCGGGTGGTTCGCCCTGAGGAAAGGGGGAGGTAGACAGGCAGCGCCGTTTCCCCCAGGGGACCCGCATGTCTGTTAGTTGACCCTGTTGTCTTTGTATTAAATAGTTAATAAAGTGGCCCGATTTACCATACCGACTGGTCCGTGTCTTCATTGGGGGGTGCGTGGATAAGGGGGGTAGCGTGCCCATCGCACGCTGCCTAATTTTATCCCGCCCCCCCATGGGGCACGAGGCCAGGGCTGACCAGCCATTGGCTGGGAGAGGCTGACCAATTGCCTCTGGCCCCGTGGGGCTCTTCCCCCGCCAGTTTGGGGCTCGTGGCGGTCACCCACCCACCCTCCCGTTCAGTCTGGTTTTTTCGGTCGCCTCGGGGCCGGGTAGGAATTTTTTGCTACTTCCCTGATTGGCCCTTGGGAAGTGGTTTTTTCGCCTACCCCGGACTGAAGTTAGGTGGAGGAGGGATTGTTGTTAATAGTGTAGTTGGTCACTTTAGGCAGAGAACGTGCGGGTACGGGATTTTAGTTTCGGTGTCCATCATGGAGTGGCAGGGCTCGGGGGTGCTGACCTGCCATGCCGGCACACCCGGCTGGGTGGCGGGGCGGCTAACCTGGGCTTGGGATGTTTCAGATGCCTGGGTACGCCCGGTGACTGGCAACCCGGCCGCTCCAACCCTTCGGGGTGGCGATGAAGGGCGACTCGGGTCAGCGACCTGAGGGGCCTGGAGTCGGGTGGTTCGCCCTGAGGAAAGGGGGAGGTAGACGGGCAGCGCCGTTTCCCCCAGGGGACCCGCACGTCTGTTAGTTGACCCTGTTGTCTTTGTATTAAATAGTTAATAAAGTGGCCCGATTTACCATACCGACTGGTCCGTGTCTTCATTGGGGGGTGCGTGGATAATACACTTAAAGATGAAAATAGAGAAGATAGATTTAAAATTCAGGATTTGAAAAAGATAATAGAATATTTCTTTCGGAATTTATATAAGAAAAATGATTTAGACAAAGACAAACATTAGAGAATATCTAATGAAAAATAACAAAATGAGATTGATACAAGAGCAGAGAGAGATGTTAGATCAAAGGATTACGATGCAAGAATTAATGGAAGCTATCTCAAAACAGAAAACTCAAAAAGCACCAGGACCTGATGGGTTAACAGCAGAATACTATAAAACATTTGAAGAACTATTATAAACTCCCTTAAAGAATCTGATATCAGAAATTTGGCAGAGTGGTGAAACTCCAGAATCATGGAAAGAAGCGACAATAACATTGATTCTTAAACAAGAAACAGATGCAAAAGAGATCAAGAATTACAGACCAATCTCATTACTTAATGTAGATTATAATTTTTTTGGCATCAATCCTGGCAGCAAGAATGAAAAAGGTGTTAATCCAGATTATTGTCCCTCTTCGCCCCAGCGCAGTCTTTCTAGTGGCTGTTGCTGGTGATCTGCCTTTTTTTTTTTTTTTTTTAAGATTGTGAGCCTTTTGGGACAGGGAGCCATTTATCTTTATTATTATTACTATTTGCCTGTAAACTGCTTTGTGAACTTTGTGTTGAAAAGCGGTATATAAATACCTGTTGATTGATTGATTCATGAAGACCAAGCAGGATTTCTTCCTAAGAGACATTTAAAAAATAATGTGAGAATAATAATTGATATATTGGAATTTTTAGAATTACACCCTGGAAAGAAATTGGGATTAGTTTTCTTAGATGCACAGAAAGCTTTTGATAATGTCAATTGGGAATTTATGCTTCAACAACTACAGGAAATGGAATTTGGAGAAAATTTTATAAGGGTGATAAGAGGAATAGAATATATTATAAAATATATTTATAAGGGTGAGAAGAAAAAGCAAAAATAAAAATAAACAGAGATTATACAGAAGAGATCCAGATCCAACAGGGAATGAGACAAGGATATCCGTTATCACCATTATTGTTTATTCTTACATTGGAAATTTTAAATAATGAAATGAGAACAGATGGAAGAATATGGGGAATAAAAATACAGAATGAGATTTATAAATTACAAGCATATGCAGATGACCTGGTTTTTGTATTGGAAAACCCAACCCAGGCATTGAAATACCTGATAGAAGATTTAAGGAACTATGGAGAAGTAGCAAAAAACAAAATTGCTTTTGAAAAATGTAAAAGATATAGAAATACCACCGCTAAAAGAATATAGATTTCAAATTCCAAATACAGTTAAATATCTGGGAATATTCTTAACAAAAAAATTGAGCACATTGATGGAAGATAATTATCTTAAATTGTTGAAGGAGATTGAAAAAGATTTAGAAAAGTGGAAAAATTAAAACTATTGCTGATGGGAAGAACTGCAACTATAAAAATGAATATATTACCAAAAGTGATGTTTCTTTTCCAGACAATTCCAATTATTTTGAAAAAGAACTTTTTTTATAGAATTAAAAAGAACAGCAAAATATGTGTGGCAGGAGGAAAAAGCAAGAATTAAGATGAAATTATTACAAGAACATAAAGATAGAGCAGGACTAGGCCTACCAAATTGGGAAATCTATTACCAAGCAGCTGCGTTAGTCTAGATTAAAGAATGAGCAAACCCATCAAAGATTTACAAGACTAGAAACACATGACTTACAAATTGGATGGCATGCCTTTCTCATATATGAGAAAGCAAAGTATTTTGGATATTTTAGACAGCATATAATAAGAAGAGCATTGTTATGAGTATGGGAACAAATCAGAGATACGATCTATACAAAAATACCAAGATGGGTCAAATCACTGGAAATTGCATCTGAAGTAGATTGGTTGGCTGAGAATCAAAATATGTAGAACATATGATGAATTGTTGAATGACAAAATGGAAATATGCTTGAAAAATGAATTATTAGATAAAGGAATACATTTAGAATGGTTGTCTGAAGTACAAATAAAATCAAGATGGAAAGATGACAAGTGGGATTCTCTATGCAATTAATTTTGATGAATTACTTTTAGTAGATAAAGGTCAATATATTAAGAAGATGTATAGATTCTTATTAGATATGAATATTTAAGATGAAGTAGTGAAGGATACAATGACCCAATGGGCAAGAAATGTTGGACATAATACAGTATATCGATGGAGAGTTGGGAACAAATTTGGAAAATAAACATTAAATTGACTAAAGCAGTATCATTTAAAGAAAATATGTACAAGATGTTTTATAGGTGGCATTTGTCTGCAGATAAATTAGCTAAGATGTATCCTGGAACAAATAATAAATGTTGGAAATGTCAAGAATTGATAAGGACCTTTTATCATATGTGGTGGGGCTGTAACAAGGCAAACAATTTTTGGGGGAAAGTACGCACTATATTACAAAACATGCTGAGATGCGTTATCCCACTGAAATCGAAATTGTTTCTCCTAAATATTGTACCAAATATTTTAGTAAAGAAGTGAAACACATTATGATACATGTTAATACTGCAGCAAGGCTCATTTATGCACAGATGTGGAAAAATGTAGATATACCCACAGTAGAAATGTTAGTACAGAACATTTATGAAATGGTTGAGATGGATATACAAATGGAAAGAATTAGAAATGGTGATGTAGATAGAATTAAAAACATATGGAAAATATTTTATGTGTGGTTAGATGGATAGTTAGATAAATTTGAAATATGAAGATAAAAGAAATGTTTGTTTTAGAAATAGACTGGTATAATGAAATTTGTATTTGGCATTGAAAGATCTATTAACCAGATATGTAATTTAGAAAAATGCTGATAGCCGATAGATACACAATGCTTTATCCTTTGTACCCCCAACCTTATGTATTTTCTTTCTCTGACCCAAAATTGTAGTTATAAATAAAAAATCTTTTTGAAAAAAAAGAAAGGATTGGGCTGTTAGCCAGATCCCTGGTTACACTCTCTTTTTAATCGTACTCATATTTATGGCACAATCACAGTTCTTTTCCAATGTCCCACCAGAGAGCTTTTAGTGTCCTAGCTACGAGACATTGATTATTTTGAATCACTAAGATGAGATTAAAAAACTAATTTAAGCTCTCCTTTGCAACACTCTTAATTTATGGCACCATTACACCTCGGTTTCAAATAGTGCACCCTGCATAGCTTTTAGAATCCCTATCTAATGAACCTTGCCATTAAGGGTGAGAGGAAGCCTATTGCCCAGACATGCTCCGGTATGGTGAAAGGTTAATTGGAAGTATGCGTCATGTTTACAGTATTAGAGAAAATAAAGTAGTAGTTTGGACACCTCTACCATTGTGCTATAGATCTGCTGCCTCAAGGGTAAATTTCTGCTTGAACATTTTAGGTTTGCCCCTTTTGTGTTCTTGAACACGGTTATGGCCTGGTCGTGACCAAGCTGAATCAAGCACACATTACATACTTCAAATGGTGTTGTATTGCTTTAAGCATCATGTCGTTCTTGAAATAACAGTGTGGTGACATGCTGAGAATTCTCGTAAGACATCGCTACTCGCCCAATGACAATTCCCAAGATCCCAGGGAAAAAGAATGATTGTTAAAACAGTAAATGCCTAAAGCCAGACATTATAGCACAGATATACCTTTGGGATTTAAGACTGTTGCCCGTAAGCTGTCTACAATCCCGCCACAATTTTCCCAGTCTGAATTGCTTCTCCTCAAGCTACTATTTGCCCACTGAGGACAATATACAATTTGGATTTGGACGGATGGGGCATAATTGGAAAAATAGTTCAGGGAGGGAAAGTGTTAAACCCCACTCTCCCAATGCTGTCGCCCTGATTCAGGGCACAATCCTAACCAACTTTCCAGCACTGACATAGCTGTGCCAAAGGGGCACGTTCTGCATTTTGCAGTGGCGCAGCAGTCATGGAGGCCTCCTCAAGGTAAGGGAATGTTTGTTCCCTTATCTCAGAGCTTCACTACCCTGGTGCTGGAAAGTTGGTTAGGATTGCCCCCTCAGTCTGTCTACCCCGCTCCACAGTGGCTGGAACATGTGAAAAAATGTTGAGATATCTTGATTATTGATCTCCTGATTCACATCTATTTTGGCATTTATTGCACCTGGAAAAAGATTAGCAGACCAATCCTATTAACACCCTTCCATATTGATGTAGCAGCACCTGTGTGTGCTGCATCCTGTGGGAGGTAGTTCCAATTATCTCCTCTGGGTAACAGAACATTTTCTGCCTTGCTTGGGGGCATGCCATCACTGCCCAATGATTTAGCTGGTGCAAGCCCAAGGGGACCCAAGAAAGCAGATGTTAGAAAGGAAGGAAGGAAGTTAGGTTACCAGTGGTTCCATATGTGCTAGCCATAAAGCATGCTGCGCCACCAGAACACTTGTCCCGCTGGCACAGCTACCTATAGGATTAGGCCATTAGGTTGCAATGTTATGCATATTTACTGGAGAATAAGCCTCATTAAACTCAATGGTACTTACTTCTGAGTAGATGTTTGTAGGCTTGCGCAGCATCTCTGTAGCTGTCTACAACTCCCTCAGAAATGAGCAATGATTGCATTTAGAGGAAACACATCTAAAAACATATGCTATGTCCACATAGCTTCATCCCAAATATGTAAAAACTGCCTGCTGTAATGGCTGGGCAATCAGGAATGTGAAAAATGTTGGAAATTGCAACACCGACCTGCGTGTATCAGAAGGGGGCCGCACATGGGTGCCATCTGGGCGGGGCTCTGGGCGTACATGGGTTTTTCCCTGCGGGGCAGAGCTCCCACGTTAACGCCAGCCCCCTCAACATCCACCACCCACACCCAATCCGCTCCAAAGCACCCACAGCTAAACTGCATGGTCTTTAGGACTCAAACTAGTGAAGCATGCAATGCCATTTTGACTCCTGGCGCATGCGCACGATGTCTGCTCTCCTGACCAAGGGAGCTCCAGAGCAGAGGCGTTTCTAGCCTATGGCAAGGGGGGGCACGAGCCCTGGGGCGACATAAGGTGGGGGTGCCATTGGCATGGTGCCCCACCCGCAAATTTGCCCCCCCCCACATGCAGCAGAAGCAGGTATCCAGGGCTTCTGGTCCACTGTTAGGAATTCCCCTGGTCTTAACCAGGTGCTGTGTATATGAACCATCATGCAACTGTAAGTAAACTTCTTTCTTTTTAAACCAGACAATGGGCTCCTTCTGTTTTGTCTGTGCCTGATTAATTGCAAGCAGCCTGGGTGGTGGAACAGGATTTCCTTTTGTAAATGCTCAGCTTTTGTAAATGACAGCCCAATCCAACAGAATGTGAAAAATCATTGGTTTCATATTTCAAATAATATTTACAAGTTATTTTGGGGCTTCATTATTCCAGCCCCCCTTCTACCTACAATAGTTTGTTCTAAAGCAGGAAAAAAAACCTACCAGAATCATGAGCTGTGACTTTTATTTTTAGGACCTCATCCACTTGAGATTGATGAGCTTTTGGGATGCAAGCTTTCTTTTTTGTTTTATTTCATCTGAAAATAAGTTATGTGTCTTAAACCAGTGAAAAGCAAGTCCCCATCGGGAAAGATGTCAACTGCAAAGAAGACATACTGTAATTTCCTGTTCCAGTAAGCACTTTACACCTAATCACAAAGATAATGTTTAGGGGAAAAAAATTTCCCCTCCAACACAGTGGGCCTGTAAAAAGATGTTATCACTGCCGCAGAACAGGAGCTGCATAGAAAGCATTTCAAAGAGGAGTCAGAAGTTTTAAAACTAGTGCCATTAAATCTCTCCCTGGGTGTCTGCATGAAAGTTTGCCTGGGAAATGAAGGAGCCAGTTTCAAAAGAAGGAGTTTTGTACTGAGACAAATTTAGAGGCGGGGGGGGGGGAGCTGCAAGAATCTTGAGTGGCCTGATGCTGCTCATGAAATCTGATGTTGGGTTTGTTAAAGTAAGTGTGGGCAAAATGCGAATCTATTACTTTTCTGTAGAAGACAATGGTGTTTTTTTTTTTCAAACTGAGCAAACGTGTGCCCTCTAGACCCATAGAAACCCAGGGAAGGCTCTTGTTCTCCCCACTGACACAAACAACCCAAAGAAGTAAATAATAAAATAGATTCATGGTATCCTAACAATCAGGATACAATTTATGTATGTCTTATTCTCCAATCCTATCTCCCCACTAGTTTACGCAGGTGCACTGCTGGAGCTCATATGGTCTGCAACAGTGTGGGGGTGGGTCTGGGAAAGGTGAGTAAATATTTTTTACTCTCCACAGGCCTCCTGGCCATCAGTGGATCTCTTCAGAGTTATGCCAGCTCTTTTGCGAAGGGGGCAAAAGGAGGACATAGAAGATTTCACCATGTGATGATGCCACTGCTGGGCGCCATTTTGAAGGTCTCTGCTGCCTTGATAAATACAGTGGAGATCTTCAAAATGGAGCCCATAATTAGCGCCCAGCCCTTTAAAATGGCTATGGGAAGCATCAAAACTCCAACAGAGAAGCTCCCTGGGCCATTTTGAAGTTTCTCAAGGGCTTAATGCAACTCCTGGGAACCATTTTGAACATCTCTGCTGCATTCAACAAGGCCCCCAGGAATCCCTTGACCAGCTGTCAGCACCCCAAAGGACTTAGCACCCCAAAATGTGGACACTTGAGAGGGCAGAAGCCTGAAAATTGTACCCAGGACAGAAGGCTGAAAGTAGGACATGTCCTGGAAAAAAAAAAGAGGACAGCTGGTCACCCTGCCAAGGACCTTCAGAAGGCAGCAATGACCTTCAAAATGGCTCCCACAAATAGCACAGAGCCCTTTAAAATGGTCATGGGAAGCTTCTGTTCTGCCAAATTCCCTGCTGGGCCTCAATGCCCACACTAGGCTAACAAGTTTCCCCTCCAGAGCAGCCAGAGATAGGCAAGAGGTATTGGGATATATATGTTCCTTTACAAGGTTATGGTATATATTCCGTGTGCTTAAAGGGGAAAACAGAGTCGATTAAAGCATTGCGGAATTCCCCTGTAAAACAAGCCTGTTTTTCTCTCACACACACTTCTTGCTACTAGACTGAAAGAAGGACTCTGTAGACACTTGGTAACTTTGTAACAGAAAATGTTCTTTACACTTGTAACATACTCTGACTGGCTTCCACTAAACTTTAACTGGTTATATTTACAATTACTGTTTCAGGCTATCATATGCTGGCCATGTCTATATATGGTTACACTGCATTTCATATATAGCTACATTCACTTTCCTGACAGGATTTGTAGAGCTAGTATAAATTGCTCCCTTCTCCTACATGTCAGCAGACAAAACTGACAAGACAAAACAGACAAAACAAGACTCAACTGACAACTTTGACAGTTAAACTGTCAAAACCAACCACACCCAACTGGGCATTCTACACAAGAAGTTGTGTCTGACCAATCAAATAGAGGTGCTATTTTTTTTACCATATATACATGCAACACTGCCCCCTCTGGACAGCAAACGGAGTTGCCTATATACCCAACAAGAGGGAGGAGGTTCATTCACGCACTGGGCCTCCTCTCTTCCAGCAGCTTTGCTTGGAATCACCAGCTGGCCAGCCTCCTCCAGACTGCCCTCATCACTGGCTTAGCTCAAGATACCCTAAGTCTAGCACCAACAAACCCCACCACCAAACAATAGGCAGTCAGCTTGCCTAAGCCACAGCTGCCTCCTCCACAGCTGGCTCCAGGGGCGTGGCAGACATACAATAACTCCCAATGGTTATTCCCCACAATAACCTTACTTTATCCAGTCCAACAGTCCGTCTGGCTCCTACACCTACCCGGTGCTCCTCTTCCAGCACCTACCTGCTGCTACACCTAGTGCTAATCCTGGGGCTAATCTTCCTTCCTTTAGCAATCCATCCAGCACCTGCCTGGTACCCTCCTCCAGCACCTACCCAGGTGCTCTACTGCAGCTCCTGCCTCCAACTTTATACTGAGGCCAGCCAATCAGTGCCTGTGGCTGGGCAGGCTTTAATTCATCAGCCACACCCAACTGCACCTGTGCTAACCTACCTTCATAGCAGCTTCATAACCTACCTTCATTTGCAAGCCTGCAGCTGTGCTCCTGAGGCTTGCAAAGACCTTGGTGGTTAACCATGTAATCCCTGGCTAATCTGGGACAAGGGGCCATTGCTGATACCATTCCCTATCTCCTTGGGGTATCTCCTGCCTTTTCCAATAGAGCTTCAAAGTGCCAGCAAGTGCTGGGGAGAACACAGATAGCCAAGAACACCCTGCAGTTCATGAGAGTTGGTGGCAATTCTGCTGGCAATTCTGGTGGCAATTCAGCAAATCTGTGGGTAGCAAATTCGGGGTTTGTGAGAACTGACTGCTATCTTCATGCCTCAGTCTCTTTCTTCTTTGCAATAACATGGGCCCCTTCCTTATAACCAATAAGCCTCCTTTACTCTGCAAGGCCATGCTATTTTACAGGACATCCAAGCTGAGCTGTGGCTCCTGAGGGGCTTTATTGCTCCATCCTGCTGCTGAACTTCTCAAATTGCATTAGGCTGGTTTTTATTGTGTCAGTGAGTTGATATTTACGGTGTGATTGTTTCATTATGTTTTTATGAAGTGTCAGTCATTGCAAGCATTGTGAAAAGTAGATCAATCAACCAGTTGATCAATCAGTCAGTGTCCAGAGGGGGACTTCTGGAAGCCCCATGTAAGCTACTCTGATCTTTCCTAAGGGAGTGGAATATGGAGGGATGTGTACAGTAGTCCTGTCATCTTCCACTATTTCAGACCCAGCACCCACTTTTAATATATAACCTGCAATGTGGGATCCCTTGTCAATTTTAATTTTAACTACATGTGCCTCTAGAGCAATTTTAACTCTAGAGTTAAAATTAAAATAAAATTTTAATTTTAACTATATTTCCTCTAGAGCAAGAGAGGAATGAGATGATGGGGATCCTGTACCTTTAATCACTGCATAGAAGAATGAATTTTTGAGTGCACGTAAGAGTGAATTTTGATAAGGGCAGTTTGTCATGCAGAGATGAGGAAAGTCTCACTGGCCTATATTATATTTTTTATTGCAGTTATATCCCAGCCTCCCTGTGCACATGGTTCTTCCATTTGAACTTCACATCAAAGTGACGTAGGTCTGACTGAGAGTGACTGGGTCAACGTCATCCCATGAGCTTTGTGGCTGACTGGAAATTTGAACCCCAGACCTCTCCGAGGCTACCAAAACTCGAACCAAAACACCACAATGGCTATTCTGCTTTGACATTATTGAAACAGTTCCCTTTGCACTTTTTAAAGTGGTGCTACCAAAGCAAGCAGAAGGGGGCTTTTTGTGACACCCCCCCATGCTACTAAGCAAATTCTCCTGGCTGTGAGGGAGGAGACCACGATGTGTGTGTGCTCTGTCCTGGAGAGAAAAATATCACCTGAATCAACCACCCCGTTTCAGGAATGTTCCCAGCATTTGTACAGCAGTGCTTGCAAAACTCTTGCTTTCTGTTTGTCTTTGTTTGCCCTCATTGTGTTGGCTAATCCAATTCACAATGTTATGCTATGAAGGCCTCCTGTTTCTTCTGTGACACAATTCGCTGGAATTGGCCATGTCACAGATCCAGGAAGCACTGCTGTAATTTTCCATTGACACTGTTGACCCTCACTGACTTCATCTGGTGGCCAGTTTGGACTGGTTGCCGTGCATTGTGGCATAATTTACTTCACACAGAGATTGGTTGGGATCACCTCTGCGAATCATTCAGGAAAGAAAAAAGAATGCTTTTGAAGCACTCGTTGCTTGGGGAATTGAAAAAGATGAATATGCTCCCAATTATTTTGTTTTGAAGGGAAAAAAGTATTTCTAGACCCCTGAATGAAACTAAAATTGAAACTGAAAAGAGGTGAAACCCTGGCTAGAACTGACATCAGTGTCCTGTGAAAGAGAAATGGTGCAAGGATCCCTCCCTCCTTCCAGAGGCTGTTTTCGAAACGTGGCATCTGCTCTGCTTGTGCTTTGTCTGCGGTGATGTATTTTTATAAATAGCCTCGTAAGTGTTGAGGTCCCGGCAGGAGGTACAGCAGAGCAGGCTGTAGGACTCAGTAGGGGGTCTCCTGCGTTCTCCCCGGCTCCAATTTCTGATGGAGACTGTTCGCTGTCATGGTGACAACTCTACTCATCATCTGGGTGTTATTTCTCTCTCTAGAGAAAGTTAGAAGAGTTAGGACAATAATGCTTCACCTGGATGTGTGTGTGTGTGGGGGGGGGGTGACCTGCACTGAAATAAGCTCAAGGCTCTTCCTGTGGACAAGGCATGAACTGTCGCAGGAAGAGCACAGTGTCAACAAAAAAAGGCCAGTGTTATTCATGCCCAATACAGATCCCCTGCAAGAGGCTTTTCTTGAGCATTGGGGGGAATTCTGGAAGCCCAGAGGAGCTCCTTTGGCTGAGGGGATGTTGACTATATGGATACCTGCTAGAACAGAGGCTTGTGTATTCTTAATGTAAATGGACTTTAACATCTCAAAAGGAAAAGTGCCAGGATGTGCTGAGGAAACCAATCCTATTCCCTGCCAGGCCATAGCATCATACATTGATGCCAATGGAGCATGCCCTGCATGTTATGGTGAAGGAGGTGAGGTAGAAATATTTTATATTTACCTCTCTGTTGGCTGCCTGACCGTCAGTGGGTCTCCTTGGACCCATGCCTGCTCTTTTGCTACCATAAGTCCGAGGAGAATTGGGGGCAGGTCCAGACTAGGAAAGTGGGGTATGATTTGGTGCACACTGCTGCTTCTGAGATCCACCCTCCTCCCACCCCAAACTGCTCCAGTTCCTCTCCTAAACTGCCCAGTTCTCCTGGAACCACCAATGACCCACCCC
This sequence comes from Lerista edwardsae, assembly GCA_029204185.1. Classification (NCBI taxonomy): domain Eukaryota; kingdom Metazoa; phylum Chordata; class Lepidosauria; order Squamata; family Scincidae; genus Lerista; species Lerista edwardsae. Next base: position 26,540,750 of record JAJKFI010000008.1, read on the forward strand.
CATTACTACCTCAGCTACACCAGTTTGGCCAGTCCAAGAACTGCGAGAAAAAGGAAGTGGATCAGTGGAGGCAGGTAGGTGGGTAGCCCCCAATTGCTGCCTAAGGCAACCACTTCAGTTGGCCTCATGGATCGGCCAGCTCAGCTCAGTGGCCTTCTTGTTCCAAAGCAGGGCAGACTTTTCTTCTTCTTCTTCTGCTACACCAAAAACAAAGCAATAGGCAACTTCCAACATGAATTAAACATCACAGTACAATTTTATTGAAAAGTTACATTGCTGTTGCCATAACAACAAAGAAAGCCAAAACCCGAATCCAACAACCAATAAGACACAGCAATTAAAACCTAAATGAGAAATTGATTTGGTGCTGACAAAGCCTGTATAAATAATATTTTTCATTGGCCCCTGGAAGAAAACTAAGTCATGCCTGCCCCAGAGTATATCTGGGGAAGCCATTTTGGAGTCGGGGTGCTAGCCTGGTAATGGCAGTCTCTGCTCACATTAGAAGGCTTCTGGAGGAGAAGCCCATTGTGACATAATCAAATGACACTCCTGGGATGCAAACTGGCATTCTTGGACTCAGAAATTACATAACCATGAAACATTCCTGACAGAAAGGAAGATTAGGATAAAGTATTATGTAAAAGCACTGAACTAAAAACATTTTTGTTTAAAAAAAAACACTTGAAAATTTAAACTGTTAACACTCACAAACAGAAAATAGCAAGAGTAAAGTCTTCAGCTTCCAAGATGGTGGCTTCCAGCTTTCTGCGACCCACCTGACATGGCCCACTAAGTGGGTCCCGACCCACAGTTTGAGAAACACTGCCTTAGTACATCTGATCTTTATAAAAACAAGGGAAAGGGCCTTTTAGGTAGCAGCTCCCAGATGGTGGACCTTTCTGTCCAGAAATGTGCAGCTAGCCCGTTCCTGGTTGCTTTCCATCATTTGTTTTTGATCAGGCAAACATTTTTGTTTTGGCAAGCGGTCGGTTTGCTTTCTGTTTGATCTAATCACTGCTCTACCCAGTTCTGTGGTCAGTGCCAGTCCATCCAAGCAGCCACGTGACCCAGGTTGTGTCAGCAACAGATTACAAGAAGCCTGAGGGGAAGGTAGATTCAGCCTGTCTTTCACCTTGAGTCTGCCACATCACCTCTCTCCAAATTGCAGTTAATTTGCAAATGAAATCCTCTGGAGGGCCGGATATGGCCCACTAGCCAGGATTTGGAGACCCCCTAGTGTAAACAATGCTAATTTGGGTTTTCCTTCATCTTGAAGAACTATTTGTATAGTTTTCCCATGGTCAAAAATCATTTGACTCTCCTATGCACACTGTTTGAGTCTGACTCCCAAATGTTCATGTATGAAAATTGAAGTCTTTTCCAGTCTCACATGATATTCTGTGTGAAGTGAAAATGGCCATGCTCCTTGTTTGCAATCAAACCTTTGTGCATTGAGCTCAGAGAAAGCGTTTCCAAGTAACTTCTGGCTTGTGTTGTGGTTCTGTGTTTGAAAATTCTTTTTGTTAAAAGCTATTTTTCTTTCAGCAAGGTCAACAAACAGTGTGCAGCTGGGAATGAGTGGCCTGCTCTCCCCCCTCCCCCACTGAAGCACTAAATGAAACATGGAGTGAAAAAGATTGGCTGACAAAAAGGTTCAAGACAAACGAAAGAATGCATTTTACCATTAAATCTGAAATTAACTTAACGGAATTCATTGACCCATGATGTTGCGCTGGCTACCAGCTTAGCCAGTTTTCAAAAGGGAATGGACAAATTGGTGGAAGATGAGATGTCTATTAATGATTATGATCCATGACCACTAAATGAAACCTCCATGTTCAGAGGCAATATACCTATTGGATGCTGGAGACAGGGGAAGGCTATTTTTTCACATCTGTCTTGTTGGCTTCCTGCAGTCGTCCAATTAACCACTGTTGGAAACAGGATGCAGGAGTAGAGGGAGATGTGGTTCAATCCTGAAGGGCTCTTTTTATGTTTTGTGCCTGTCATAGTATTGGATGCATAACAACAGGATGCTGGCTATTCCCTACCCAAAATTTTATGGAAGTGAGGTTTGGCCAGAGGAATACAATTTCCATTCACATAATGGAAACTTGTCCCATGCCATCACCTGCCATAGGTTGAAAGCAGAACGATGCTATAGTCCCATTACGGCAAGGCTTTATTGCACAATATTAGCATCACAAATCACTACCTGTTTATACAGCAGCACCCCAGCCGGTTGTGTTTTTCCCCTATGCCAATTCGGGGATAATAAGAAGCTTGTGCTCCTTGAATAATACATGTGCTCCAAGTGCTCTCGGATACTTTAAAATTATCCACTTTTGGCAGATGCGTAGCTGTTAAATTTTCATCAGAAGGTTTTTTTCTTCTTCAGCGTGACTCATAAACCTGCCCATTACCTGCAAATGAATGTCTTTTTGCACGTCTATTGCACAGAATATATGTTTGTGCTTTTGGGGATAAATAAATAGCAGACGGGAGAGTTATGAACACACTGAAAATGAGATGTACCAAATGACCTGTCACTGATCTCTTCCATTCATGGCCTGACTTTTCTCTGCATCTTTCAGCCTCTAAATTTGGAAGTGCATGTCATACCAGCAAATGTTCATTTGGTGTACTGTGCTACCAATACTGTGCATACCTCAATGAATGAGTAAATGTATTTCTGAAACTCTCACAGAGATCTAGCACCCTTGAACCCGGTCAAGTGCTGCTTGCCATATTGCAGGGAAAGACAAGCCAGATTGCGACTTTTCTATATAGCAAAGACTCTTTCCCTGCAAAGAAAACCTCATTAGCAAAGAAATGCTAATGCAGGCATGCCTCAGTATCTGCCGGGTTCCATTCTAGGTCCTCCCGTGGATACCTGAAACTGTGGATACTGGGCATCCCTTTTTAAAGGTAGGGGAACAGCAGTGGGTTTGCTGCAATACGGTAAAAAAGGAAATTTGTTTAATGTTCCCCTATCTTTTTCATAGGTGTCCCAGTATCCATGACATCCGTGGATAATTGAAATGGTGGATATTGAATCAGTGGATACTGGGGCACGCCTGTAGTGTGTCTTTTTATTTATTTTTCATTTAAATTCCCCTTCAGTTGTTTCATGCATCTTTTGTCATCGTATCTTATTTTTGGCTCGTATTTAGCGTGAAAAGACTTTCCCCACAGTGTTGCCTTGCACTTGCAGAAGCTTTGCGACATTCTTGAAAGAATGACCCAGAGTAACTTTAATGATTGTGAGTGGAACAGATCCAAACGCAGAAAGAAAAGCACAGTCTGGATTAGGAGAAACTAACTACAGCTGCATGTAACAGACCTCTGATGGTGCCTTCCACCTTGCAAACACCCCAAGGAGGTGATGAAAATTTGCACTGGAGAAGGGACAGGAGAAATGTAAAACTCTTTCCTTGCACTTTCTCCCAGAAACTCCTTCTACTTATACCCCCATGGGGGTTCTAGATCCATGCTTGTCAGTTAACATAAATCTGAAATACTGCAGAACTAGCTCAGATGGGAGGAATGACAAACAAGTTTGTGACTTCAATTCCTCCCCTTAGTGTACCACAGGGCCCATGAGTTCCTTAACAGCTGTTCTGATATTAGCAAAGCCTTCCACTCAGAATTGGTACCTCTGATTTCATGGTCAGGATCTAAGCCAGTAATGCACCTTTTGTGGTTGCTGACCACATCAGAACCTGCCCCCCAGCCCCTTGCAGGTAGAAGACTTTAGTACATAAACTGGGTCCAGCATAGATTGAAAGCTATGGAATCATTTAGGGTATATGAGTGTTATTCATTGCCATGCTGTTACCAGGAATCCTGATATTGTTAATCATCAGTGCTCAAAGCCATGGCTCACCTATTTGCCATGCATTTATTTCCAAAATCATTTGAGTCAAATACTTAATGACATTAATGACATTATTGCTGCTGGTGGACCATTCCCTTGGCAGGCTTGATTTCTGGCTAATAGCTAAGTGTGATGGGCTAATAGTTCACTGATGGGAGCTGATGACAGCAGATGGTCACCTGAAACCTGTGAGTCATTGGAGAGTAGCCCTCTGAATTTAGAGAAGACCACTCCAGTTGAGGAGAAGATCGGTGAGAGACCAAAAGGAACTATCCAAATTGCTCTTTGGAAATCTGTTCCCTGCAGCTTCTGCTATGCTCTGTATGTACATTTGTTAATAAAGCAAATACTGTACAGTATTGTAATTACACCAATAGTCTCCACTGATCTCTCGTTTCCTAAGAAGTGCACCTGAAGGTGTTGACCCTGGAACTTCTCACCACTGGAACATGGACAATTCATTTTGGATGCTTTGCATTCAGTCTTCTAGCTCTTGGTGGTTTTGGACCAACTGCTCACTCTGTTTGAAAGGATTCTTCTTCTAAGCGGAAACGGGGGGAAACATCAATTTTTTTAAAAATATAAGCCTGTGATTTGAACAAAGGGCTGTGGATAGCATACAAATGTTTCAGAAGGGTGTGAGAAATGAATGTGTTTCTTAACCCTGCTGCAAATGTTCTCCTAAGTGTCAGGAAAGAGACCATCTGGGGGGGCCCTCTGGAAAATTCTCTCTCCCTAACCCCAAAACTCCTCCTCACTATTGCCCCTGTGTCTCTTGGAAGCAATAGAAAGACAAAAGAGATGTGTAGACTTCAAGCACTATATATAGAGATTGAAGTGGAAAAACAGAAAAGACAATCCCCCACCAAAACAGCCTCCAATATTTAGTACAATCCTCCTGCTGCTCCTCCACACCATCAAGGCCAATGTGGAACTTCATGTCTGCGGAAAAAACAAACAAGTCTTTGGTCTACTAAGATATCATCAGTGTTTCTCTTCCTCTGCAGTTGCTCTTTCAGGGCATCTCTGCCTGAAATGGCAGTAAATGATGAGTGTGCTCTTTTTTTCTTGAGGAAAGAGTGAGCTGGGGAGTTCCCCCCTCTCAGATCTCACCTTCCAGCAGAGGTGGGGCCAGAGCATATGCCCTACATGCAGAAGGCCCAGTTTCAATCCCTAGCATTTCCCACTAAGGCTGTGAAGGACCCCCCCCCCAACCCTTCAATGCCCCACCATATAGTGTCAATAGTACTGAGAGAGCTGGACCAGTGGCCTGTCTTCTGAGAAGGCAGCTTACTCTGAATAGCCTTTGATGTGGCTGCAAGGAGCTTTGCTTTTTGTTCTAGGCTGAAGGCAGGCAGGATATAAATGTAATTTGCTACTGCATGGAAGATCTTGGAAGCGAAACACCTTGTCATTTTCAAAGGAGCCTTAACATTTGGGGATTGCACCTTTGGGTTGGGAAGAGGGCAGCTGGTGACTCTAAATGCAGCATGTTATTACTTGAGAAATGTTTCTCAGGCAGGTGTTGTGGGGAAATAACAGCACTATTTCAGAGGCGAACTTTCCTGGCTGTCAGAAGTTCAGAGATATTTTATCAAGGTGCTCACGATTACCCTGAGCTAGCTGCATATTTCATGACCTACAAGACATCTCTCTCTGGCTGAATGTCCAGCTGCCCATCATCTAGCCATGTGGGAAATGACATTTCTTTCTTGCTTTTCTTCCTGGTTGGTGTTGAATGGGAAGCTGGCATTCATTCATTCCCTCCTCCAAATTTCTCATACAAGAAGACTAAGAGAAAAAGATAACAGTACCATTATTAGCTCCCAAATTTTGTCATAGCTTTCTTTTCTTATGCTCGTGGCAGGCAGAATCTTTCCCGTACCTGCAGTACCACACTCCACAGATTTTTTTCCCCTTATAGTTATTTTCTTGGACTGTTTTGCAGCAATCATATTTCACTGTTTCTCACCCTGCTATCACACATTCTTGCCCAAATTCTGGGGGTGGGGGAGAGAGAGAGAGAGAGAGAGAGGGAGAGAGCACAAACATCAGAGCAAAAGGGTGTTGTGGCTACGGTGAGAGAAGTGCAAGGGGGAAGAGCCTCTAGGTGTATATGGTCATAATTGGAGATTATAGGGAGGGTTTATAGGGAATCCTCCCCTGGATTCACCCCTTTGGATTAAAAGGCTATATTCTCCAGTGGCATTCCTACAGGAGGGCAAAACACTAATTGCTGCCGGAGCCTAAGCTCCTGTGTAATGTGACCGGCCCCCTTGCCTTCAGAGCCATTTGTGGTGTGGAGAGCAAAGCCTCTGAGCTAGCTCTCCGAGCAGCAAATTGCTCTGGAGTTGAGAGGAAGGAGCCACGTTACACAGGAGCTCAGGCTCCTGCAACAATGAGCATTTTGACTCCCCTTGTAGGAACTCCACTGACGTTCCCATTCCCCCCATTGATGTGACTGGGGCAGATGGATTGCATCAAGTGGAGCTGCTGCTGTCAGGAGTTGCTACTAAGGGCCTTTTTCTGTTGCATCTCAGAACTCCCAGCCTAACATTCTTCTTGTAAAAGCAGCCACAGGGTTGTGGTAGGTGGAGCAAGGCTTGGGGAAGGGATACAACTTTTTTCTCCCGTGTCACAACCTTACTCCAAATCCCCTCCAAAAGCTGCTATTTGCTGAGCGAGGGAAACTTACAGGGACATAGCAGGTGCTGTAATGGTTGCCTGTCTGTTAGCCCAGCAAGCCAACTTCAGTGACCTCATGCTTGGGGAGCTGCCAGTAGTCCCTGCTCCTTCCTCTTGCTGTCCTGCCACCCTGGACAATGCCAGTGCTTGGAGCTGGAAGCCTGACTTTCTCAGCCTCAGTTTCCCCTGTGTAACAGTAAAATGCTCATGACATACAACCTGGTAGGGCTGTTTTCCAAGTGAATGAGATGGGGTTATAAATCCCCTTGGTTACTAGATGTGTTCCAAAATGATGGAATATCTTTGTATTTATACCTAGGGTTACCAGATACAAACGGGGACAGAGTGCCTATACCTTTAACC
>JAJKFI010000008.1:26547687-26592264 GCA_029204185.1 Lerista edwardsae
TTTGTATCTGGTAACCCTATTTATACCCCACATTCAGCGATGGGATCTACAAATGACCTGGGGGAATGCTGGGTGGGACTTCCACAGGGCTTCCGCATGATTGGCTGCCCGTCCGCAGCATTCTGCAGCTGTCCTGGCCTGGGGGGGCTGCCCCTGGTTAGCGCGCCCCACCGCTGCTCATCCAGGCACCCAGCGCGACCCTCACCCATCCTCCGCAGAGAGCAGGAGTCCCCCCAAGGCCAGGGCAGCTGCGGATCACCACGGACGGGCTGCCAATCACCCAGATGTCCCACCTAAGTCCCGCCCAGCGTTCCCCCAGGTCGTTTGTAGATCCCATCGCTGCCCACATTCCTTTGATGCTGAAAGTCAAGGAACGTGGAGGCTCCTTGGCAAGCCCCCCACCCAGCCACTGATCACACCTAGACCTGTTTAACTTCCACTGAGATCGTGTGCTCTCAGAACATATTCTGGGCATGATACTACCGCTAGCTTCCTGCCATAGGAAGTCATGAAGTGCCCCTGCAGTACACGTCCTGCAGTTCTGTGTGTTCACTAAGATGGTACAAGTCTGAACAATTTGTTTGTACGTCTCCAGCCTTGTGTAGCGAAACACAGCTCCACTGATCCTGCAGCTGTGTGTGGGAGAACGTCTGGCATTCATTCTTTGAATGACTTCCTCCCAGGGTTGGCAGGCAAGTGCACTGCAGAGAAAACTCCATCTGCATTACTCAAGTGAGGGCGGTTTTAGAACACACAGTGAACATGCCTGAAGCAACGTCCCACTGGAAAGAGGCACAAACCCACTGCATTCCATGCCGCAGTTCCACAGTGATCTTCTGTGGCTCCTTTTGGGCACAAAAATGAATTTTTAAAAAATGAGCATATGTTCAAGCACTCATGTTTTGGTAAAAAATTTAACCTATGAATCTATCCTTAACTTTGATCAGTTCGCTTATCTTCCTTAAATATCACCCCCTAAACAAGTACCGTAGTTTGGGGTCAAATTAAATAAGAGAAATGCATTGTTGCATTTCTGCCTCATTAACATTTATTTAAAATTGCAGCCATAGGCTGGAGACCCAGTCTGGATTGGGCCCATGTCAAAGGGACAAAGGGGTGTTAGCTAGGTTACTAGACACAAACTGGTACTGAGTGCCTCTACCTTTAACCATTGTGTAGAAGAGGGAATTTGGGCAGGTGCAGCTCATTGTGGAAGGGTTTCAAAAGCTGCACCTGCCCAAATTCCCTCTTCTATACAATGGTTAAAGGTAGAGGCACTCTGCCCCAATTTGTATCTGGTAACCCTAGTGTTAGCCTCTCATGCCCTTAAGACAGACTGGAACACATAACAGCTTCTGTTCCAGGTAGAAAGCAGATGTGAAAGAATACTATCCATTGGGAAATGGGGCAGAGAAAAAATGGCCTTCTTGTCCTACCTGCCAGGTTCACGTGATCTGTATTGCACCCTTCCTCGCAGTTGCTGGCTTAAAAAAAAAAGAATGGAAATGTAATAACACATTTCTTGTTTTGTCTAGTTTGGCCCTTCATTTTCTGCTGTAATAATTCCCTTTTTCATGTCCTCTGCCAAACCTGTCGCCAACATGAAAGGCTGCTATTTCACCACATCAAGCAAACCTGATTTTTTTTCTCATATGATTTTCCAAGCTGAGAAACGAACTGCTGTGAAAAACCATCATCATAAATTCCTTTCGGAGATGAATGGGCTGAGCCTGATGAATAGAACTGGGGAAGCGCACCTGTGAGCAAAGGAGGCTTGTTATTTAATCAGCTCGCTTGTGGAGCCCATCGGAGGCGCTCTGAAGGACCGCATGACGAGGCGTTAGGCTCTGCGTGTGAAACAGATTGACGTGTTGGCAGCCTTTGCAACAGAGAGGGTTTGCTGGGTGAAATGCGGGGCTTGTTGCGAACAACGGTTCTGGAACCACTTTGTGGACAAAACCTTCTTTGTATAAGAGACACACAGCAAAGGACCTCACAGGCCACACCTCCATGAGTGGGGAGGAGCTGTAGCTTTGTGATGGAGCATCCAGAATTCAAGGCCTGGGACCTCTGGGTGGAATAAGGGGGGGACTGTATCATTGACAGTATCAGAATTCAGGGCCCAAGTCAGTTCTGTGGCCCTTCACTCGATAGCTCCCTCTGTGCTGGTGTAGAGCCTTTTTTCTGTCTGGAGTGCACTAGGAAACAGCCCTTCCAACGTGATGCAGGGCTGTTTCCTGATGCATTCGAAAGGGAAAAAAGGAACATAGACATAGTGACTTGCTGAAGCAGGCTGCTGAGAATCCTAGCAGTGCTTGAAAGGCCACTGAAGCCAGCAATGCTCACGGCATGGCCAAAAACGCTCTCAAAAAGAGAAAGGCCTTAAGCCCCCGGCTGCCTGTGGTGCAGCAAAAAAAGGGAGAGGGAAGGCACAAAAGCCCTGGCATAGCCATCTGCCTACCAGAAAAACCAAGCTGACAATAGAGCCTGAGTGGCTGGCATAGGGCCAGTGTAAGCCTAGAATCCTGCTCACAAGGGAAGTGCCTTTGGTTTGAAATAAATGAAAAAATTAAACACACCGTGAGCCCATTCATTTCATGAAACAAATGTTGGAAATACAGGTGGATTCTGAATGGCTTCTTTTTGTTCACTGTATCCACCTGTGGATAGTGACAATAATAGGTCAAACAGAGCTTACTTATACAAGGAATAAGAGCCGTGTCAGACCTACACACAGAGCAGGTATTAAGTTAAGTCTCCCTGGCCCAATTTGCCTGGCTGGATGTTGACATGGTCAATCCAGGAAAGCCCTGATGCTGCAGGGAACTGGGTGCCCCCAGCCCACCCCCCATAGGCAACATCAAAAGCCTCCTGCAGAAGCAGAGGTTGGGTGGAATGGGAAGGAACTCATTCCAGAAGGAACTGGAATGAGAAAGCAAAGCATTGGCGAGGTTGTTCCATAGCTAAGCAGGCACCCACCCGACACAAGCAGCAGGCTTATATCCAGTCCAATCCTGGGCTGGCCCAGAGCATGCAGTGGTGCTGGTGCCGCCTCCACTGCTTGCCATGGGCTGGCAGGGAACCAGGCAGTGATAAAGAGGAAAATAAAACACCGCTTTACTTATCTACTCTACTACTGCCTTGTCCCAAATTAGCCTAATATTAGCTCTTTGGCTGGTGTAAATTCTAGTGGGTCCAAGGGAGCATGTTGAGCCCAGGATGGAGCATAGAGCACTGCTGCCACCATTGATATCTGCCCCCAGCCACTCCCAATCCCCACCCCGCTTCTCCCTTGGAACTCCCTTGAAAATCCCCTCTGCTGACTTACCTGTTCCGGGGGGGGGGGCCTCTGGAGGTCAAATGGAGGGGAGTGGCAACAAGATCAATCAATCAATCAATCAATCAATCAATCAATCAATCAATCAATTTATGTACTGCTTTTTAACACAAAGTTCACAAAGCAGGCTAATGATAATAAAGTTAAATGGCTCCCTGTCCCAAAAGGGCTCACATTCTAAAAAAAATGTAGAACACCACCAGCAGCAGCCACTAGAAACGACACCTCGCAGGAGTGAAGAGGGACAATTACTCTCCCCCTGCTAAATATAAGAGGAACACCACTTGAAAAAGTGCCTCTTGCTCAGTTAGCAGGGTTAAGATGCAGGGTAACAAGATGCAGGCATCTAGTTGTTTTGTGTTCTTCCTGAGGCATCTAATGGGCCACTGTGAGATACAGGAAGCTGGACTAGGGCCTTTGGCCTGATGCAGTGGGGTTCTTTTTTGGTTCTTATGAGGTTGTTGATGTGCACCCATGGCTGCCAGCCAATTGCGCTGGTGGCCCCAGCCCACACAATGTCACTGTGGCTGTCGCGCCAGCAGCCAAGGCCTTGTGTGAGTTCTGCCAGTGCAAGGCCCAGATAGGACTGGGCCATGTGGTATAGTAGTCCAGTTACAATGTGGCTAAGACTTGGGTGACTGAGGCCAGACCTGCCTTCTTCTGGAAAGGGAGCAGCTGGCACACAGGGGAGCCTCTAAGGTTGTGGTTAGCAACTATGCATGCGATGCTGTATTCTCTGACCAGAATGGGAGTGACACTGGCTAAATGTCTAAAAGGGGCTGAAGCCCAGCTGGAGAGAGGCAGAGATCATAAAGGGAAAAGAGAATTTTTGTTTTTTGGGTGTGGAAAAAGTCCATGCAGCTTTTGTATATAATCATTCGCAAAAGTGAACTTTTGAGAATTCCAGGGCTATGATTTCACATGAAGGGTAGGATTTTATAAATGAAGTGTAAGATCTTGTACCTGAAGTAAAAAATCAAGTCCGGGATGCCAGCAAAGCCATTCCATTGTCACTGATTTATCCATTTAATAGCTTTTCTGCTGTGCTCAGTGACTGCCTTGGGGTTTATTTTGCAGGTTCTTTGCAGTGGGCCAAATCCTCCCAGAGGTCACGGTGACCCTGGCTGCAGAGGATGTGCCGGATAAATGGAATTGCAGATAAGCGATAACACTTATTGCAGACTTCATCAACAAACTCCCTCCTCAGCCATATACTTGTTCTCTGTGGCATTATTTCTCTGATATTAGTTGGGGCAAAAGAGATTTGAAAAGGATGAGTGCAGCATAAACAGGCCATCCATATCAACAAGGCGCTTTGGAGCAGCGACGGAGGCCAGTGGGCCTGCTGGTGTCGTTCACCACTGCCATTTGCAGCATCGCAGAAAAGGATTTGGCCACGTTTTGCTTATCTGGAATAAAAGCTTTGCATCTGAATTTCCAATCACCCTGCCAACATTCTTCCCAGATGAGAAGACATATATTTATGCTGTTTGTGAACTCCCTTGAAAACAGGAGACTTCCAGCAAGGAGGGGGGGAAAACTGTTATGTGCATGAAGAGCTCTCATTTTCACCAAGGCTTCTCCATTCATTTCAATGGATAGAAAGAACTCCATGAATGCAATGGAATGGATTATGGGCAGTGATGTCATGCAGTGGGAACGCAGGGGAACTCAGTTCCACTAGTTAAAATTAGGGCTGACTCCACCCACTTCACTGTCCCTCCCCCCCTCCCAATTCCTCTGCAAAGAGCTTTTCTTCTTGGTTGGCTGGCACTCAGAGGGTTAAAGCGAGCGACTCCGGATTCCCGGAATCAAAGGGGGCAAAGGCAGTGATGTCATTCAGTGGGAACGGGCCAGAACGGGCGTTCCGGATCCTAATGGGCTCCGTTGCTGGTTCCGGGTTCCCGACAAGTGCCAATCAAAAGTGAGTTCCTGTTCCTAAATCATTTGAATGACACCACTGATTATGGGGAGCTGCCATTGAAATGGATGAGGAATTGATATAGAGATTTTGAGCTGCAATATCTTGGTTCAGCTTGGTTCAAATCTCAGCTCAGCTAACCGCTCTCTAGATGACATCAGCCAAGACATTATTTATTGGCCTCTCTCTCTCTCATGTGTGCACACATGCACATGTGCGTGCGCACAGGCATGCACACACTGAATGATTCCATAATCAGGCACCTCAGCTTCCAATTGTATGACTGTTTTATTTTCCCATTTTCCCCTATTGCAACCCCCCCAATACCCAACCCAAAAACATACCCACAAAAGAACAATCCTTCAAAAATGTTTGACCTGTAGAATTCAAAAATAAATCGCTTTTAAAATAATAAATATTTTCTGCTCAAGTTGTTATATTCATTTTATAGAGTTACACTGTGAACAGGCAAGGCTGATATTCTGCATGAAATGTATCTAAACTGGTTCAAAGTATCTTAACCAAAAAATCTTATAGGACCACTTTTCAAAGTTAGTGTTTGGCCTGTTAAAAAAAAAATCTAAAGTGGAATTGGAACCGAGATAGTTAATTCTGTGATTCCCTGCCAACAAAGCTTCTGGTTTGCACTCCACAGTGCCTGATGTTTAGTACCATAACAATGTGGAGAGATTGTAACTCAGAGCACAATCATAAATTGGAGTTAGGCTGGCATAAACTAAGCCAACAAAGTGTCGCCAGTACAAGGGCCACCATAAAGCGTGTTTGGACTACTCTCGGAGTCAGGGAGGATGGCTCTGTGTGCTGGCCACTCCGACTCCGAGAATGGTCCAAACATACTTTACGGTGTCCCTTGTGCTGGCCAAACTTCGCTGGCTTAGCTTATGCCGGCCTAACTCAGTTTAGGATTGCACCCTCAGTGGCAGAGCATGTTTGGCATGCAGAAGATCCCAACCTCAACCTCTGGCCTTGCTCCAGATACAAAAACAGACCTCGGATAGCAGTGCTGGGAAAGTCCATTGCTTAAGGGTCAAACTAGATGAGTGGCCAATTGTGTCAATGACAGGAGTACTTAAAAAGGAAAGTGCCTCTTAACTGATCAGAACTGTGAAGAGCAGAGGGAGCAGTTCCTTAAAATAATAACAGTTTTGGGAATGATTTTCAGCAATAAAGCAGTGTACAAGAGTTACCCTTTGCTCATGCTCAGAAGTTGGAAAGATCCAGAAGAGCGTTAGGAACAAGTAAGCTTGGGGGTTTAACTTTATTGTTGGGCAGCCCAAAGGATGCCTGGAGCTGTGGGTGCCGTGATAGCCAAAGGGCTACTGCTGCATCCAGTGGTAGCCAGGCAGCCACTGCAGGCTCATCTGCTTCCGCCAGGTAAGCCTGCAGGACTGCCAGTGGGGCTACTCAAGACTGCGCCAGCTATTTAGCTGGCGCAGACTTGGGGGCATCCGTGTCAGGCCATACAGCGCAACACAGAGGTTAGGATCCGATGGTGGAGGCCACTGCCAGTCCCACCATCTCTCCGCCCCTCCCCTGCCCACCCAGAATTGGCATAATGCCAGCGGCCCGTATACTTACTAGCCACTGGCTCTGCGTTGCTGCCTCTGGATGGTGGGCTCTGGGGAGTGACTTACCACAGCGCTGGTTCGTATAGGACTGGACTCTTAGTCTCCTAGTATGTGCAATACATTTATTTTCTGAAATACAGACAGCCCACGTTATCTGTTGATTCAGAACCTGCAGATTCCAGTATCCTTGCGTCCCAAAACCCATGGGGCAATAAATATTTTAATATTTATAAATGTAATGAATATATTACACATATAGGCAGGTATGGGGAAGATCAGTCAGGGAGACACTGGACAGTAACTAAAAGTTGCACATCTAACAGAAGTAGAATACCCAAGTCTGTGCTGTACTGATACATTTCAGAGTATAATGATGGTGGAGCTGATTATGGTAGATAAAAAAGAAGGTTCTGTCTTTTTCTTTCTTTCTTTCTTTTTTCTTTTTGCAATTTCTGGTTTCTCCAGAGACACAGATCACCCTTTGATAACCCGGGGTACAAATCTATGGAAGTCCTGTTTTAGTTCACATGATTCAGATGAACCAAGGAATAAATAGTCCCATCGCTGGTTTTAGGAGCTGGTGTGTAATGCCCATTTTTCATATGGGAAGTATGAACAGAGGAAGAGGTTTCCGTTCTGTAAATCTGAGCGTGTCTTTCACAGCAGCCAAATTTGCTCAGCAAAATGAAGAAATCCCTGCGGAATGTCTTTGTGAAGATGGCATACAGGAACGGGTTGGCACAGGAGTTGATGGGATAGAACAAAACAAGGAGGATCTTGGAGTTGGACACAGTGATGAGTGGGACCTTGAGTGAGGCCGATATAGCAAAAAAGGAGATTGGTGCCATGCAGAGGAAGTCGGTGAAGATCAGTATGGCCATGCGTTTGGCAATTTTGGTGTCACTGCTGGATGAGAAGACATTGGGGTTCCTCACGGTGAAGTAGATGCTGATGTAGCAGGTGCAAATTATGACAAATGCCAGAATGTTCAGTACCAACAGAAACATGATATACGCCTGGGCAAGGGGAGTTTCTATATCCATGGGTAGGCAGATACTGACCTTCTTGTAGCTGCTGACCTCAAAAATGGGAAGGAGGGCCACAGTGAAGGCAAAGATCCATCCCATGAGCATGATGACCACTGCATGTCGGAAACGGACCTTGCGGTCTAGTTCCATGGCGTACGTGATGGTGTGCCATCGCTCCAAGGTGATGACGGTCAGAGTGTAGATGGAAAGTTCGCTGGCAAAAACAGTGAAAAAGCCGGCCGCATTGCAGCCAGCTCCGGTTTGCCAGTCTATGGCATAGTTGTAATACTGGCTTTTGGTCTGTATGTCTTTTATTGCAATCAGTAGCAAATAGATGCCTGTACATAGGTCTGCGAATGCAAGATTGCACATTAGGAATCGTGGGACCGTGAGCTTATATTGGCTGCTGATTAAAATTACAAACACGACAAAGTTCCCCATGATCGCTAGGATGTTGATGAACCATATGAGGACGCGGAGAATATTGTAGCCCATTATATCTTCGCATGGATTGAAAGCATCTGGCTCAGGGAAGCACGTGACTTGAACCTCTTCCTTACACAGACTGTGATAGTAATCATTTTCATCCAGCTCAAAATCTGTTCCATCAAGTTCCTTGCTGGGGGAGGACTTATTGCATATGGGGTGCAATATAGAACTGGAAAGAAGAAAAATAATAGCATCAGAGCCTGAGAAACATGGAAAGAAAGGTTAACAACTCAATACCAAAGAGAAGAAAGCATGGCCCCATAACTCCTTGTAAGTCTTCTCTTGGTAGAATACAGAGCTAACCTACAAGACCTTTATAGAGCATTTTCAATCAAAAGTAGGGGTTTGGAGGCGGAAGCCTTCATGAAACTGGTCTCTTGATTTGTTGTGGTTGTTTTCGGCCATTGCAGTGCTCTGTCTCAGGATCTGGACTGTGGTGTCGTTCCACCACATTCCCCGCTTACCCCAAGGCTCCAGAGTGGGGGGCAGGATGCACTGCCATTGTGCCACATCATTGCATTGCATCATCATGGAGCAATCCATTAAGCAGGTGGCAGCAGGGCCTTCTCAGCGATGGCCTTCTCCTTGTGGCACTCCTTCCTCAGGATGACCCGGTAGGCCTTCCCCACACATGCTCTCTTCTATGTTTTGGTGAAGTTTGCTGTTTCCAATTCTGCCCTGGCTGTTTGCCTGCTGGAAATTGCTCTACATCAATGGTTCCCAAAATGTGGATCGGGGCCCACGAGTGGGTCGCGACCTGATTTTGGGTGGGTTGCAAAACCTGATACCTGACAAGGAAAATATATTGAACCTTATGGGGACCGAAACGGAGCAGCCCATGCATGTTTACTTATGAGTAGGCAAACATGCCTCAGCCCTTATTGAAGGCCAGGTGAAAAGGAATGCAAGGCCACCAGAATGGTCCTGATCAAATGAACATGCTCAATGCTCCAGAAGGCAGTGTCCCCACCCCCAACAGTAAACATGATAAAAACAGGGGCTTGAATGGCTGGCTTGTAGTCTCATGAAGCTTGGTGGGTCTCGATAGAGACTGCTAGAGACGAGCAGTCTCGACAGATGGACTGCTTTTCTATCAGTGTGCTGTGTGGCACATTAGGGTGCCACAAATGGTCTGCCATTGTGCTACAGGAGTTTGGGAAGGGTCATTTATTAGCAGGCCTGTTGGGGGTGTGTGTGAGCCCCCACCAGAAGCATGGTATCCATGTCCATTGTAAAAAAAAACAACGGATGGTGTGCCTTTACTATTTTAGTGCCTTGTCAGTGAGCCATGAGATGAAAAATATTGAAAATTGCTGTGATAGAGTGTCATTTTAAAAAATGAATCTGGTGTTAAAAAGTTTGGGAACTACTGCTCTAAATAGATTGTCTTTTTTAATACCGGTAGGCCAGCCAGAGAGTCCTTGCAAGTGGGCTATTAACATTTAAAAATAAATAAACATGAAACATCAATCAAGGGAAACTCCCGACTGCTGAGCTTAAAGAGTCCTGAGACAAAGGCCTGTGGACGCGAGTCTGGAATTTACAGAACAGGGTTTTCAATAAATGACAGCTCTTCGGAGGAAAAAAAAAAAGCAATGGCATACGTAGGAAGGGAGTCACAGTAACATGCTCCCTTAGGATCTTTGTCAGGCAGGACAAAAAAGCTAGCTGGGTTTCCTAATGGGCCCTGTCAGCCTCTGAAGTTTGCCGTCCAGCCTGTATCTCATAGGCAGAACAGGCAGGAGGACAAAAGGAAATGAATTGCTGACTTCCAGACAGATAAAGCAGAAGCTTTTCACATCATCAATGGGGCACACATTAAAGGAACAGTCCGTTATGGAAATCTCAATCTTTTGAGTTTTCAGACTCAAAACATGCTGCATCTGGCGATTCAGAAAGCCTACAAGATAAGAAATCTGCAGGCTGATCCTACTATCCTTGTTCACACATTGAAGCAAGTGTCACAGAGGCCTGGTCTGTGCATGCAGCAACATGAGATGGTAATAATAATGTAGCAGAGTCCTGAGAATGGACAGTATCATTTCAGATAGAAGGAGTGTGCATAAGGATTGGGGTGGGGGAAACAATCATATTTCTGAATGCTCCCTGCCCAACAAATCTTTCTGCAAGTAGAAAACTGGCACATGGGGGAATTGGCTGGGGGTGCAATCCTAATCTGGAGTTAGGCCGGCACAGTTTGGCCGGCACAAGGGCCACCATAAGGCATGTTTGGACCACTCTCTGAGCTAGTGAGGATGGCACTTGTCTGTGTGCTGGTCTCTCTGACTCTGAGAGTGGTCCAAGCATATTACAGTGTCCCTTGTGCCAGCCAAACTTTGCTGGCCTAACTGTGTGAGCCTAACTCCAGGTTAGGATTGTGCCTTTCTCCTGAATGTCCTTGGATTTCTCCCGATTTCATCTGCAGGGGACATTTTCATGAGGGAAACAGCACCATCTACCTGTAACCCAAAATGGTAGAGCTCTGTGCGAGACCTGATTTAGGGCGCAATCCTAACCTGGAGTTAGGCCAGCACTTGTGCCAGCCTAGGAGTGTTGCCGTAAGGCATGTTTGGGCCACTCTCAGAGTCAGGCAGTGATGTCATGAACCCACTACGCACCACTACGCGAGTACCGGTTCCTAGAAGTTGAGCTGGCCCCGCCCACTCGAAGCTGGCCCTATCGGCTGGTTGGCTCAGCAGCTGCGCATGCGTACTGCATGCCCGCAACCATTGCCTGCACTTTCTGTGAGGAGGCAGGCAGGCAGGCAGCGTGGTGGTGGCGGCAGCAGCGGCAGCAGTGGAGCGAGAGGACCAGAGGTGGCAGCAGCAGCGGCAGCAGCAGCAGCGAGGGAGACCCGGGAATAAGGCAGCAAGTATGAGAAGGTAGGCTGCCTGGGGCTCCTGCTCCCTCCAGCCGCGCAGATCCAGCGTCCCGGTTCCTCCTGCAGCCTCCCCCCAGCCCCAGCCCCCACGCAGTCTTTTTTTAGTCACCCATTCCCCCTCCTGCTCCTTGCCGGCCGGCCTGGCGCTCAGTCGGGCGCCCACGTGGACGCGCGGCCCGGTGGGCGCCAGTTCCCCCTCCTGCTCCTTGCCAACTCCTTGCATTTAACATTAAAGTTAAATGGCTCCCTGTCCCAAAAGGGCTCCCAATCTAGTACAGTCTAGCCTGCTATTTAACCAGGGAACAGTTGAAGCAAAATATGTCTATACACATCTCTAGAAAGCAAAGCAATAGATGTTAAATCAACACTAACCACAAGCTGAAGTCATTACAAACAAGATCACATCCATGGCAACAATCCTGACCTCACTTCCGGCTATGACCTCACTTCCTGCCACGACATCATTTCTGGCTTATGATGTCACTTCCAGTGGGCGGACCCCGACAATTGCCAATCAAAAGTGAGTACATGTTCCTAAATCATTTGGATGACACCACTGGAGTCAGGTATTGACTCTGAATACCAACAGGTATTCTGTTGGTATTGAACAAGTGACTTGTGCCGGCCTAACTCCAGATTAGGATTGTGCCCTCAATCTTGGCCTTGATGACAGGTTCTGTCACAAAATAATTTTCTTTCACCTAGGAAATTCAGTTTTTGGAAAAAAATCTTCCTTCCACTGCCTGTTCCACTACAGTGTTTAAAAACCACAATAAATAAATAAATAAATCCACAAATCACTAGCTTCCTGGGAAGAGGCTTAGAACAAGCCAAGCAGGTCTCAAAACCAAGCTCCCCGTTTTCCTTGATGCAAGAGGTCACTTTGAAGATTTTTCAGGCTATATGCAGGTAACTTGGCGGAAAGTGTTACATCTTTCCAGCCACATGTGAAATATCCTGCAGGGGTATGTAATAATATATGACAAAACTGAGGAACATCAGAACTCTTCTCCAAATGGAAAAAAAAGATGGTGCAGCCACTTTCTATGTGCATCCCTTGATCAGGCAGTCCTCAAAGGGAACTTGGAAATGTTCTGCTGCCTCCAGCCATTAAGGAACTGTCAGAATAACCAAACACTACAGAACATGCCTAAGACTCTTTCCCATCCCTTAGAATCTTTTCCACACCAAAGCAAATGGAGTGACATTTACACAGGAGAGACCTTTCAGGAAAGATGACCTTTCAACTCATCTTTGGCAATGCACAGAAGTGTAGCCAGAGAGTGGGGGCGATGTGGTAAGTATGACATGTGCAGCAATGTACTGTTTAAGGGCCCCCTCTCCCTTGCTGTCTGAGCCATTCGGGGCAGTGTCTGCAACATGATGTGCATTGCTGTAGTTGCCCTGAATGGCTCTGACAGCGAGTGGGAGGTGTGTTACATGGTGTGTTGCGGTACTTGCCATACGTACTGTGCCATCCCCTCTGGCTACACTTCTGGTGATGTGCCAGGTTTGAATGGGCTCTTGGTAAAAGCTCCATCTGGGTTTCTTCCTACATGGGTTGGTTCCCTTATTGTTCATGGAGGGGCATATCCTGGTAGTGGAGCAGCTGTGAATCTTTTTGGCACTGTAGAAGGCAGCAGCAGAGCTCCTCTCAGTGGTCAACAGTATTGTGCCAAGGCACTGTAGAGAAAAATGGTAGCAACCAGCTGGGGGCAGGGGGAGGAGTCACTGCCTCCCCCCATAATGCTCTGAAAAATGCTACATTAAAGGCTTTGAGGAAAATATGGCAATCTGGACCAGTCCTCCATGGAAGGCTCCAGGATAGATGCTGGTGGCTCCTCCTCCACCAGTGGTGGTGGACTCTGGTGGAGCAGTAGACCCTTAGCAGATACTTGACAGTATCCACCACTGATGCCAAGCCTTCCAGAAGCCCTGGTGACTCACCTGTATGACTGTTGAGATGGGTAGCTCTTTGGCTCAAAAAGTACATGTTACGCTAATTCTCACAATTCTTTATTTCGTTATATTTTAAACTCAAAGTAGCTTGGACAGGTTGTGTCTAAGTCATTGGTTCTCAAACTTTTTAGTACATTTTAGAATAACAGCCTGTTCAGGACCCACCAGAAGTGATGTCATGGCTGGCAGTGCCATCATTGTGAACACCAGAGCCTGCTGCTTTCCTGAGAATGCAGCAATATGTTGGGTTATTTCCTCAGCTGTTTTCCAATAGCAAAGTGAATCAGAAAGAAAAAAAAGCCTATTTAGAACCTTGACACAAGCAAAATAACCACACATCCCTTCCCCTTTCCAACATCCCAACTTCCCATATTTTCAATATGGCTGCATTAGGTGCTTTGCAACCCACATGAAATTGGCCAATTTCAATTGGAACCACTGGTCTAAATAAAAGAATACTGTTGAGGAAACTGCTTCAATATTTCCGATCAAAATTGCCTCCTCCCTTCTTTTGCCTGATCTGAATTAATGCCTATCAATTTCATGGGATATTCCAATTTCTAGTGGAATGAAAATTGGATGACAGGATGAAAAATGTTTTCCGTTCACACTATTCACTGCTGTTTTATTGGTTTTTTGCAGTGTTGTTTTATTGTATGTGGGACGTGTGGCACTGCGGGTTAAGCCGCTATGCTGAACTTGCTGACCAGAAGGTTGGTAGTTTGAGACCACGCGACCGAGTGAGCTCCCGTCACTTGTCCCTGCTCCTGCCAACCTAGCAGTTCGAAAGCATGTAAAAATGTGAGTAGATAAATAGGTACCACTTTGGTGGGAAGGTAACGGCATTCCATGCACCTTGGCATATAGTCATGCCGGCCACATGGCCACGGAAACTTGTCCTCAGGACAAATGCCGGCTCTTCGGCTTAGAAATGGAGATGAGCACTGCCCCCTACAGTCGTTCACGACTAGACCATTCGGTCGTGGGGAAATCTTTACCTTTATTGTATAGTTAATTTAATTTAAAACAATAAAATATAGATAAATACACTGTTAAAGAGAACAGCTTTGGGAACTCACAGCTCACTTTGTCCCTGGAAAAAAACAAAAACATGCAAACCTGAAAGCTGAGCAGAATCTTTGCTATTAAACTTGATCCAATGAAATCCTTCGTTACTTGGATTTGTTTCATCAAAGCTTAGGAGGAAACAAATGCAACTCTCTTGATGACTGTGATGGAGGCTGGAGTAAAGTCAGTGTCTTCCAGAGCCAAATAAAAAGAACAAACAAAAACTTGTTTTTATTGCTTATGCGTATGCAACAGTAGCACACATCAGAGATTTCCTAAGAAGTGTGTGTAGCCCACACTACTCAGCTACTCATAGGAATTTTTGCTGCAGACCTGATACTCCTTTGTGGCCTACTTTCATTCCAAGGCTTCCTGGACTTGCCTCTTAAATGTACAGCACCCAACACTTCCATGTGAAAGAGTTCAGAAATAAGAAAGTGCTGGGAAGTCTTCCTATTTTTGAAGTTGGGGAGGAAAATGATACTTGACAAGGGCATCATCTTTGACATGGCAAGGGCAGAATCCCGAGAAGGGAGAAGGTTAAAGAGATTTCATGTAACCCTATTTATTCTCCCTCTCACACATTTTTTGCCTCATTTATCTCCACAAAGATTTTGAAGAAGTGCCTTTATGGGACCACCTCATTTGTCCTGGGCTCTAAGTAAATACCGAGCAATATATTGAACATTCTTAGCTCATATTGAAGACTGAGAGCAGCCTCGCTTTAGCAAGATACTTATATTGTGTGCCTTCAACCCAGATCTTGGACTTTTCCCTGCACCCTTTCTCTAAGCTAGCAATTTTATCAGTTGAGAAGACATTAACTCTCTCTCTCTCTCTCTCTCTCTCTCTCTCTCTGTGTGTGTGTGTGTGTGTGTGTTTTAAATGCCTTTAGCATTCTAAGGACATCCTCTGACTTTATTGTTTAAAACAGGGGTCTCCAGACTTTTCAGTACAAGGGCCACATTGTATATGCTAGGCATTTTTGCGGGCTGAAAAAATCAGTTTTATGAATGAATGAATGACTTTTAAATGAATGAATAAGTTTTAATAAGTTTTACTTGGCTCTTTTTTTTTGTAATCAGCATGATGTGATTCAGAACAAAAGAGAAATGTGACAATTACAAAGAAACAATGTTGTGCTTAAACTGAGAAATGATATGTAATCAGTAAAAATGTCAAACATCATCAAATGTTCTAACAACAACAACAACAAAAAAACAACGCAAGTTGCTGTGGGCCAGATGAAATCTTGTGGGCAGGCTAGATTTTGCCTCCAGGCCATAGTTTAGAGACCCCTGGTTTCAAATGACAGTCACTCAGGCCTAAATGGCACATGTCAGGGAGAGGTTGTTTGCAGTGGTATTCAGGCACCTGAATGCGCCATATAAAGTGGCACCTCCTCCTCCCCTTCAGAGCCATTTGGAGATGTGAGAGCAAAGTGGAGGGATTTGCTCTGAAAGTGAGGGGCTGCTTTACACAGCGGTCCAGGCACCTGAAAAAAAACTGTTTCCCCACCCCCCAGGGGAAACACAACCATTGGTTAGATTGTGCCAACCCATATCTCTATTGTTATGTGCAATTGAAAAAAAGAAAAGAAAAACAACCATAATAATAGATGAGTCTAGATGGTGGTTCAGATCAGCTTGCTAGTTGCTGGAGTTCTTGCATGAATGCAAGGCTTGATGGGCCTAGATCTGGTCCAGCATGACACTGACTGTGTCTCTAAGCAAGACATAATCACTTATTACAGTTGAGGGCACAATCCTAACCTTGAATCAGGCTGGCACACGTCCCTTGTCCCGGCCTAGGGGTGTCTCAAACACACCGTAAAGCGCGTTTGCACCACTCTCTAAGTCAGAGGACGGCATACGACCAGGTTAGGATTGCTCCCTGAGTTATTCTGTAACTGTTAACTGAGGATATGCTCTTATTTGATAAATTTAGCCACATTGGTAGCCCATGGTGATTCTAGCAAATTTTTTTTTAGACCATTCCATAATGCTGAAGTTAGCTGACCCCCCTGCTATGAAACATTACACTGTAAAGCAGTTAAAACACTATCAGTAATATAAACCAGCAGGGCTTATGCGTTAATTAAATCAATCAATGTGCAACTCTCAAAGAATACTTGAAAAGGTAATAATGAATGAGGAGGGCCCTTGATGCTTGAAGACCCCATGTTATCCCACTGATGGCAAATGAGTTGCAAGGCAACCTGATTTAAGAGGCTGAGAAGACCCCCCCTGATTTGCACTGGCAAAGCTCCACAGGGGTTGTGCTCATGAGTCTTCTTGAAAATCAGGGATGGAAGCATACAGAGTGGATACATGCAGTCCCTGATGGGGCACATTCCTACCCTGTCCTCAAAACAGAGCCTGGAGCTACCCAAGATGCCCACACCTGTTTTGTTTTCACTTACCCAGGTAGTCCAAGGGGCAGACATTTACAAGGTTAGTTCCCATGAAAGGATTAAGCCCTGGAAACGTACAGTATTTCTGTAAAAAGGAATTCTTAGCTGAGAATCTCCTGTTCTGGGGTGAAGAAGGTGGGGCATTTGATTACCACATGGGTATGCCCTTCCATGGTAAGAGGCAGGGCCGGATCTTCATTGTTGTCTCCTCCTCTTCCTGTGGGAGGGCATCCCCAAGCCCTAGTCTGGAGTATGAAAGCTGGAACCTGGAGTCCTCCACAACAACGTGCCCAACCTGGCACCTATAACTATCACAACTAGTTTCGGCGGGGACTGAAGACCTTATTGTTTAAACAGGCTTTTAGTTGCTGACAGGCTGGCTGGTCTTTGTATTCTTTTATTTTTTTGTACCTGATCCATGGGATAATCGTTGTATTGTATATTGTATTTTTATATTGTTTTTAATTATTGTTTTTAAATTATGTTGTTATTCTGTTTTTAATTGTTTTTGTAATGCCGCCTTGAATGCCTTTTTAGGCAGAAAGGCGGGGTAAAAATCCTTAAAATAAATAAAATAAAATAAATAAACTAGAACATTTCCTCTAACAGCCAGGGAAAGTCAAGAAACAGATCAGAGGTAATTAACTATGATGGGAAACCAGGTAGGAACGTAGGGTGATGCAGAGACCCTGACCCTGAGCTAGATTTCCCTGACCCCGCTGAAACTGAAAGGCATGACTTGTCGACACTGTCCCTACTGCGGCGGATCAAATGCCCCACTCTCCTCACCCCAGAACAGGAGATTCTCAGGTAAGAATTCCTTTCTCTCTGAGGGAGGAAGGTGGGGCATTCGATTACCACATGGGATGTGTCATAGCAGTATGTGACGAGTGGGGAAGAGTGGGGAAAAGCACAGGTGTCGGCCAGGGCACCACCACCCTTTGTAGTACCCTTCTACCAAAGGAAGCCTGGGCTGAAGCCACTGTGTCAACCCTGTAGTGCCTCGTGAAGGTAGTGGGAGAGGCCCAAGTGGCTGACCTACAGATTTCTGTGAGCCCCCTCAAAGGCTGCTGAAGTGGCCGCCCCTCTAATGGAGTGAGCTGTGACCCCCGAGGGAGGCTGCTTGTCCACTGCCTCGTAGGCCAAGCCTATGGCATCCTTGAGCCACTTGGCAAGGGAGCACCTGGATACCTTAAGGCCCTCCTTGTGTCCACAGAAACCAACAAAAAGAGAGTCTGTCTTCCTGAGCGGTTTGGTTCGCTCAGAGTAAAAATGGAGGGCTCTCCTGACATCCAAGGAGTGCCACTTGCGCTCCTTAGGGTGTCGCGGTTGGGGGCAGAAGGAAGGAAGAATGAGTTCCTACTCCCGATGGAACAGGGTGTTGATCTTGGGCAGGAAGGCCAGATCAGGACGAAGGACCACCTGGTCCTTGTGAAAAATGCATAGGTTGGGGTTGATGGAGAGGGCCCCAAGCTCGGAAATTCTCCTGGCTGAGGTGATGGCCACCAGGAAGAGAATTTGGAGGGTGAGCTCCCTGAGGGGTATCATGGCCATAGGCTTGAAAGGGGGTCCAGTGGGCCCGTTCAAGATCACATGCAGATCCCAGCTGGGAAATCTATATACCACCAGGGGATTTAGTAACGCCACCCCCTTGAGGAATCTTTTAATGTGAGGGTGGGTGGAGATGTTGGGTCCCAGACCAGCCCCCAGGATGCTATTGATGGCTGCCACCTGTTTACGGAGTATGTGTACTCAGGCCCTTTTCGAGGCCCGCCTGGAGGGCAGAGGGTTTGGTGACTT
Source organism: Lerista edwardsae (assembly GCA_029204185.1). Classification (NCBI taxonomy): domain Eukaryota; kingdom Metazoa; phylum Chordata; class Lepidosauria; order Squamata; family Scincidae; genus Lerista; species Lerista edwardsae. The sequence continues at coordinate 26,566,173 of JAJKFI010000008.1, forward strand.
GGAGGATGGAGGGTTTGGTGGCCCTAAAACCTCTTTCCGAATGCTGGAATTTTCACCAGGTGGCTCCGTAGATCAGCTTGGTGGACTCCCTTTTAGAGGCCTGGGTGGCCTTGCTCAACATTTTGGGAAACAGGTCTGGAGGGAAGAGCCTATCCAGTTGCTGAGGTGGGTCATCTTCCTCCCCCCCCCCGAGAGTTCCCCCTCCTTGCGTTCTGAGTCAGGAGCAGAGGGTGGTGAGCAGTAGTGTCATTCAGTAATGATCAGACGGAACGCGAGGCGGGACTTACCCCTTGATTGACAGGGAGCCCGTGACGCGTCGCCGCCTGCCTTTCCGCCGCGGGGGCTTCTTCCGGGTGGCGCGCCCCTCCGCGGCCCTCCTCAGCACCCAGCGCGCCCCCCAGGCAAGCGGGCACGCCCTCCGAAGCCAGGGGTGCCCGCACGGCGCTCGGCAAGGTCACAACGCGTCATCAACGAGCAGCCAATCAGGCGGTAAGTCCCGCCTTGCGCTCCGTCTGATCATTACTGAATGGCACTACTGGTGGTGAGGTTCTGGGATCCTGAAGTCCTGTGGGTTCTTGGTCTCTTTGGCTGCCGCTTGTGCCTCCGACAAGGTGCCTTGCGTTTGGCTTTGCCCTTGCATGGGCGGGAGGGGGGACAAAATAACTTGAGCTGGACGGGGAATCAGAGGCCAAACTGGACACTGGAGATCTGTCCCTCTTATGTGGGTGTTTAGGAAAACTAGAGGATGAGCAGGCCATAGTGATGTCCTGCACAGGGGCCCAAAATGCCGAAACAACAGTATCAGTGACCAGGCCGTCTAAGGCTGGCTTAGGTTTCTTACCCTTTTTACCCTTGTCAGAAAATTAACATAATAAGTAAAAGAATACTAATGTTAAATATCAAGCTTCAATTTAAAGCCATTAAAAGAACAGGCAGGCCAAGGCTGCTGCTTCAGCAAAAAAAACAAAAACACGTTCAAAGCTGCAACAAGCAAAGCTTAAGATGGGCTAAATGCCTAAATTAATAAATGAATACTTTTTGCTTTAGAGTCATTATTGACAGCTCTGCTAATAGAATATAACTATAATAGATATATAATAACTTGTAAAATGTTTAACAATAGAAGCTTGTAAAAAACTCAAAACCCGATGCTGATAAACCCAATGCTTGGCAGGCGTAAGCGAAACTTACTCTTCATAACAAGATAACAACATCCCGTAGCCAGCAGGACATAGCCTTAACAAGAAGCAAACTGAGCATGTGCAAATAGTTTCATGAATATTACCGACACGCCCCCAAGCTCATTACAATTCATTTGCATAATCATACATTGCATGAAAGAATGTATAAAGAAATGGAGTTACATGTTTGGAGTTTTGTGTAAAGTAGGTGTATCTTTAAATGTTTTAATTAACTTGTTTTAGACCAATGAGCATAAAGTAAGGGCAAACCTTTTAAAAAGTATACATTACTGAACTCTGTAGTTAAAAGGTGTGGCTTCCTGCTTGCTGGAAGTTCGCCTGCCCTTTGCAAACAGTATTAAATAAAAACCTTTATCTTGCATCGCCACAATCGAAATTAAATGTCTATTTCTGACACTCTTTTTAGGGTTTTGGGGCTCAGCCAGGACCTCCACATTGTCTGGGCACTCCTCTCCCCCTGACCCACCTTCCCCCATACCGACTTGTTCTTTGTCCTGGTCCTCGGAGTGCTCCATCTGCAGCATGGTAGCCTCCATGAAAAAGCGTGGTAAAAAAACGCACACAAAATGGCGGTCGGGCAGATTAGCCTGTCACTGTGTGAGTTGGTGGGCAGAGAGAAGCCTCGCACTGCTGCAGGCACCTGGCATGGTTGCAAGGTCTCTGCAGGGTCCCCCGAGGCGGCTATTCAAAAAGGTGTTGAAATAAGCCGCTGCGGGACAGGCGGCCTGATAAGGAGCTCTGCCAGCTATTGGAAAGTGGCGCGCGCGCACACACGCCCTCGCGACTGCAGGCATCCCGCTCGTGGTGGAGCAAGGTTGGTGAGGCTGCTGCAAAGTGCTCTCTCGCGGTCCCCACTGCGTTGCTCTCACAGCTGAAGAGGGAGGACAGGCCCAGTTCAAGGGGGGTGAGAGAGAGAGAGAGAGAGAGAGAAAGAGAGAAGGAAAGGCAAGTGAAAGAGAAACTAGGAGTCAGTGAGTTCTATGGAGCTCCAATGAATACCTCCTGCTCTGCCCAGAGCCAGAGCCAGACTGGGGCTTGGGGATGCCCTCCCACAGAAAGAGGAGGAGACAACAATGAAGATCTGGCCCTGCCTCTTACCATGGAAGGGGATACCCATGTGGTAATCGAATGCCCCACCTTCCTCCCTCAGAAAATAGCTGTTTGTTTAAATATGCCAATTATGTTTGGGGGAGAAGGCAGACTGAGGAATACAATGCTGGTTATTAATGTAGCACCTCCCCCCCCCCCAAGCCAACTACGTGTTGTTCTTCTCAAAGCTGTTTCTTTTCAGCCAGGTACAAAAATGACAGATACCTGTGTTTGTGTTTTTGTTTTTGCCAAGGGCCAAATTGTTTCCTTGAGCTTCCATCTAAGGTCAACAAAAATGTCCGGTAGCTAAAAGCTTCTGGGCATTAAAAGCCATTCAGAGAGCACCTTCTAGCAAACTATTGCCAGAAGTCTACAGAGGATGTCATTTTGCATATTTGATTTATTTATCCATTCATTTCTATCTTGTCTTTCCCCTGGATAGTCCTAAGGCAGTTAGCAAGAGTATAAAACATATTGTACAATAAATTCAACAATTTAAAAAGTAATCAGAGACTCATTGGCATTCGGGTAGCAGCAAACACAAGAACAGCTCAACTTCCCAATTCCGAAACTTGGTTGAGAGCTTTTTTAAAATAAAAGAGAGCTAGGTCCTCTCAAAAGGCAGGGGGTTCTGCATTCAGGGGGCATTAATGAAGAAAGCCACATGCATTTCAATCGAGCCTCACTCAATGAGAGCCCAGGGAACCTTCCCTGAAAATCTTAATAGGTGGATTCATGTGATAGAAGGTGGTCCTTGAGGTATTGTGGGACATACTGTAGGGCATCAAAGATAATAACCAGCTCCTTCAATCGAGCTAGAAAAGAGATGGGAAGCCAGTGTAGTTCATGCAGGATGGGAGAGAGATGCTCCCAATTTATGGGTTCCATCAGCAGTTTGGCTGCAGCAATCTAAGCCAGGTGTAGATTCTGACACTTGAAGTGTGCCACAATTGAGATGTGACCAAAACATACAGTAAGTGCAACCAAATCTGCTTTCTTAAGGTGGACCAGTCAGGATTGGGCTCTAAGTTTCTGAAACGAATGCTTGCACCAGGACCACACACCCAAATGTTCCTATGCTGGACAGTTACAAGGCATGCAAGGTATCCAGAACAAGGTCACTAGGAGATCAAATTTTGAAATGATATGGAAAAATGGTTGGTTCCTCACCAACGTATTCTGCCCTACCAAGTTTAAAGGAGAAAGGCAAGAGGAAATAGAGGTTGCTTCACCTTGCTGGCCCTTAGGGAAATCACCTTTCAGAATTTTTGACTGAAAGCCCCTTTTTCCTTGGTCACATCTGCAAACTACTTTTATATATATTGCTATAGCTCTTCCACTGCATCAAGAAGTACTGAAGCCTCCTCTGGGTCCTAGCTTCCCCTTTCCCACTACTAGATCTAATGTGTAGCCCATTGTTGACTCCCACACAAGTGGACAGGTAGTCACACTTGTCCTTTTGTATATCCTGCTCAGAGTGTGATAATTGGCTGGTCTGTAAATGTTCATGTTTCTAATTGTGCTGAGGAACTTAAAGGTGATCTGGCACGTTGCTGATAACATCACTGTCTGCTATGTGACACACCATAGAAACTGTTTGCGCTTTGGCCCTACCAGACCTGAACTCAGCGCAGACTTTGACGTTAACAAATAAGTTGGTATCTCCAAATAGAAATGCAAAAAAGGGCTACTCACTTTTGTTTGGTCCAGTTAGCGAAGGCACAGCAATGGCTTGGGTAGGTGAGGTCTGCCTCAATCAAAGCACGAAACTTGTTCAAGGCAGGTAATTTTTTTAAATTGTAGGTAGATCTTGCTATTAGCTTACTAATATTCTCGAGTCCAATGCTGGGCAGCTGGCTGATCCTGGTCTCTGAAATATCCCTAGTAGAAGAATATGACTGTTTTAGCTTCTAAACAATCCAAATAACTTGTAGCCAGAAACTTATAATAACCTAACTGGTTAAATGATAACACTCTGATTGGTGACTAACTGGCATATCTAGTATACTGGAAACATTTTGGAATATCTCTCAGTAACCTGAAATTATGTGTCTGATACGACATACTCAAAACTAAAAGATAATTCAGTACCAGTTTTCTTGGAAGTCAGACAAGTCAATCCATAGTTGCAAGAGATAAGCCTTGGTTGCCCTCACCAACTTCACTGAATACGTCACTCCCCACAATGAGAAACGGCCTTTTCCCTCAGGAACTGGTATTAGGACACCACCAAGAACCGTCTTGGAACCAAAAGATGACCCCATAACAGACTTGATGACATGAATCCCTATAGAAGTTCTGTTTACAGACCCTCAAAATACATGTTCTCCCTCCTTGTAACATTTGAGGGTTGTCCAGTGGTACAATGGCAAACATTGCTTCCTTTCAACAACCTTCAATAGTGCTGTGCTGTCCAGAGGCGTTTCTACAGGGAGGGCAAAGCTCTAAGTGTTGCAAGAAGCCTTACCCTGCCATGTAAATCCCTCCTCTCCCTTGCTGCTGTAGCCAGTAAGCAACGCCAAGATGTTGCTTTTCCCTGTGAGGATTGGCTAAAACGGTGCAGGAGAGGAGCGATTTCCACTGCAAGGTAAGGCTTCTTGCAAAACTTAGAGCTTTGCCCTCCCTTAGATCTGCCTCTGGTGCTGTCAGGTAACCATGGCAGGCACTGGGACTCTTGCTTGTCTTTTCTGCTTCTTTTCCTTCTACCGTTTCCCATGCTTTCCTCCTTCTGAACAAACCAGTGCTCAACCCTGTTGAGTTACCCCGTGAGAGTCCTATCCCTGGGGAAGCACCCCTTGCCCTGCTTCTTTCTTTGAGTGTTAAAGCTATTGCTTCATCTCCTCTGAGGGCACAACCCTATAATAGACGTTAGTTGCATCAGCCTAACGTCACTAGTGCTGATGCGGGGGCGCCGACTGGCATCCCTGCATTGGTGCTAGTGCCGTGGGGCCGATGCGAGCAGCAGAATGGGCCCAACGGTGCTGGGCTGAGGTGCTGCAGTGCCGCTCCTGCGCCAGCCGATTTGCAGCTAAATAGCAGGTGCAGGTCCAAGCAAGCCCATCGAGGCAGCTGTTGCCTACCCCAGGGTAAGAGCATGAATGTGCCCTTGCCCAGTGATGTCATTCAGGGGGAATGGACCAGAACGGATGTTCCGGATCCTAACGGGCTCCGTGGCTGGTTCTGGGTTCCCGACAAGTGCCAATCAAAAGTGAGTTCCTGTTCCTAAATCATTTGATTGACACCACTGCCCTTGCCCCAGGGAGGCTCCAGAGGCTGCCTAACCGGTGCTGGATACAATGCAAGTTCCATTCTGGGGCAATTTAGGATTGCGCTCTGAGTTACTGTACGTTGTCATTCTCCTTCCAGACAGGAGATTGCTGCAGTACAGCTTTCCCAACTAGCCCTGCAACCACATCACCTGAAATCTACACAACCATCCCAGGAGAAGTAGACAGTGAATGTTGGCCCTACTGGTAATTGGCCCTGCCATTGTATTTTTTGTGTCCCATATCAGCCAAAATGGAGATAGCCAGGTTGTCTCCAGGCCTTCTAGATACGGCTCTCCTTAATTGATCCAGTAAAATACTGTTTGGCAGCTTTTGCCTAAATGGGAGCTGAGTTTACCGTGGTCCACTTCATCCACTATTGTACGCTAGAGTTAACTTTGACCTAGGTCACCATCTCACCTTATGGCTGGAATTGCATTGCACAGTTTCTGGTTTCCCCTCTCTCTTATTTACATTTAATAACACATTTAATGTACAATAGATGGTATTGCCTTGCACCTGTACTTGTTCTCTCACCTTTATTAAATGCCAGTTCACTGAGCCATTGTACCTAGAACCCTGCACATGTGTTCAAATTTTCCATGTCTACATATTGATTTGTCTCAGAGCACTCCTGGTAATACTGGACTAATTTCCGCAGTGGCATTCCTACCGTTAAGGGGTGGATGGGGGGAGGAAGTGTCCCCGGGCAGTGCAGGCCTGCAGGCCTTGTACAGCATGCTGGTTGTGCACCAAAAGCATTCTGAAGGCATCAGGACACCATTACACAACACTTCCATTTTTTGTTGGAAAACAGGAAGTATTGTTTAAAGGCGTTCTGATCAGAGGCGGATCTAAGGGGGGGCAAATCTGTAAGTTTTGCAAGAAGCCTTACCCTGTCATGTAAATCCCTTCTCTCCCTTGCTGCTGTAGCCAGTAAGCAACGCCAAGATGTTGCTGTTCCCTGTGAGGATTGGCTAGAACAGTGCAGGAGAGGAGTGTTTTCCACTGCAAGGAAAGGCTTCTTGCAAAACTTACAGATTTGCCCCCCCCTTAGATCCGCCTCTGGTTCTGATGCCTTCAGAATGTTTTTGGAACACGACAGGACACTGTGCAAGGCTGTGAAGCTTAAGGTGGGTTGCTGGAGGGGCAGCCGTCTGCAGTCCTGGTCCCTGGAGAGAAAAGGGCCAGGGACGCAACTGCATTTCCAAACTGGACTTGCGTTTAAATTGTGTACGAAGTTATATGCATGCAGATTCCTTCAGGGTTCCATTTCTGGCTCTCCCCTGCTGCTGTCTTCTACACACCAATGGCTATTTAGTACAGTACATTCAGGCAGTGTACATTGCCTGTTTGCAGTCTTTTCTCAATTCTGATATGACCATAAGCATGATTTCTATGTAGTGTTTTCCCAATGTGCTTGCTTGCATTGATAAAACATTGCAAAAAAGCAATCTTGCTTGATGGTACATATGGTTGTATCGAGGTTCTTTGTGTGGTGTTTTATCAAAGAGGAAGAGTATATATTAATATTTGTAAATCATCACACACACAAAACTTTATGCATAAGATCAAAGTAAGTTAACCTCTGTTTTTTGCTGTGTTTCATCAATGTGTATACATACTGTAAATACATTGGTAACATTATTGAGGGGAAAGTGGCAAATGAATTGAATTCTGTAGCAAATTGCAGATACTCCAATTCTGCAATTTACTGAAAGAATTATTCTAATTTAACCAGAGTTCAGGAAAAACAAATGTATGGAAACTCCTTTCATCCATCTAAAGGCTCAGTATGATTAGATGTTTTTGTGTCATCCAAAGTGACTTTCTAATTCCCTCACTGGTCAGAAACCACACCATTGAACTTCTGCTGCACCGAGACATTTGACACATTCATCCTGAGCAATTAGAATATTCATAAATATGACAGGATCCTACAGCAGATCTATCAATGGACAGGTGGTCTGCAGGAGATCAGGAACGGCTAGCATGAGACCTGTGTAGAGATCACAATGTCAAGGCAACTGCAGAGCCCAGCCTTCTGAGGGGGAAGCCATGCTGAACAGATATGATTGCTTTCCACAAGAAAACAGTAATGAGAACTGACAGGGCAGTGGCAATAGGCAGTCTAGTCGGGCTCTACACCAGCAAAAGAAAGACAATTCTTGTAGCACTAGCAATCACGTATCGACGCGGAGGTGCTACAACATTAAAAAAATATCTCTCGGGAGAGTTGAAAGGCTGCAATAAATGGATACAAAAATCAGCATTTAAGAAAAAAAAAACCATACAAAGAATTCAGTGGATTGCCATTTGGTCTGGGGCTGTTTTCATTGTATATCAGTGAGCTGAAGAAGAGAAGCAACCCACAAGAACATGAGAGTTGGATGATAAAACAAAGCTGATTTTGGAGGAGGGCTGAATGGAAGGAGAGGTTCCATCTGAAAGAAACTGGAGAGAATAAAATGCTGGTATTCACTGCAGAACATTGCCAATTAGGAAAGGATGAGCAGGAAATCAAATAGTGAGTAGTGTGGATAAAGTGACCGAAGTCCATTGCAAAGATATGAAAGCTCAGTATAACCAACTGCTCCACCTCTGAGGCAAAGGGCAGTTGCTTTGTGGACAGGCTGAAGGGTTGAAGTATGTGTAGGGTTACCAGATACAAACTGGGCCAGAGTGCCTACACCTTTAACCATTGTACAGAAGAGGAATTTGGGCAGGTGCAGCTCATCATGGAAGGGTCTCAAAAGCGGCACTTGCCAGAATTCCCTTTTCTATACAATGGTTAAAGGTACAGGCATCTGGTAACCCGAAGTATGTGAAATAACACCAGGGACAAACACTGCCTTTTATTGGGCGAGCCTATGGCTAGCAATGCAGCTTTCATTTGATCTTGGGCAGTCTCCAATGTTCAGAGTCAGTGGGTCAGAGAGGTTAGAGCCATGGTCTAAGACTGAGAAGAACCAGGTTGACATCTCTGCTTATCCATGATGAGCAGCCTTGGCCGGTCACTCTCTCTCTCTCTCCCCCCCCTCTCAGTCTATGCCCTTACAGGGCTGTTAGGAGGATAACATGTGGCATGGCGGGGAAGAGAACTATGTTGACTGCCCTAAGCTTTCTGAATGAAAAGTGGGTTAAAAAGGTAATAAACAAACACTGAATGGGGCAGTGTTCATCCGCATGGGTAGTTCTTGCTCAGAGGCAGACCAGTCAGTCATCTTGGGTTAGGGACATAGCTAATGACATGCAGGGGTAGGATGTGCAATTGCACAGGGCATCATGCTTTAGAGGGGCAACAAGCTGTGCTTGACACTAGTGGCCAAAATGGTGAAAAACCGTGGTATGTATGAATAATAACATAATGTTATAAGTCATTGGAAAGGTAATTTAATGCAGAATGCAATGGAGTTTAAGATCTTCATTCTATCAAACGTTTCTGCCAAAAACCCCAGAAAACGAAAATACAACTGTGACATCACTTCCTATTGTAACATCATTTGGGGGCAACATTTTGCTGTCTGCACTGGGCTACACTTTCATTAGCTATGCCACTGTCTTGGGTTGACCAAATAGTAGGTTGAGTTGAGATTTGGGGCAGGCAGAGGAATTAACTTAAGTCAAACCAGCTGCTATAATGGTAGGAACAAGCTCTTTTATTTGAGAGAGTGAGCTGCCTTGGGTAGCAGACTTTGAGGTCCCATTAAGGGATAGTGAAAGGGACATTATTGCATTAATTGCCTCTTTTACTATCCATTCTACCATCAGTGGTGGTGGTAGGCTGTTTTCAGCCACAGACACCCACATTTCATAGACCAGCTCAGATTCAGGGTCATAGAGGGGATGGGCAGACATGGCCTTAACAAACAGGAGTCTCAGGGCACAATCCTAAACTGCGTTAGGCCGGCATAAACTAAGCCAGCAAAGTTTGGCCAGCACAAGGGCCACTGCAAAATATGTTTGGACCACTCTCGGAGTTAGAGAGGCCAGCACACAGATGCGCTCCATCCTCTCTGAGAGTAGTCCAAACACACTTTATGGTGGCCCTTGTGCTGGCCAAACTTTGCTGGCTTAGCTTATGCTGGCCTAACTCCAGTTTAGGATTGTGCTCTCAGTGTGTGATCCCTGGCATATAGATTGTCAGGCATCATTGTCAGGCCTGACTCTTATCATAAATAAAAAACGTAAGAAGAATTCCAGTAGATCAGACCACAGGTCCGTCTTGTCCAGGATCCTGTTTCCCACAATCAGATTATTATTATTATTTACTGAATTTATATCCCGCCTTTCTGCCCTGTATTAGGGCACCCAAATAGAATATTTAAATATTCTATTTAAAATAGAAACATCACAAATAAAAGATAAAACAATTTAAGATCAAAGATTAAAACAATTAAAAACAAGCAGACCCCAATGGATTCCAACAGATATAAAATTATCATTAAAATTAAAAATGCCAGCCAACCTGTCAGCAGCTAAATGCCTCCTTAAATAAAATAGCTTAAGACCCCACTGAAAGATTGTTAGAGAGTTCCAAGTTCCAACTGGAGGGAATTCGACAACTGTGGAGCCACCACTGAGAAGGCCCTATTTCTGGCTGCCACCCCTCTCATCTCACTTGATGATGGCACACTCAGAAGAGCCCTCTCAGGTGACCTGAGAGTAGGGGTAGGGTTGTATGGAAGGAGGTGGTCCTTCAGATTCTCTGGCCCTGAACCGTGTAGGGCTTTAGAAGTCAAAACTAGCACTTTGAATTAGGCCCAGAAATGAACTGGCAGCCAATGTAGCTGCTGAAGCAAGGGCCCAACAACCACCCGGGAAGCTGTGCTCTGCACTAGTTGCAGTGCAGATCCTCTTTGGAGGCAGCCCCACATAGAGCGCATTGCAGTACTCTAATCTGGATGTCACTAGGGCATGGTCACCGTGCCCTGGTCTGAGTGACCCAGGTATGGTCATAGCTGGTGAATCAGCCGAAGCTGAGCAAAGGCTCACCTGGCCACAGCCAGGAGTGGGAGTCCAGGAGCAGCTGCAGATCCAGGAGAACCCCCAAGCTACGGACGTGCTCCTTCAGAGGGAGTGCAACCCTATTCAGAGTAGGACATCAAATACCCAAGATATGGCCTTATGGACCAGGAGAATCTCTGTCTTATCTGGATTTAATTTCAGTTTGTTTACCCACATCCAGCACCCAACTGCCTCCAGACAACTGTCCCCTTGGAATAAGGAGGAAAGGAGAGGTAGAACTGGGTGTCATCAGTCTTCTGATGGCACCTTACCTCAAACCTCTGGATGACCTTTCCCAGCAGCTTCACAAAGATGTTGAACAGCATGGGGGATAGAATGGAACCTTGCAGCACCCTAAACCTAAGAGGCCAGGATGCCAAGCAAGCATCCCCACAAAGAGGAGACGATTGTGTGATCCCTTTTCCACTGCTGTTGCTCCCCAGAAGTTGCACCAACAGCCCAATCCAATTGAGAATTTGTCTGGTGCGTGGGGCCCCTTTGTGACAGTGGAAAGCACTTCTTGTGTTGCAAAATGGCTGCCAGTGGAGTTCACAGTGCTGCACCGGCAGCCATTTTAGGAATGCTGCTGCACGAGATGCACAAGGCTCCAGGACTGTCATCAAAGCTGCCTACACACACCAGAGCAGGTAAAGTAGTGGCAGGGGTGGGGAGGAAGCAAAAAAGCGTGGGGAGGGGGCATGACAGGAGGCTCGGGGAGTGGTTGGATCTGGCACTGAAAGTGTGCACCAGATCCTCTCCTCTCTAGCAGCAGCCTCCCTGTCCACTTTCTCTCCTTGCACTACTTGCATTAGTAAGAATTGCTAGCATAGGTCTGAGGAGACTAAGAGCGCAATCCTAACTGGAGTTAGGCCGGCATAAACTAAGCCAGCAAAGTTTGGCCAGCACAAGGGCCACCATAAAACGTGTTTGGACTACTCTCAGAGTCAGGGAGGATGGCTCACGTCTGTGTGCTGGCCTCTGTGACTCCGAGAATGGTCCAAACATACTTTACGGGGTTCCTTGTGCAGGCCAAACTTTGCTGCCTTAGCTTATGCTGGCCTAACTCAGTTTAGGATTGCGCCCTCATTATGGGTCAGGAGGTGTTAAGCGGATTTAAATACCCTTTTGTCTGCTGAAGCCCCCCAATCTGTCTCCTACCCCTGGCTGGATACAATGCAGTCATTTTCGGTGTGGCTGCACCAGCAGGGGTAGGGGTGGGTCAGGTGTGAAGGGATAGGATTGGGCTCTTATGTTCTAATATGCTGTATAAGAACATTCTTATGTTGTGTGCCTACAAATGTATGAAAATGCTGACCATAGAACTTTGTCTCCAGATGTAAATTACGTGGCAATGCTAATTGCCACCTGAATACTAATTCAGGCACAACAAGATTTAAGACATCCCATCATGCTATTTAATAAAATACCATGCTCTGTGCTGCAGGGGAAAAAAATGATGTAGGCAATTCTGTTTTTGCCAAGCGAAGATGTTATTATGGGTCAATCATTCCTGTAAGTGAAAGTACATTTTGGATGTACACTCTTGTGACAGATGACTAGAAGACCTCTCTTTCATGATCTTGGCTAGGATAAAAAAAGGCAATTTACCATCCCTGGAACGGTGTAATAGAACAGAATAATTCTCATAAAAATAACTCAGTGTTTGAATTTGAACTCTTGGATGAATCTGAACTGCAGGGAAATCAATTTGATAACCCATCAGAATGTGATTGTGTTTGGCTTCTGCTTACAAAGGCATTGTGTTAACTCTGCACGACAGGAAACGGTTTTTCCCCTGCTTCAAACAAACATTTATTGTTTTGCATCAGCCACAGATTTCCAAATATGAAAATCATGGATAAGAAAGAGTTGGGGAATAAACACTATTGGGTGTCAGAAAGAGGACACATTTGGATGATAGTGATTTATGTAAGAGCGAGGATGCTGCAAGGCATCGTTTCCTTAGAGCAGCGTTTCTCAAACTGTGAGTCGGGACCCACTTGATGGTTCATGACCTGATGTCAGGTGTTTTGCGAAAAGCTGGGAGCAAGCAAGCAAACAGTATTTACATACCGCTTTTCAACAAAACGTTGAAAAGGTTTACAGGCAAAAAAATAAAGTTAAATGGCTCCCTGTCCCAAAAGGGCTCACAATCTAAAAAAATGCAGAACACCAGCAGCAGCAGCCACTAGAGAAGACACTGTGCTGGCGTGAAGAGAGACTGATAATCTCCCCCTGTTAAATATAAGAGGAACAGCACTTGAAAAAGTGCCCCTTGCCCAGTTAGCAGGGGAAATAGGAGCAGCCATCTTGGAAGCTGCAGACATTACTCTTGCTATATTCCTCGTGTGTTTACAGTTGGAATTTTCAAGGGAGGTTTTTTTTTTAAAAAAATTTGTTTTTAGTTCTGTGCTTTTAACTAACATTTTATCCCAATCTTGCTTTCTGTCAGCGATGTTTCATGGTTGTGCAATTTCTGCTGCAGTTCAAGAATGGCAGTTTGCATTCCAGCAGTGTCATTTTATTATGTCACAATGATGGAACTTCCTGCTTGATGATATCATTTCTAAGTCAGTGCTTCCGAATCTGTGGGTTGCAACCTTAAGGGGAGTGGCTTAGTTGTGGATGCCCCAACAGTGCCGCTGCGACCCCCAGGTAAGTGCTATACCCCCTGGGCATCCCGTGGCTATACTCCCTGGGTGTTTCTAACCTAGGCTTCCTCTGGACATTCAATACACTTATGAGCTGGATTTTGTTTTATTGTGGAAGTATTCAGGCTCCAAACTGCATGCCCCCACATGCTTCTTGAAGGAAGAGCAACGAATCACTCTCAATTTTTACCGCAACAGCCCTTGAAGTAGACTACTCTGAGCGATGGCAACAGGCCTTTCATAGGAGTCCACACTTGCAGTCTAATCCCTAGCAGTGGTTTTCAAACTGGGGTGTTGTGACGCCCAAGCCTTCTGGGGTGGGGGAATGGCAGCAATGCAATTGTCTGGGCACATAATGGGGCTGGGGGGCTTACTACTGCCTGCCCCAGAGTCCAGGAGGGTTGGGGAGCCCTGTGGACCCCTCTGCAGGGCTCCCCATGCGTTAGAAATGCTAAGAAAAAGATCATGACCCAATTCCAGTTTTGCAACCACAACCTGGAAGTGGGTTGCAATTGGTTTTCCCCCCATCATTTCTGAAGCACAGGGCGCCCTGCAGAGGGGTCCTCAGGGCTCCCCAACCCTCCCATATCCTGGCACAGGCAGTGGTAAGTCCCCCCAGCCCCATTACGTGCCCAGAAGCAATGCGATCATAGCAATTGCGTCGCTGCCATTCCTCCACCCCCCACAAGCACTTACAGGGGTTCCCGAACTCCCAGAGAGTTTCAGAACCACTGTCCGACATCATTGACCACTCCATATGCAAGCTATTCCAAGCTCTTAAGAGGTACAGCTCAGCTGAGAATAAAAAGAAACAAAATAAGTAAAACTTGCCACGGAGAATCATCTGTATAGATAAAATGTAAATGATTTTTAATTTTAGACATGAACAATGCACAAAATGTTACATATGGAGGTGCATTCTTGTTTGCTGTGAGCATTTATAAGACTTTCAAAAGAACAAATAATGAGAACTTTTACTATACTTACAAAAAACCAGGTCCATTGGTTCCTTGGAAAACTTCATTAGGCAATTTTTCTAGGTTGTAATTACCACTAAGATTTCTATGTAAAAAATAAAAAATAAAACTGTCACTATTTAATTATCATCCTTTGTGTAAATGGTAAAGAGCTAGTCATTCACATTTAAATAGATATGACATAAATCCTATACCATTGATATTATTGGATAAAGAAATCTTAGCACACTGAATGAATCAAGGGACACATATCCATAAACAGATGGTTTCATGAATCTGTGGTTCAAAGAGTGTTCCTGGAACAATAATGGGTCAAACCCGATACTGCTTGACCAATTTGTCACTCTCCTTATATGTGGAATGAATAAGTATAGGCTGAGCTGAAATGAACCCCTCCCCTTTTGCTACCCCATTTGCATGGCACAAAATGTGAGGGATTTCAATTACTGGGGGATTTGACCCTGGATTTCCACCAACCAGTGAGAACATGGCCATCACATGGTCAACATGTAATGAACATGGACAAGTAGACATGGACAAGTGGAGCAATTGCCACCAGGTGCTATCAGCTCCAAAAGAGGTAGCAGGCTTTGCTGCAGCTAGTGGCCCCATGGCTGATAGGGTTCAGTTGTGGGGAGAACCTGGTGGTTGGGACCAGCTCTTACAAGGGGATGGTCCAGCAAGGAAGGGGAGGAAGGAAAGGAAAAAGCAGAGCAAGGGAGGAAGGAGAGAACGCAAGAAGAAAGAGAGGAGAGAAGCACCTGAAGGTACAAAGTATCAGAAGGCGGTGGGGAGAAATGAAAGAGAACCCTAAGAAGAGGGCAGTGCTCCAAAGAGGAAAAGGATGATTGCCAGAAGGGGAAGACTGGACCAACAAAGGAATAATAGAGGGAGGAAACCAGAGGAAGGAACAGAAACCAGAGAATTCTGCCCTCACAAACCCTGGAATGCTACCAGGTGAGCTGGGGTCTCTACCACCACTGCCAATCCATCCCAGGGGTAGGCTAGCAGACATCAGCTTAGAACTTGGAAAAGGAGGCCACCAGGAATGCAATAGCTCACTCCTGAGCAGGACTTGCAAGCTGGAGTTACTGCAAGGGTAGCAACTCTTTTGGGGTGGTGATGAGCCGGCTGCACTTCCCTTTCAGTTGGTAGCCCCCCCCCTTTTGTGTTTGGCATTAATACATTAGACTGACTGAGCCAATGGTTTTCCAGACTCTTGGTGAAAGGAGCAGATGGTTTATACCAGCCACTTTGAGATGAGCTATCATCTTGAGGGGAGGAGGAGACTTCAGTGGAGGGGGCAAAATATGAAGGCCCTACCTCAATGGCAGCATTTGCCATTTTTTTTTCTGCAGAAGTCCACTAGGATTGAAACTGTGCATTAATTTAGGGTACTTCTGGAGGAAAAAAAATGCAGACTACAGTTGGTTAGAGGAGCAGTGATAAAAAAAAGTGAGCTGGAGGGTCAGTCTGTGGCACTTACTCCTTCTGTCCAGATTTTGAGCTGAATGTTCTCACAAGAACACTTCTGGTTCAGTCCTACGTGGGCTTAGCACACTTTACCTACAATCCATACTCTGTATACCACCTGTGTTGTGAATGTCATTGCTAGGGAAGGTGTTTTTCAGTGAACAACACAGAATGCTAAATAATGATAATTTCTACTGAAAATACTACATAAAACAAAATTTAGGTCAAAATGCAAAAAATATCACTTTTGCTTATTTTTGACAGTTTGACACAAATTTAGAATTTCACAAAAATAACCACTTTTGTTTATTTTTGACACAGTTTTGAGAAACCACATAATAGTTTTCAGTAAGCGATCAGGAGGAGGTGTGGCAGAAACAGGAGGAAGCTTGCTTAAACTTACACGAACACACATGTTCATAGTTCACAGTGCACACTGGGGCAATGTTATTGGAATGTGGAGTAGTAAGCAGAAGTTTCTTGATGCTCCAAGCAGCAACCAGGGAACAGCTTGGGAATATTTGAGCAGGTTATTTCAGACTGGGGTGTGTATGCCAGTAATTGCCTTTGTAGGGCCATTCACCCTTATTTATTGTGCTGTTTGTACAATTTGCAATGAAAATTTGGATAAAAACACAAAACACTGCAATTTGCTATTTTAATCAAGAAACTGGAAATAAAATATCAAAAAAACCCACCCCTAATTATTGCTATAGTTATGATGGCTCCTTGCCTATAGTTTCTCTTTTGGTTTATCTCATGAGCACCCTATAAGTCAACAAAGGAAATCAAGCAAAAAGCTGTCTGTGAAATTTTGGCAAAGAGTTGTACATACGTCTTTGCCACAGTTCATATTCCCCCCCAAATATCTTCCAAATTGCCAAAGAAATAAACAAAGAATAGTTACAGCTCCGACAAGATGGTCCCGTTGAAGGCATGGTTTTCAATCTCCCGAATTCCATTTTTATTCAGCCTTCTGCAAGAAAGAGAAAACCCTTTTTTATTTGTAGCGAGTTTGTGTTAATGAACGCAGCATGCAACACTCCAGTAGAAAGCTAGGCAGTCTCTTGAATTTAAGACTCTTATATTGCAGTTGTATATGAATTTAAAATGCATTGCATTCCCCCATGAATTCTAGAAATTAAACTGAGCTACTTTCTGCAATAAAATCAGGATGGCACCAATGTAACAGATGTATCTTTTTGAAATCAATAAATGAGTAAGAATGACTGCAAAATAGACAATTCCAATTTACCAATGGGATTTCTTTTCTGCAGGGTTGCTTTTACATTTTTAAAGGGATAGTCCTTTAAAGCCATGAAGCCTGACCTGAGACCTGATGATTTTGTTGCACAAGAGGCAAGGGAGGAAAGCCCTAGGAAATGGCACTTAGGGCGCAATCCTAAATTGGAGTTAGGTTGGCATAAACTAAGCCAGCAAAGTTTGGCCAGCACAAGAGACACCATAGAATATGTTTGGACCACTCTCAGAGTCAGAGGCCAGCACACAGACGTGCGCCATCCTCCCTGACTCCGAAAGTGGTCCAAACATGCTTTATGGTGGCCCTTGTGCTGGCCAAACTATGCTGGCCTAACTCGTTCAGGATTGCGCTCTTTGTGACCTGTCTCCTTCCCCACCTTTCTTCAATGAAACACAAGGTAGCATAGATTGGCATTCTAGCCAGTCTCCCATCCAGACACTAACCAAATTCAGACCTGCTTATCTTCAGCCTAGTCATTGCATTGTTGCCACAATCCTATGAATGTCTACTTAGAAAAAAAGTCCCATTATAGTCAATGGGTTTTACTTCCAGGTAAGTGTGGATAGGATTGTAGCCTGTGTTCCTCCACAGTCCTTGCGGTTTCCTATGTCTTATATGCTTCGCATGAGCTGAAAGACAGGGCAGCAGTTTCCCAATTTGCATTTGATTATAAGAACACTAATTTATACTTCCCTGCCTTGCTTTCAACATTTTCAATTATTAATATTGTTGGGCTTTTTGAAAAGTTATAAAAGTATTGAAGCTGTCAAAATGCAGTGTAATATTATTGCTTTCAAATTCATCAACCAGAATTCATATTGGAAGTTCACATATTTTAATTTCTCAAGTGATATCTAATCATGCCTGACATTCCAAACATCCAATGTGAATTCTTGAATGGTCAAAGTTTAGATTTGTGGGAAATGGGTGTGTTTCAGGTTTAACTCCTAACTTAGGGTGCAATCCTAACCTGGAGTTAGGCCAGTACAGTTAGGCCAGCACAGTTCGGTTGGCACAGGGGTCACCATAAAGTGCATTTGGACCACTCTCAGAGTCAGGGAGGATGGCGCACATCTGTGTCTCTCTGACTCCGAGTGGTCCAAACATACTTTATGTTGTTCCTTGTGCTGGCCAAACTTTGCTGGCCTAACTGTGCCAGCCTCACTCCAGGTTAGGATTGCATCCTTAGTCACGACTACTCTGCATAGCCCTTGATGCTGTTGCCATTCCATACTCCCAGGTCTGATCCTTGCATGCAGGAGAATGAGATGATAGAATGGACTGTGATGCTTCACACTGCTGGAGGAATCACATTTTAATGGGCCCTGAGGAAAAAAGAGCCTTTCCTATATGAGAAACCAGTGCAGCAGGGAGCAGGCTGGATCAGGACTTCTTCCTCACGTTTTTGTTTTTAATTGCAGCCATTTTAGAATACGGGTGGTGAAGGGAAGCGTTCAGAAATGTCACCCGCATCCCTGCAGTCTGAAGTGATACAGCTCAGTCTACTAGTTCAGGATTTTATAACCTCTTTCCAAAAACAGGGTCACAATCTTGTACTACGGTTAATGCAGATGGGACAGGAGAATATGAAATTAGTTAAGGTTTCCAGTTTTCCTTTGGATGCTTAAAATGCTGCACTGAAGATGAAATAACAATCATGTCAGGTTTTGCGTGCGATGTCAACACTTGCTGATAATTTCCCCCCATGGGCCCAATGATAGTTAATGTGCTTCTCTTTCTCTCTGCTCCTCACTTGGTCTCAAACTATCTACTACAGACAGTTATATTTATCAGTTTCACCACATAATTTGCCTTCCCCTCTGCTCCTATTGTGACTGGGCAAGGCTCATCCACTCTTAGCCCAAAGTGGCAGTTCTGAGTGATGGGTTGACAATGAATCATTTAATTAAACTGTCAGAAAGCCTCCACACTTGGCTTCTAATCCAGAGCGAAAGCTGCCCACTCAACCGATATGCTTATCTAAGGTCCAGGAGGGTTGACACGGAAATCAATTACGGTCACGGTTGGAGAGATTACCCTTTTGACTGTGAAAGGCACGTGTGCCCTGCAGTGTCACAACTTTGATGCACGTCAGAGTCGATCAGAGCTTACCAGGAATCCTCCTATTACACCTTTGGAGGTGACAAGTCAGCAAGAACCAGCCTCACAGCCAGGCTCTCTGACACACGCACTTGTGAGAAACCAAGGACAGCATGCGCGTGAAGAGAGAGAACCTCTCAGGAGGCAGAACTCCTGAGGCCCAAGCCTCCTTCAAGGGAAGATTCAGACGGGGAAATCATTCAGCAGCCAAACGCCATCCTGACAGGAGAAGCCTGACAGGGCCTGAGTAAAAAGCATCACCTCACCACACCATACCAGTAGCGTGACTGAGATAGTGGCAACTCCTTCTCTGTAGTTAACAGATCACCTCAGGTGATGCGTAACGTCCCTGCCTCCCCTTTATTTTCCTCCATGCATGACTCGGCTCAGCACATGAGTTCCACACTCATGCCCAATTTTCTCTTCAACTGCTGTTGGTTCTTCCAAATTGGTCAGACATGGGGGATTCTGCTCCCAGAATCCTCTCATTCCAGCCAGTTTAGAAGCAGTGAAGGAGGGGCAGGAACTGGTGCCAGTGGTAGCGACTACATCCTCCTCCTCCAGCTCCGCTGCCCTAATCTTAGGTGGTAGTGCTGGAGGCAAATCCCACACATTGCCCCATCTTATCTAGTTTTCTCGGCCCTTGCTCTACCGCTTGGTTTTGAAATAGCACAGCAGAGAAGGATCAGAAGAAGGAAGCCAGGAGAAGCACCACTTCCACCTCCAAAAGAAGTTTTTTCCCCCTTTTTTGGAAGTGGGAGCAAAGTAGAGTGGTGACTGCTCTTTCAAAATACAGTAGCAGAATGAGGGCGGAGGAGATATCCGGAGGAAAGGGGGCAAGGGGAGGTAGTTGCAGAGGTGGCCAAGAGAAGCGAGGTGCCATGCACACTTATTTGCCACTTGGAAGAGCCGTTTCACCTCATCTCATGAGAGGGCAGGCCCTGGTGAAGAGGATGGCTTTGCCTGGTACCTCAAGAATAGCAATGGCAGTACCACATGATACCAGGAAAGAGTTTTATAATGTGGACAACAGAAAAGGGCTTTTCTCCAATTTATTCACCAGGCTGACCAAAGCCATTTCAGTCCCAAAGCTGAACTGGAATTCAGGTTGAAAAAGAGTCAGAAACTTAGTGCTCACTCCTATTGGGCTGCTGTGCAGCCAGAACTCATATTCTGGCAGTGCAGCGTGTTTTATGGTTGTCGCAAATGGTGACGTGCCATTGAGCACAGCCAGGCCGCCACTGCAAAAAGTGAGCAGCTGTGGCCAGGCATCAGCAACCCGCCAAGGAGCTCTGCCCCTGGTTAGTCGGAGAAGGAGTGTGGGTGGAATGGGCCAGGGAAGAGGAGGAATGGAGCAGGAACGGGGGCTGGATTGCGGCAGTGGCACCACCAATATCCAACCACTTCTCTCTCCCTCCGTCCCTCTTCACATGCTGTTGAAACAATGTGGTAGTGCCCTAGATGAGAGCCCCCCTTTCTGGCCTCAGCGTACCATCCTGGGCAGTCGTGCCCTGGCCATGTAGCCGCCCTGAGGCCAGGTCCATGGACGGCCGCCCCCCAGACTGCCTCCCCCCACCCACCTGTTACAGAGCCTCAATGATACTCCACTGTTGTTCGAAAGCGTTGTAATGCCCTCGGACAGCATTTACTGACTTGTTCCATTTCTCTGGAGGGCGGAACGATGTGGGTGGAGTTAGCACCACTGCTGCCCTTAAAGGGCCTGTCAGCAGCTGTGCCAGGGGCATTTCCCACCCCTCAGACAATGGCAGGGCCACTGCTGTTTCTGAGTCCACTCGGACTTGCTCCAGCAGAATTGCTAATGTTGATCTTAGTAGACCCAGCAGGACAGGGAGGGCTTATCCCCAGGCAAGGAACAAGTGAGATCTGTAGGACTACCCCCCCCCTTCACAGGGTGCAGCATGCACTCTGGTAGCACAGCATCATCATCACAGCTTTACAGCTGCATCATCGGAAGGTGGTCCTTTATATCCTTTAGCTATAAGGATAGGGCTGTCAGCTTCATCCCGGAACCCTAGCGCCACAGAGCAAAGATGAAGAAGGAAGATGACCTAAGCGGTCCTTGAATACATAACTGCAGTGAAATGGAATGCAGTGAAAAGATCAGTGAAAATGCAGTGAAAAGGGCTGAATGCAGTGATCAACCCCATCATTCAGGTTCCATATGAATTGGTAGGGCTTTGGGAAAAATCATGTATGGTGGGGCTTTGGGAAAAATCAGTTCGGCACAATTTGTCAGATCTGTAGTAGCAGTTCAGCATCTCCTGAATACAAGTTATAGTTTGCAAACAGGAGTTGTGGAAACTTCCCTAATCACAAAAACAAATTCTGACCATCATTGTGGTAATAACAGAGAGCAGGCATCTGCTTTGTACATAATCAGATATGCCCACTCCACCGAAAAAAGCCTCAAAGATGCCTGCTGGTTCATTAAGAAACATGATTATTCCTGCACCATGAGAAGGCTTCTAAGCACGCGGCACGACAGCACTGCAGAGTAGCCTGTAACAATATATTAACATTATACATAAGTGTCTCAGATTTTCCTCCTCTCTCCCCATTGTTTGTCTGAATAATGGAGTGTCTGCAGCCAACTGGAAATATGAAGAAGTCCTGCTGTCCTTTAAAGCACCACTTGAATGATGTGGGACTGTCTTGGCAACTGTAAAGAGAGACTATCTCGGGCATCATTAATTTTTAAATTTGCTCCATGTTGTGATGCTTTAATAAAAAAAAAGGCGAGAGAGACCGAGAGAGGCTGCTGAATGTTAAAACTGGGAAAGGGAGAAGCAATCCTGTTTGCTTGACATCAGATCTGTTTTCATGGCCATGAAACCTATTTGGTTGGAAAGGTGATTTGGGCCCAGCTCCCACCAAGGAGACTGTATCAAAAGAAATGCTGAACAGACAGCATAGGCTTAGGGAGTAGGAAGATGATAAAAAAAAAAAAGGAACAACATGCAGTCAAGGTGGAAAACAAACATGGAAAATGCTGTGGGAAGAGAGACTGAGCTAGAAGACTGACTGATGATGAAAAGTATAGTTATTTTTACAGCACATGCATCAGCTGTCTCTACAGCAACTCTCAAGGATAGTCCATATTTTATGGTGTTTACCTGTAGTAAACCTGTCCCTATTTTGAGTTCTGGAGAGATATTGGGGATAACTTTAATTTTAAAAAAAATATATACACATGCCTCGGAGTCAGGGAGGACGGTGCACATCCATGTGTTGACCTCCTTGACTCTGAAAGTGGTGCAAATAATCTTTATGGCGCTTTGGCAAAACTCGGTTATAATTGCACCCTAATTATCATAAACCTTGCAAACAGTTTAGCATTATGTGTGGGAGCAGAGTGCAGGAGTGCTAAGCCTTCTGCTTTCCTCCTCCTTCACTCTTGAGGGCAGGAGATAGAAAGCTTCCATATTCAGTTCCAAACACAAGGACGTTCTCTGAGTTTGGACTTAATTGGAAGCTGCAGTTTATTTGAAGGCAAAAGTCAAAGCTCTCAGCCCTCTTCCTGTGTGCGTTATGTGTGCCAGTGCACTGCTTCTCTTCCATCAATGCTTATCCAGTTGGTGTTGTTTTAAGCCTGTGTAGATGTGAGCCCACTTTGGGAGCCTCTAAAAACTGTGGTAGAAAAGCAAGGCATGTAGGTTTTAAAATAAATACATCAAATGTTGCTGAATGTGTCAGAGTTCTATTAAAAGATATATATTTTTTTCCACCTTCTGTTCTATTAAAAAAAATATAATTTGCTCCTCTGTATGATTTTAAATGTTCTCTTATTTATCCTTTTCCCCCCAAAGAAAACTGTTCAAAAAAGCTTACTTACACACCCAGTTGCAAAAAAGCCACTGCACACAGGAAAGCTGTTTCAGAGTAAATTAATACAAGATACAGCAGACAAATTGGAGATTTTGGCATGGGGGGGGAGATTTTGGCAATGTGTAATGAGGTGGGGCATGGGAGGGAAGAAGACCCCTCAGTCAGTGACTACAGATGAGACAATGGGGTTTGGCAGAAGCAGTCAAGCATACTCCCCATTTTCGGTTGTGAAATGTTGAAAGATATGGCTGTTTTGGTCATATACTGAGTGCATATCAGGCTGAATAAAGTTGAGGAAGGGACACAAACACTTCCAACCTGCTAGCCTTGTAATCCTGTATTTTAAGATAACTGTGGGCACAATCCTAAACTGAGTTATGCCGGCATAAACTAAGCCAGCAAAGTTTGGCCAGCACAAGGGAAACCATGAAGTATGTTTGGACCACTCTCGGAGTCAGAGAGGCCAGCATGTAGATGTGAGCCATCCTAGAATAGTCCAAAAACGCTTTATGGTGGCCCTTGTACTGGCCAAACTTTGCTGGCTCAGTTTATGCCAGCCTAACTCCAGTTTAGGATTGTGCTCTGTATCTATCTAGTTGTGAGGTCAAAGCCAGCTTTGGATAATCTTCCAGGGCACTTACTACAGCTGTAGAAGGATGAATGAGGTACCACATTTAAGGTCAAAATATTCAGAGTTGCAGAAAAGTTGTGTTTTTGCCCATTTGGTTTTCCAGCTCAAATGGACATGAAGAAAGAAAGAAAAGAAGATGCATGCTGCAGTTTTTGAAGCAACTGGTTGGCTCTGGTTTCACTTAATTGAAATGAGCCATCTCTTGCCACTGACTCAGCTGTTGAGAAGTTATGGAATGTTTAGCATTCCATGCTACCGGAACATGCTTTATGGCTGCTTTGTAGCAGCCAGCGCATGTTACATTCATTCCAATGGTGGGGCGACCAATTGGGATGTCAGGCACCTTCTTTAAAAGAGTTTACCATTTGATAAAGCTGCTTTACTTAACATGGCATGCATTAATATGACTAGAAAGCTAAATCCATAATAGCTGATGTGTGTTGTTAAATACCCAGGCTATCTCATTCTAGTCAGACATATGTCCAAGCTGTGAATTAAAGTGTAAGCCTGGGGCGTCTGTGTCAAGATATTTCTATTTTTGTAATCATCGTACAATAGCACCTACAGGATTTAGCACTTTATAAAATATAAACTATATTTATAATGTGATAATTATATACTCAGATAATTATACTCAGACACAAGTGTTATATAGAATAGACATGTTACTTACATATCAACACGATCAGAACTGAGACCCAGGAAAGAATTTTTTTCAATTCTGCGTATATTTATGTTGTCTTGGATATCACTGTGGTCAAAAACAATGGTTGTTTTTTTAAAATTATAATAAACCTTTTCAATACTAGGTTGAAAATACATCAGAATTTTTATTTCACACTGTTAACCCTTCTGTGCAGGATTTGCTGAACAACAATGTTAAAACAATATAAAAAGGTTATCAGAATATAATGATTTGATACAATCTGATTGAATAAAACAATGACCAGCATATAACCACGAAAGATATTGGCTAACATATATCAACCACTGAAGGCCAAATTAACCGATTCAAAAGGCCTTGGCTTTGAATTTAGTGCAGCTCTGAAGGTAGTTGACTCCATCAATCCGGAGAAAGCCCTCTCTGCAGCGACCAATTACTGAATGGATGGCAGAACCAGCTCTCAGATCTTGAACTTAAGAAGTGTGGAAGTACAAGAGGCAGTGAGACCTGGAACGCAGCTTGGGTCTGCCACCACCTATGCACACCGTTCAGTACGTTCCATATTTTCAAAATGGGTCACTTGTGTTTAATAAAGTGGCTCAAGTTAAATCCACGCTGCAGTGTGGTGTCTTCATTTGGGGCTGCAAGGGTGAATAGGCTACTTCAGAATACCAGATGCAGGGTAGAGGCAGCAAGATACAAGTATCTGGTTGTCTTGCGTGCTCCCTGAGGCATCTACTGGGCCACTGTGAGATACAGGAAGCTGGACTAGATGGGCCTTGGCCTGATTCAGCAGGGCTCATTATTTTCTTATGTTACATTCTTAATTACAATTAAACATCAGCAACAACAGAGGCTTTCCATGATCCTTGTGCAGTTTCTTCAATTGCAGAAGTGCAGGACTTCTAATTTGATTTAAAGGGACTATGTGAATGAGCAGCTTCATTGGCACGGCGCTGTAAATCAAACCACAAGTATTGCCCTTTACTTCTGTATTTGAAGAAGCCATGCCTGGAGCAAGGAGGTGGCTGATCTACTTTATGCTTTTAGTGGGAACAAAGTGGATCAGTGTGGATTGCATTTGCAACATGGATGGACCCCCACAGGAATTATCATCAGGAACTTGAAATGGAGGCAGCCTATTTGATCAGTGGGAGTTTGCATTTTAAGGTCCTTAATTTTTTTTTTTTTGCAGCATATCCTGAAGTCATTTTAGCTCATTTGCAATATTCTCTTTTGTTTGAACAGAAGGATTCTGTTCATACTCCATAAGTGTGTTTCCATGGGAATATCAATATTGATACCTGAAGTAGAAATACGTCTTCTTTTTGCCTGCAAACCATGCTTTGTGCCAAAAAGGTGACCATCTGTAGCCCTGTGCATGTCAAAACTTCAGTCCAACTCAAGTTCAACACTTAAGAGCGCAATCCAAAGATTACGCTGGGCATAATGCCATAAGTCCCTTATGCCAGCCCTGGAATGTAGCAAACATGCTGTAAACAAACAAGTGTGTTTGCAACAACTCAGGAGCAGGGCAGGCTGGCACACAGATATATGGTGGCCTCCCTAAGCCACAACATGGGCCTGAAGCACCCAGGTAAGACTGGACAAGGGAGGCCAGTTCAGGAGGTTAGGAAGGGCAAGGGGAAGATGGAACGAGGCATGGGAGGTGGCCCGTGGGCAGACGGGCCCGGGGAGGAGGGTGGCACTTAGGCCAGATCCTAACTCCTGTCCCAGGCCTGGTTGACCCTCTCGAAGGGTCTCTCGGAGTTATGCCCACAATTTTGTTGATGCTGTCCCAAGTAGCCCTACTGGGACTGCTGGGGCGTTACTCAGGGTAAGGGGAATTCATTCCCCTTACTATGAGTTGCGCCACAGATAGCCCCAACCCAGCGGTGTCATGCAGCCAGAACGCTGGGCGGGAG
>JAJKFI010000008.1:26592274-26622039 GCA_029204185.1 Lerista edwardsae
GGGAGGAACGGGTGAGCGGGGGCGGGGAAGATGGCGAAATGGACCGAAATTCAACGGGCGAGCTGCCGCTCACCCGTTCCTCCCGCCCAGCGTTCCGGCTGCATGACACCGCTGCCCCAACCCCATGCTGGATATGGGGCAGGCCAGCTGCCCTCCCTATTCCAGCATGGGTTTAAGATTGGGCTGTTAAAGTCATAAACTTAGAAGTTGAATTAGGACATTTTAGATGTTCAAATGAAAATTTCAAATTAGTAACTTTCATTTCTCCCCAGAGATTTGTTGCCACTCCAGTACGCATGAATTTAATTTTAAATTATGCTGCCTCTCCTTTCTCTTTTAACCAGAAAATGTTTTTTAAAAAACCAAAATGTTAG
Source organism: Lerista edwardsae (assembly GCA_029204185.1). Lineage (NCBI taxonomy): Eukaryota > Metazoa > Chordata > Lepidosauria > Squamata > Scincidae > Lerista > Lerista edwardsae. The sequence continues at coordinate 26,592,649 of JAJKFI010000008.1, forward strand.
ATGTTCAGTAAAAACTTACAGCACAACTTTCAAGGAAGAGTGTATGTGGTTAACGGCAGGCAAAAACCTGATACCAGTGTTTGAAATCAACCTAAAAGCAGAAGAAAAGGATATGATTAGCGATGACTGACAAAAACAGAAGAGCAAGACCTGCCAGAAAAGAATTAACTTGAGAAACTGTCTGAATTTCTATCAATGAACTGAATGTGGATAAAAAAATGTACCTGATTCCAAATTGTTTGTAAACATGGGGCAGCCCAATCATATGCAGGGGGACGGGATGGACCTTTTTTACCATGACCTTAAATACCCATAGTATTAAAACATCATCATGATGATAAAAAACACTCTGGAGTGCAGAGAGGGAAGCTGCATGGGGTCTCAATTCTGGCCACACAGCCTCATGGCTTACGGGGAATGCTGCTTCCCACAACCCGCAGGAACATCCACGGGATCCTTGTGACCCCGTGATTGGGAATTGCTGCTTTATGCAGTGGCACACCGTAGCAGATGCCAGCAGCCCCCCAGTGAGCCACTGCTGCTGAGCCTGGGCGCTTTACCCACTCTATGCAGCTTGCCACAAGAGTGGGGCTCTGAGCTTTGATTCTCTGCACTTGGCCACAACGAATGCAGCTGTGTGGAAGGAGGCAGCAGGATTTTACAGAGCCTTATCAAGCCCCAGATTCTGGCCAGTATTGCACTCTGTGTAATGGTCTGATCTCAGAAGACTGAGCTGGTGTGAAGCTGCATGCAGCTGCTACCCTAATTAACCTTCTGCAGACTGCCTATTTAGCGGTGACTGGCCTTCTCCTGTTCCTCTGTCTTTAGGCCTGCAAACGGCTATACCATGGGGTAGAGCACTTGCACTGCAGGATTGATTCCTGGTGTCTCCAGGTAGGGCTGGAAATTCCTCAGGTGAGCAGCTGCCCATCAGTGCATAAAGGACTAGCTCAGAAGCCAGTTTTCTTAAGTTACTAGGTGGACTTTGTAGTTGTGGGCCGTGCACATTCATCTAAGTATACAAGGTATATCAGCTATCCCCTCCAGGGGATACACAAGTGTCTGATGTAGGGTGAACTCATAGAACTGAAACTTTTAAGGTCCACCAAAAAGACAAAATTATGGTAAATCTGTTGGGCAGCGCAATCCTAGCGTGCCCCTTGCATCGACGCAACGTCATCACACTGACGCAAGGGGCAGAGCGCCAGCACGTGGGTGCTGAGCAGCACCCCAGCATCGGTGCTTCATCTCTGAAGCCAACGCTGCGAGCCGTGTCGGCATCAGAGTACTGACGGAGAGCCTCCCTTGCGCCGACCGAAGATGGTCGGTGCAAGGGATTCTCTGTCCTGTATCGGGATGGGGATTGGTGGGAGGGGGAGGCGGGACTTGGGCAGGACCTGGGTGGGCTTGGGAGGTGGCTATATGGCCACTTCCTAAGCCCGTCAGTGAGGCCACGCAGCCCCGATTCAGGTCGCACGGTCTCCTCGGATCTGCGCCCGCTCTTTAGCCGGCGCAGATCCGAGGAGCACGTAGGGGAGGCTGGAGCCACCCCTACGGTAAGGGAGCGCATGCTCCCTTGCTGCAGGGAGGCTCCAGCCCGTCTTAAGCAGTGCTGGATATGGCGCTGGCCTGTCGGCCTCGCCAGTCTGGCGCTGCTTAGGTTTGCACCCTAAGTCAATGCTATATATGCATACAGGAAGAGGTGAAGGGTGCAGATGTAAGCAATAGGCAAATTTGTTTTTTTTAAAGTTGTAAGCTATTTGTGGGCCTGGTGAATGCCAAGCAGCTTTCTTGGCATGCACCTATCCAATTTTCCGGGACTGATGCAACCATGCCAATGGGATGTGTGCTACAACCTGCAGTGGAGGAGCAGTTACAGAGGCCTCCTCAACAAAAGGGAACATTTGTTTCCTTAACTCTGGGCTGCATTCAGTGGTGTCATCTACAAATGAACTAACAGAACGCTGGGCGGGATTTACGCAGGGCTTCCGCATGATTGGCAGCCTGCCCCTTTCGTTCCGCAGCTGCCCTGGCCTCGGGGGGGTGCCCCTGGTTGGCACGCCCCCCCACTGCTCACCCAGGCACCAGGCACACACCCCACCCATCTCCCCCGGCGAGCAGGCACCCCCGAGGCCAGGGCAGCTGCAGAACAAAACGGGCGGGCAGCCAATCACACAGAAGCCCCGCGTAAGTCCCGCCCAGCGTTCCGTTAGTTCATTTGTAGATGACGCCACTGGCTGCATTGCAGCTGCATCAATGCTGGAAAGTTGGATAGGATTTAGAGTGCAATCCTAAACTGGAGTTAGGCTTGCATAAGCTACACCAGCAAAGTTTGGCCAGCACAAGGGCCACCATAAAGCATTTTTTGACTACTCTCAGTGTCCGGGAGGATGGTGTATGTCTGTGTGCTGGCCTCTCTGACTCCAAGAGTGGTTCAAACATACTTTACAGCGGCCCTTGTGCTGCCAAACTTTGCTGTCTTATCTTATGCCGTTCTAATGCAGTTTAGGATTGTGCCCTTAATCTCATAAATACATCAGCATGTTACCTTTCTGTCCCGTCTCAAATTAGTTCCTTGGCACATTTTAGCTCTGCACGGGGACAGGAAGAAGACAGGCATACAAAATAAACTGTATCCTTGCAACAGTGTTGTGGATACAATTCAAAGTGCTTCTGGAAGCAGGAGGAAGAATCACCAGATATTCATGTACAAATGTGAGCATCAAGGCCTCACATAAACCATTCATAGGGGTATTCGAACTGACATCAGGAGAAATGGAACAGCCATTTCCATTCTAATGTGTGTGCGCTGATACAATATCTAAACACAAGTATCAAAACCTTCCACATGGTTTTAGCTTGGCCATTCGCATTCTAATAAGGGCTCATTATACCTCTCATTTTATATCCCCAGAGCATTTGTTTTACAGCAAACAGCATGTGAAGGAGGTCTTTAAATTGTCAGGGCTGTGAACCAATGAAAGCTTATGAAATTAGTCAAGATCCAATGACACTGCTGGAAGTCCTGCTTGCAGGTCAGCATGCTTTCCTTCACCTCCTTTGGAAGCAATAAAAGTGATGTGAACTTGATTCCCAATACTCCCACAAAGAGTCATATAATTTGTAGTTAAGTCTGCACAATCACTATAACTTTAGTGCTCCAAATTGCAGTTTAGAAACTTCTTGGGCATACTGCTGCTTCCAGTGTTTGTGGGGTCTCAGCCCACAGTGCATGTGTGTGCATGTGCGCACACACACACACACACACACACACACACACATGCATACATGCTCCCCTCATGGAGGTATTAGATTGTATCACAAAAAGAAAGCCCAATTGTGGATAGGGCGGGCAGTACAAGGAAGCAACAGTGCAAGTTGCTCGTTCAGATGACTCATGACACCATCACTGCCTACAAACATCTCAAACCACATCATCATATAAGTTCATTTCAACTCAATGGAATGCATTCAGTAAGTGCAACCAGATTCACAGTGTGACTAAACATTCCAATGTTTTTTTCTTCAAATGGAAATTGGCATGGCCAAGGGGATAACCCTTCCTAAGAAGGCAGTGCAGAACTAGTCACTGCTGAAGACTGGAACAACTGCATATAGCACGCAGAACCTCCAGTAAAATACAACAGGGGAGCAGGGAAATGTGATCAATCCAAGATCCCAGTGATGGGCAAGCTTCACATTGGCTTGAAAATAAACCAATCTATTTCCCCCCCCCCCCAAACAGGGACTAGCTCTTCTTATTTCGAAGGCAATTCGAAATTGTAAGCCCTCCTGCCCTGGCATTCTTTTGGTATAGCAGCCCAATAGGATCAGGCTGCCCATCAGAGTTGGGAAGAATTGGGATTGTTCCAGTGATCGCCTATCATTCAAAGGGCACATTACTGAGTCTCAAAGTTCAGTTCTAAAAGTTCATTTCTGAACCCAAGCTTGATATTGCCCAAATATGTAATTCTCAGCTCAAGAACAGAAATATTAATCAATATACTGTAACAAGAATGCCCCTTGTGTTAGAAGGTATGTCACTGCTCTAGAGGGTACAATATTTAAAATCTTTGTCTCTTTTAAATTTAAAGGGTTTGTGGGTGAGAGAGGAGGGGATAGGCCCCTTGTGATACAACATTTTAGAGCCTACTTTACAAACGCAAACTAACGCTGGAAACAAAACAGTTCAATGATGTGATCTGAAAAGGCAAAGACATATTATTCTATTTATTCTTTTCCTCTAATGAAACTTGTATCTGTGAAAAGGGTGGCCAGTTACCATTTGGAAACAGATTGTCCATTTGGCACAGACTCAAGACAAGCAATTAACAATTTCATCCTCTGAAAAATCTTTGGAAGCAAGTCAAGGGCACACTTTCCTTTCTTATGAAGTAATAAAAAATTAAAAATTGAGTCACTAACAAACTTAATTGGACTCTAATAATGTTTATTCATTTTTCATAACTTTGCAAAGGAGGCAGAAAGAAATTACTGGACAACTTTTCAGTTTGAATGCTTTATTAATTAAATCCTTAGGCAGAGGGTTTAAAAATTAACATGTGGGAGAGAAAGTTAAGTAGCTCTAATTTTTATTTCAGTTTAAACTGATGCTGACTCTGTTGGAGTCAGCAAATCAGCATCTGGACATGCAGCTTCAGTAGCCTCTCTAGGCGGAATTGGGCGCGATGTTTTGCAAGACACCTTATCTTGCCATGTAAACCACTCCTCTCCCTCACCGTCATAGCCATTCCAGGCTGTGAATGCAACACAGAGGTGTCTTCTCGTTGCTTCCGCTGTCTGGAATGGCTATGATGGCAAGGCTATGGAGTGGGTTACATGGTAAGATAAGGCACTTTCTAAACCTTAGTGCCCAGTCCCACCTCTAGGGATGCTACTGTGTAGCCTGATCTTAAGAGGGCTTGTTCCAGGGGTCAGCATTTCCAAGCAGCTACTGAGATTCACACACTCTGGAGAAGGGGAACACTGCTGATTCACAGCAATGCAGAAGCCACTATGCCTGCCCACCCTCTTCCTCTCTGAGTGGTGGGGGGATTGGGATCCTCTAGGACAGCAGTTCTCAAACTGTGGGTCCTGGACCCATCAGTGGGGTGTGACCCAATTTTTGGTATGTCATGAGACTGACAAGGCAGATTAGGTGATTCGCTACTTGGGGGTGGGGTGGGGTAAGCACTGATGCCATTATAATCACCATTATAGCCATAGAGGCTTGAGATGGTAAAAAAAAAAATGCAGGTGGCTCCTGATGCTAAATATGTAGTTTGGGAATCATTGTTCTAGGAGTATTCAGTTCCCCCTTTGTTGCTAACTGGCTCCTTGGAAAGAAATCTATAGATTAATAAAGTTGGATGGAATGATGGATATTAGCTAAAGGAATAATGTTAAATTTGGCAAAATAAGAGTTTGGATATTGTAGTTAGTGGGGGTTAGAATTACTCAGAAAAACTGAAAAGACCTGCTGGGACTGAGCTATAATTCATAGAATAAATGGGAAATGGGAAAGTCCACCTGCTTTCCAACAGGGAAGGCCTGTTTTGTGGCTCTTATTCACAGATTTAGTTGATAATCTTTTGTTGTACTGGTCCCACCAGCATTAGAGGTCAGATGTTAAGGTAAAGTGTATGAAAAAAAATGTGATACTTGGACAAGAGATGGAAAAAAAAAACACCAGACCACCAAGTTTACACTTGTATCTGCAGCTTAAGTGTCTCATCTTTATTCATGAATTTTAAAAAGCCACTCAAGGTTTCTCAGTGGAGTGTGCAATGCTGTGATGAAATGCACGGGTTTCTCTGTCTTTCTTCAATTCCATCCCATCAGCTGATCAGCATGAAATAAAACCAGGGCCACTCTGGCCTGACACAGCATTTGTAAACACATTAACATGCTGAAATGAAAAACGACACAAAATCACACAGCAGAGTGGCACCAGGTGTAGACCCCAGCTTCTAGGAGTTTGAATGATGAATGGCTGCTTGGCCTTCAAATTTGTCACAGTTCCTAAAAGCCAAATGGAGCCCCGAGGCCAATCAGGTTCCTGTAGTTTTACAATGAATTAAAGCAGGAGCAGAGAAGCTCCTGTGGCACTGAAGACTGTAGCAAAAACAAGCAATGACATGGCAACCCATTTTTCTGGGTTCTGAAATAAGGGACTCAGGATGCAATCCTATGCACCTTTCCAGGGCCAAAGCAGCCACAATGCAGCCCCCAGGCAAGGGAATAAACATTGCCTTCCTTTGAGGAGGCCTCCGTGACTGCCCCTCCAATACAGGATGCAGTGCCTGCTCCATTGGCATAGCCGTATAAGCGCTGGAAGGTTGGATAGGATTGGGCCCACAGAGACTCAGCTCAAATAGAGCCCCCCCCCAATTCTTCTTTGACTCAAAGTTTAATCTGAGCTAGAGAAGAATGCTCCTTCCTCTAAAATCCCCCCTCTCACGACTCTCTCACTCTGACTAAGATCAGCCTTTTTCTCCCTCCAGTGCTTAGGGTACACCTACGCAGCACACACCAGCTCATCACAATGTAATGGAAAATGTAGTTTTCAATAGAAACTTAGATTGGTTTGGACTAAGCCAAGCAAGGGTCTCCTGTACCCCTTAATTCTCTGACCCCCCATATCATTCTTCATCTAGAACATCTGTGTGCTGGCCTCTCTGACTCCGGGAGTGGTCCAAACATACTTTATGGTGTTCATTGGGTTGGCCAAACTTTGCTGGCCTAACTGTGCCAGCCTAACTCCAGGTTTGGATTGGGCTTGGGGTGTGCTTCTTGAAACCAATATTAGATTTCTTAGCAGATCTGACCGAAAACACAAAGAGCATCCTTGTGCTTGACTTCAAATAGCCTTGGTTGGATGACATCATACAGTTTCTTGACTGAGGAGTGTGGTCCACCTGGCCACGCCATTTCACCCCTTTAAGGTAGACAGGTTTGGCTACCCAAATGGTCACTCCATAGGAGGATTCACTATTGTAGACATGAAGAATCCACAAAAGCTCATGGCTGGCTGATAATGGTGATTCAAATAAAGGCTGCTGCAGGACTAGATTTTCAGCTATTGAACTTGCTCAGCAGTTTCTGGGGAGTTAAGAGGGTCCAAAAATGAGGCAAAGTAGGAGAAAAAAACCAGAACATTCACCACAGCTATTAGGGCCAATTAACAAAATAGCAAGGTGTCCAACACTGGCACACTTTCAAATCCTACGGGATTCTTCGGCAGGTGATAAGCAAAAGGAGAGAGGAAGAGCAGACACATGTAGGTTGCCCTACCACCTGCACTTTGTAAATAAAAATCTAAAGACGGAGTTGGGAAGATTTTATGTAGATTTGAATCAGCTCCTGAAGAGTGTGAGGTACTTTCAGTGCAGGGATGCTTAGACAAAGGAAGCAAAAAATAATTAACTCCCCCCTTCCCCCACCTCAGTATTATGGAACATAAAGCCTGTAAACTGAGTCAGTCCAGTCTCCAACATCGCTAATGTAAATACCAGCTCGTTTCTCTCTTGCCTGATAAGGGGTCTGTGTGCGTCAATTAGTGCTTGGGATGGAAAAAAATAACTGCCAGGATTTATATTTACTACAGATGGGCAAACAGATATTATTGTCTCATTTTCATCATCCCACAAGCTCTGGGTGAAGCCCGAGATCATGTTTAGAACTCAGTGAGTCTAATCAGCATAACTCTGCTTAACTCTTCATATTCTCCATCTTAAGATTGTTATAAACTGCAGACTTTTACACTATGACTTACTACATGGTATTTTTTTCTGCCCTGTTATCCACTGATTTGGTAACCATGATTTCAGTTATGTATGGATACCATAGAGTATGCCTATTAAATAGGGATGCCTATTAAAAAGATAGGGGAACATTAAACACATCTCTTTTTTACCTTGTTGCAGCAAAACCACTGATGTTCCCCTATCTTTAAAAAGGCATTCCCAGTATCCATGGTTTCCGAGGTGGAGTCTGGAACGGAACCCCAGCAGATGACTATAGTTGCCATCATGTCTCACATGTCACTCTTCAACCATAAAGGTTTGAAGCTTATTTCCCCTTCTTTTTCAAAGTCCGCTAGCATTGCAAGGTTTCTCAGAGGGGAAGATAAGCTATACCAAAAAAGTTTTGGGGAATGTGTCTGTAGCCCAGCTCTGCAAGAGAAAGCCCCCATTAAAGATGTTGCTTCTTTATGAGAACTCCTCAGCTCCACTCCCTTATGGGGGCACAATCCTAACCTGTAGTTAGGCTGTCACAATTAGGCCAGCAACGTTTGGCCGGCACAAGGGCCATTGTAAAGCGCATTTAGACCACTCTTGGAGTTAGGGAAGGTGGCGCACGTCTGTGTTCTGGCCTCTCTGACTCCGAGAGTGGTCCAAATATACTTCACGGTGTTCCTTGTGCCGATCAAACTTTGCTGGCCTAACTATGCCGGCTTAACTCTAGGTCAGAATTGCACTCTGAGCCACTCAAGGGTGGGCTGGGGGCGGGCGGGCGGCAAAGAGAGCCTCAGGAACAATATTTGCTGCAGCTAGCAAAAAAGCAGCTGTGGCTTGCTTCCAGGCATCTGTGCCTTCAGCAGCCACTGCCTTTCAGGTCACTCAAGGGTAGAGGGGTGGCAAGTGTGCAGTAATTGGCAAATACTGCAAGCCGTGGCTTGCAAAATAGGTGAGTCAAACTTCCAGAAGCCAGCAGGCACTGCGGAAGGGGGCTCAAAATGCCACCCCTTGCACTCTGGCAGAGCCTGCTGCCCAGGATCATGTGACAACCCTGAACCCCCCTGGTCCTGGACTGTCAGGTACACCTCTGCTGAGGCTTACATCAAACCTTACTTGCCCCTCCCACAAGTCTGATTTATGGGAGCTGAAGATCTACCCGAGAAAACCCACTCATCACTGTCGGAGTCATGTCTGGACATTCATAAGGACGATGCATTTCTCTGGCCATTTTGATCTTCCCTTTGCTACCTACCGCTTAAGCCACAACTGATGGAGCACTCATGGGGCCCAGAGACGAGCCAAAACTTACTGATTTTGTAAGTTGTCTTCCTCCTAACATTATAATGCCCTCCTATTTTATGACTCTTTTTCATTTTTATTTCCTAAAAAAAAAAAAATCAGCATGAAATGTCTAGGCTCTCACCCTCCAGTGCAAGAGTGAGCATCTTCTCTAAGCATGCTAGACGGCCTAGGATCTTGCAGCAACAGAATCTCCCTTGCAGCAAGGCTTGACATCATGCATAGGAACTGGGTAGGATAGCATCGGTGAATCAAAGATAATACTAGAACTGTCCTAACAATAAAGTGGTAGCCTGTGTTCAAATGTCTGAACTTCCGTTTTAATAATATCCATAGGATGTCATTAGATTTTATCTTTCTTGTTTTAATCACAATCAAAGAAATATTATCAGTCAGATTTAGGTCAGATGCTAACAGCAGTTTGACTATTTTGGGATAACGCTTTATTCTAAGGGTGGGTTTAATTATCTGTGAATTATGATGGAAACCCCACGGGAGCAGATGTAGCAAGCATGTGTCATGAGACCCAAATCCATTATAAAGAATGCTATTTAAATGAATGTGGAATTAAAGCTTGGCTATCAAAAGAATGCTTATTAAAATGCATTGCATCATCCAGGCCTGCATATAAATGGAAACTACTGCTAATGGCTTTCCATCATCGACAAGATGTAGAGTTTAAATGTTCAATGTGTAGGCGGGAGAAAGAAATGGAGAGAGAGAAACACACACAAAATTATACTCTTACTATTTCTGGATAATTAGAAATGTGTCCCTCACATTTTAGCCTTTGCCTTAGAGTTGCCTGAGTCCCGGATGAAAGAGAAATGTTTGCTTTGATCTAGCAAGGGAGGTCCATGCAAGTAAAGAAGCAGCCTACTGCATTCATGGCCAATGCAAATGCAGATGTGCGCCTGGATGCAAATCTCATTCACATCACAGTGCTCATCTGGGCTTCACAGAACTTGCTGGGTTTGGTGCATAGAAGATGAGAATCCCCATTCAAGGGGAATGGGTTGTGGCCATGGATTGGATAGTGGGGAGAGGAGGTACCTTTCTCTGGAATTGCTAGAATCAGAGAGTTGGAAGGAACCTACAAAGACATCTAGTGTCCAACCCTCTTCCTGTAGCAAGAAATCCTCCTAGGGCATCTCCAGCAGGTGCCTGCATAGCCTCTGCTTAAAGATCTCCAGTGAGGGATAATCCACCACCTCCCTTGGCAAACTATTCTGCTGCTTACTGAGCCCTTACTGTCAATAATTTCTTCCTGATGTCCAACAGGAATCTCCTCTCTTACAGTATGTACTGATTTGATTTACTTCTACTCTCAAAGACAGTTGAGATAAAATCTGTTCCTTCTTTTTGTATGTCCTTGTAATTTGAAGAGTGCTGTCATGCCCCTCTCAGCCTCCTTTTCTCCAAGCTAAACATCCCCTCAACCTTTCCTCATAGGGCTTGTTCTCCAGTTCTCTAATCATCCTCATTGCTCTTCTCTGAACCTGCTCTAGTTTGACTGCATCTTTCCTAAACCGTGGAGCCCAGAATGGGACGCAGTACCATTCAGTTGGTGCCTGACCAACCCAGTGTAAAGTGGTACTACTACTTCTTGCAACTTGGAATCTGTGGTTCAACTAATGCAGGCTAAAATTGCATTAGCCTTCTTTGCAGCAGCATCACACTGTTGACCGATGTCCACCTTATGATCCACTGCAACTGTAAGATCCCTTTCACATGTTGTGCTGCTAAGCCAGGTATCTCCCATTCTATACCTGCGTCTGGCTATTTTTGCCTAAATGCAGAACCTTGCATTTGTTTGTGTTGAACTTCATCTTAGTCATGTCAGCCCAGGATTTCATTTTGTCAAGGTATTTCTGAAGGCTTCTACTGTCTTCTATTGTGCTTGCTAGTCTTATTGGTGTTAGCACCTGTATGCCTATGAAATGAGGGGAGATGCCCACTCTCGTCCACAGGTGAAGAACAGAGCAAAATCTTTAAAGGACTACACAGAATATATTTTAAACACTTTTTTAAAAAAAATCAGAAGTTTCCTTAAATAGTGGATCACTGCTGCCAGGGCCAGCTTTAGGAGCAGTGGGGCCAAATGCAGGGCATTCCTGTGGGGTCTGCTACTCACCAAGAAGAGCGCTTATGGTGCCACGCACAAAGCATGACACCTGGAAATGGTTGGTTGGTGGCATGATGACATCACTGGCAACTGCTTCCAGGAAGTCCATTTTTGGCCATTTGAAGGCAAGGACAGGTAAGAGGGCCCAAAGTAAAGCTGCTCTGCTAGCCCCACTGACTTACAGCCCATGGAGATCCCAGCTGCAGCAGCAGGCACTGTGCGGGTGTGGGGCCCCTCGAAGTGCGGGCCCAATGTAATGACACTGGTCACATTGGCTTCTGACTGCTGCCACTATGGGAAGGGTAGAATTTCTCTTTGCCATCTACAGAATACAAACTGCATTTTCCCAACAACTAAATATAGCTATTTGAGCTTTGGGAAAATGTGCTGTCTGCACAATAGGAGATCAGGCTTGAAGAAAGACATCTGAATCCTGCACAACAGATGAGCCATGCTGCTTTTGTGTGCTAAAAACAAAACAAAACAAAACCAGAGTCCCGAAAAGACTCTTGTGTTGTACATATTTCCAACATCAAAGTCTCAACTACTTACAAATATCTAAGACTTGGAAGGTTCTGGAAGGCATATCGGTCAATATGCACAAGATTGTTTGCTTTCTCGATTCGTCTGTGAAAAAGCAAAAAGCATTTCATGAGATTAGAATTGGAACTGGAATTACAAATCTTGCTGAGTGATAGCATGAGATTCTCTATATGGTGTAAAACCGTCTGCAGATCTGTTACATACCCTCTCAGCTCTATATTTTTAGAACCATGGTGCCTTCTCACATTTCAGAGGACTATTGATGTAACCCAGCTCAGATGTCACATTCTTAGTACAACCCCAACCATGTTTGGTTCATGAATGAGTGATTAACTCAGACATTCACCCTACCTCTTCTCTCTTCCTATAATGTGCCTGTCTTCATAAAAAAACTTCCTGGTCTGTTAACGAGAGATTGCTGTGATACCCAAACCAGAAAACTGTTGTTTTAGCTCTCTCTACATACTAGGATTGCAAACTGGGACAAAACTGTGGTTTGTGATCTAGGTATGTAGAGAGCACTCAAATGGCAGCTTCCTGATTTGGATGTCATAGCAAACTGTGGTTTAACGGACCAGGAAGTCTTCTATGAAGCCAAGCACATAAAGGAAGGACAAAAGAGTAAAGGTAGGTTTGTTGTCTGTTTGCGATCCTCAGAACATGATGTGATGGATTGGGAATGTAATATCTGGACTGGGTCATAGTGAAAACAAGCCTGTTAATAAAGTAGTCTCTTGATGAAGGCAGACTCATCATGACAAGTATATCACTTAATTTCTACTGCCTTAACCAATAACATGAATTGGCTGATCCAGAAGTTATGTTAGCCAGAGCGATAACATAACATCCCCAAGGTACTGTCATTCAGTACAATTCACTGCATAAGTCCAGGTCCTAATGCCCTTCATGTAAATTTTCTCATTCTCTCAGATTGGCACCTATGGAACTGCTGACCCACAAGCTAGGTGGGTGGCAACTGGTGACAAAGGCCCTTTTTGGTTTTGGTTCCAAACTGTTGGAGTACCTGCCCTAGGCATGTACACTTGGTGCCCACAATGCTGTTACATCCCTGGCCTTGTAGCCGTCCCGGTGCCAGGTTTACAGACTGCTGCCCCCCTGACCTACCTGAAGCTTGTGGAGTCTTGCGTGACACTCCGCTGCAGTCCAAAATAGTTCTAACGCTTTTGGACAGCATTTCCAGAACACTTCTGGTTCCTCGAAGGGCAGTGCAGCAGCAGTGGAGACACCCTTAAAGGACTCGGCAGTAGCGGCGCCTGGGGGCATTTGCCCTATCTCAGGCAATGGCAGGACCGCCACTGCCACAATGCTAGCTTTTATTTGCCAGATGACCACCATTTTATTTTCCTTAACATCTGGTTAGAGACAACCTGGCCTGCCATTTGTGCTGCTGATGGTTCTGGGCTTGATCAATGGCGATCATATATTTGACACTACTGTTGAATCGACTTGTTTTAAATTGTTAGCGCATCTGTTGTTAACAGATGGACACAAATTATGGAAAGTCAAAATAAAAATGGTCTAAATAAATAAATACATGCCCATGAGTTTCCCGTCTTCCATCAATGGGAACCACTAACAGGGATCAAGGATGGGGAAACTTGTAGTATGCTGATTCAAGCTTAAAGGCAGGGATGTACAGAATAAGACAGTACAGTGTGGTTGGAAAATTGTCTGTAGAGATGCTGAACCCTATACAACAACTGTAAGTTCTACAACAGTTATGAAGAACCAAATCAGTTGAGCGACGTAAAGTGATAAGAATGGTCTCCATTAAAGTCTGCCAGGATGGGGTTGAGGACAACAAATGGGACATCGCAGGAGGAAAGCAACAGAAGCAGAGAGCAACAACTATTCTTATGGCCCAATCCTTTTCAGGACCTACTGCAGCGGGTCTTGCAATCTGCTGCCATAAGACCCATCCTGGCGGTGCAAAAGCTGTGCCATTGCCATGCACTGCTGATGCGAATATCTGGAGGCTCTGTGCAGGGGCGGACCTAGTCAAAAATGGTGCCCGGGGCACCCAATAGAAGTGCGCCCCCATGGGAGCCCAGGTCTACCCACCAGAAGCAGCCCCAGGTAGACCTGGGCTCCCTCTAAGGAGCCCAAGTCTACCCATTAGAAATGACCGTGGGTAGACCTGGACTCCCCTCGAGGGAGCCCAGGTCTACTCGCAGCTGGTCCCAATGGGTAGACCTGGGCTCTGGAGCCCAGGTCTACCCGCACAATGTTGTGGGGGCCACTGGCGTCCCCTAGACAGCCCCAAGACGGTGCCCAGGGCTCATGCCCCCCTGCCCCCTAGATCCGCCACTGGCTCTGTGCACATGCCAGCAGTGCCCAAATGCCCTGCCAGAGCCGGGAAGGTGGCAGAAGAGGTAGTCTGATTGTGGTGGGGAATGTGCAGAACCAGGGGCAGCGTCCAGAGGCAGCAGCACACACCAACATCCCCTTCTTTCCCAGCTCAACATGCTCCCTGAGGCTCCTCAGATTTATGCCAGCTAAAAAGCTGGCACAGATCCAGTGCTGCTGCATCTCACAAGCTGGCGGCAGATAGGATTGGACAGCCTGATCCCTTCTGAACGGATCATCCCGCGGAACCACATGCTGCTTCACGGTTTGCTCCATCTTAAACAAGCTCACAATGCTGTCACACTCGACTGTGGCTCTGTTTATTTACTTACATTTCATGGAGCTTGGGAAGGTGGGAGAACACGTTCGATTCGATAGTTTCCAAGGCATCATTCTGAGAGACTTCTCTGTCAAGAAAATGGAAAGATGAGCCAAGGTCTCTATTTATCAAAAGCGCCAACAGAAAAAAAAAATCCCCACCACAATGGAAGGAAACAACTTAAATTGTTGCCAGCTTTAAATAATTCACAAATTCTGAGCTGGAATCCATTAAAACACCCAACTGTTTTGGTGTTGTTGTTGCTTTTTAAAAAGAGCCTTTAATTAAAAAGAGCCTGCAACCGAAGTGGCGGTGGGAGTGCTCCAGTACTTTAAACTCTGGATCTAGTCATGCAGGAGAAAGAGGTGGTTGAAAGGCCAGCACATATAGGGTGGGGGAATCACATTTTTTGAATTTTCCTCTTTATTAAAAATTCCTTAACTCTGCCCTGAGTTATGTATATTCATTTGAATGTCTGTAGGATGTCACCACACATACACGGCTGCAGGATTGAAGTTGGAATCTGCTGCTCAAAGTCAGATCTAAGGTTCCAGAGGCTTTTGGCACTCTGCCTTCTATGGACCTATCCTCCAGAGGGCATTATTCCCCAGTACCACATGAAAGCTATGGGCAAGGAGGTCGTCTCAGGGATCAGGAACCCTGCACGTTGCCATCGCTGCCTGGAATGGCTCTGATGGCGAATGCTGTGGGCACTTACCTGAGTGTTGCAGTACCTCCAGTGCTTACCACCCCACTGTAGCTATGTCACTGCCTAGTCCCACGGAAGTGTGCTTCCTAGTCCCAAGGAAGTGTCCCACTGCCTAGTCCCAAGATTGCAGCTTTCTAGCTCCTTTGAACCATGCTTACTTCAAACTTAGTTTGGCAGGGTTCTTAAATGAACATACTCTTAAATGAACATGCACAGCATGCTGCCTGAGAGTCAGACTAGCTGCAGTGTGGGAGTTCTGTGACTAGAATACCTTGTATCTTTCACTTCATTTAAATTAGTAGACACATATCTGGTTTTTGAAAACAGATGTTTGTTTGCTAATTTAAATCAGGGCTGTGGTGCTGGGGAAGGGTATGTTTAACCCTTTGATCCCTAACAACATCAACCCTCTCCCCAAGTTAATAGCAATCAGGGAGAGAGGCTTACAGACACAATTCTTGTGCCCATGAGTTTTCTCCTCTTGCCTATGAGCAGCTTTGGAAGGGTGGTTTGGATCATGGTAATGGTGCAGAGGGAAAGGGTTAAACTTCTCTCCTCTGCACTGTGGCCTCAATCTTACTCGCCTTCCCTGCTGCACCTGCATTTTGAAAAAAAAAAAAAAAAGTTGGGAGTACCAGGCATTACACTCCCACATCACATCTAGTTTGGTCCTTGTCAATTAACTGGAATGACCAGGGAATTGCCCAATTTTAATCACTGCATATAGGATCCTGGTATACTATTGTGTTAGCATGAAGAGGAATGAAAGAGAATATCGTAAGGATCTTCCACAATGAGCAATAGTTTAGAGTTATTAATATGCTGACTTATTTAAATTTTATCAGTTGATTAACTGGATAAAAGGTATGTGATTGATCACATATAAACTGAATGTATGAAGCTGATATATTTAGTAGTTTTATTCTTTTTTATTCTTATTCTATTTTATTCTTTTTATAGTAGTTTTTTATTCTTTTTTAAAAACAATACACAGCTAAGGACGTACGATGTTACAACACAAAAATTAAATCACAGAATCACTAGCTGGCATTGCCTGCGAGGATCGGATCTCAACCAGAGACCTAGGAATCTTGCAGGTATTGGCGAAGAATCAAAGTAGTTCCAATGATAGCAGTCTGCTGTAGCTCAGCAGGTGTTATTGCTGGTATTTCTAGTTGTGTTAAATATGTATCAAAGTTCGGAGATATTGTTCCTAGTGCGCCAATGACGATAGGCAGCACTGTCATATGTTTAAGCCACAGTCGAGTAGTTTCGAGGCACAATTCATGGTACTTGTCTATTTTATTAGAGCCGGACTTAATTTGGTCAGCAGCCAGTTCTGCTGTCTCTTGTTGCCCACTTGTCAACGTACGCGCAGGTAGCCTCACGCACATTGCGGTCGTTTTTATCCTGGGCCCCGACTGATCCAGTAGAAGAATATTATTTTTGCTCATCATCATGATGGTGGTGGGGAACTCTTAGTTTGGTTAACCCCCTCACCCTAGACCTCTCCGGCTTGGGTGACCCTGCTGCCAGAATACACCGGTGCCAGCACAGCCCTAGGCTTCCTCGAAGGCCCTTTAGGCCCTGGCACCACATCGAGGTGGTTCCCCTTCGCCAGGTTTTGTGTGTGTGTGTGTGTGTGTGTGTGTGTGTGTGTAATGTTTGTTGTTAATTTTGAGACTTTATATAAAGTCAAACCTCTGGTCCAGCAGTCATGCTTCATTTCTAAGTTATGTACTCTCTTTTCATTAAAAGTTATTTAACTAATGGCCAGACCTATTGACTACTAACAGAAGCTGTGCATATTCTGTGTGGTGGTTGTTTCCACAACCTAACCCATGTTTGGTAGCAAGGACTTTCAGAATCCAGTCTTGAGTTCAACACTGGGGGGAACCAGAGCCACCATGTGACCATTATAAGTATAGCGGGTAGACCTGAGTTCCCGATGAGCTGGCCAATCAGGAGGCCGGAGGAGAGGAACCGTTGGGATGCAGCCGCATCCCATTGGCTCTCCCTGCTTCTGGCTCTCATTGGCCCTTCCTGCGACTGCACATGCTCGCGCTTGGCTCCAATCTTTGGGGGGGGGCGGGGGGCAGATATTGGGGTGGTTCAGCTACCCCAAAAAATATTGGGGTGGCAGACCGCCAACAGGCCACTATGAAGTTGGTGCCTATGTAGCAGACACAGCAGCCATATATAACCCATATTAGATGTTTCTTAATTCTGAAGCAAATTAGCTTTGTTCAGTGCTGAATATGTTGTTGTAATTATAAATGCTAAACAGTAGTAAGAGTGGTACCAATTCTATGTAACCTTAATGTATGTTACAGTAGTCATATCCACATAGCATATCTGGCTCAGGCACATGTGTGTTCGGCATGGTCAAAATCATGTCTGCTGTCCCTGCTCCCAAACCTCTATGTATTCAGCTAAGGGTGCAACCCTAACCTGGAGTTAGGCCAGCACAGTTAGGCCAGCAAAGTTTGGCTGGCACAAGGGACATGGTAAAGTATGTCTGGACCACTCTCGGAGTCAGAGAGGCTAGCACAAGATGTGCGCCTCCCTGACTCCGAGAGTGGTCAAAACGTACTATGGTATAGTAACTAAGGGTACTATGGCCCTTGTGCCGGTCAAACTTTGCTGGCCTAACTCCAGGTTAGGATTGCGCTCTAAATGTCTGATATGACTAGACTCTACATCCAGACAACCTACAAACTGTGGATTTGTAGAGGAGGTTCTCTCTGTGTAATCAGGAATCAAGCACAGCAGGATGCCTGATCATGCGAACAGAGCCTAGTGTAATTGACATGTTCAGATATGATAGGTTTTTCGGTCTGTTCAGACCTTTGACTGATTGCACGAAGGTCATTGATGGAGCTATCCTGCATGTTTTCACCAAACACTATACATGAACACAGGCGTATCATGTGGATTTGGCTTGTCAGAGGGAGACAGTCTGGTAAGTTTTTGTTCTGGGCTAATGAGACAGGGAAGAAGGAGTACATTTTAACCAGCCTTATAAACAACATAGAGGATGAGTGGGAAATGCAAAAAAAACAGGAAAGCAAGAAAAAAAACCCCAGCCGGTACATAAATTACTCACGCTCACCAAGAAATGCCATTAACCGAAAATTCTGTTGCTAATTCCACTACATTACACATTATGATGAAGCCGGGAACAGCAGGTGCTTTGCTGCGGCACAGTATATTTCAAGTTCTTAAAAAAAAAAATAAAGCGCTAAAATGGTAAATTAAACAAAACTTTAAGAAAGCACACAACCTATGTCTTATAAAAATGTGTCCTTTAGGTTTATGAGCTGTCTCTGCAATTCACCCAAGCTGAATGAGCGGCTGTGACTCCTACTTCCCTGAATACAAACCCCTCTTAAAGTGATCATTTTTATTTCAAAGCATGCTAGGTTTCTAGTAATGATTATCTTAATCTTGCATCCTAACAGGCAGGATGTTATTGAGAAGGAAGGGGAAGAAAGGAGGGGGAGGAGGAGGTTTTATGGGTCTTGTGTTTTGGAGGTGAAGCATGGGGGAAAATACTGGTTTCCATGTGTTTCTAAAAGGCTACTGAATACTGGGCTTGATCTGAATATTAGCAGATCTGCATATCCACAAATCAAATTTTTCACACATGCAATCCGCATTCTGAGCTAAAATTTTGCTAATTTTTGCACTGGAAATAATTTTGTAGCAAGCATACCTATAAGCCACTCCTCTATTGGCCTTCCTCCCTCATTTTGTCATGCCCTGCTCCCTCATGTGCTCTTGAAAGCCTCTGTAACGTCTTACATTCTTTCTTGCTTGGCCTAAACTATGTTGTCTGGTTTCTCTGAATCCCATTACTCACTTTCCTTTCCTTTCCTCTCCTATCGCCAGCAATTCCCCCCCCCGCCATTCCTGGGTGCAATCCTAACATGGAGTTAGGCCAGCAAAGTTTGGCCAGCACAAAGGCCATAGTAAAGCATGTTTGGACCACACTCTGAGTCAGGAAGGATGGTACATGTCTGTGTGCTGACCGCTCTGACTCAGAGAGTGGTCCAAACATACTTTCCAGTGTCCCTTGTGCAAACTTTGCTGGTCTAACTGTGCCAGCCTAACTCCAGGTTAGGCTTGTGCCTATAGTGTGTTGCAGTATCAGAACAGCTTGGGCAATAGTAGCAGAGGCACTAAGCTGCTCAACCTCTCTGGTAGATCAGATCAGCCAATCACTTCTCCCAGTCTTCTGTCTTCTGTCTCCCAGTCTTCTCTTTCTTTTCTCTTTCCTCCATCTGCTCCTCGTCATCACTCCCTCTCTCCCCTTGATGTTCTCTCTATTATCTATCATCTATCAAAGTTCTCCCGTCTTCTCCCATCCTTCCTCCTTCTCAGCCTCACTTTCTGTTTCTATTCTTCATCTCTGACCCACCATCCAGTACCAGCCATTCTTTAGTTGTTACCAGTTGCCCAGCCCTTTTATCAGCTGACTGATGTTCCTTGCTGTCTTGGATAGCTTTACCTTCCCTGTAAAGTAGTTTACCTCCCCTGATCCCGGGTAGCTTGGCTTCCATCAGCAGGAACTTGGCTGCATTCCCCTGGCCAACTCTGCTAGTGATGATGTCATGGCCAGAGGCCAAGCCAGCTTCTGTGGTCCTGCTTGGCTGAGCATCAATAGGGCAGCACACCCAATAGGGCAGCATACTGGCAAAGATGTTATGTCAGAGGCTAAAATGGATTCATAGAACTGACCAAAGAAAGAGAGCTCCTGTGCTGCCAAAACAGCCACAGTAGCTGCAAGTTACCAAGATACGTAGTGTATTTTTAGTGAAGTACTTCCTGTTCATGCTGATCCCAAGGTGGCAGGAAGCACTCCTAGTTTGAACCTGTAGCCAGACCATCAGTTTGCCCTCTATTTCTCTTGCATCACCAGCCTATGAATTTGACAGCTACCCCCTCTCACGCTGTGGTACCCAAAGATAACAGTGTTTGCTTTTGTCTCCAATACATGGATTTGCAGCATCCCCAGAATTTAGGATTTGGGGCTCTTCAGTCCTTTGTCTATTAAGTGGGAATTTGCAGCCACCCAGTCACTGTGGAACCACCAGGAAGGACAAAGCGAAGTCTCAGAGGAATGATGGGAATGTCAAAAGGAAAGTCACGAAGACTCTTGTGGGTAAATTAATTTTTATTAAAATTCAGTGGTTCTAAAGTTGTATATAACTGAGAGAACTGAAAAAAAAATGAAAGAAAACGTAGCCAGGGCAGCAGCCAGGGGCAATGCTTCCCTGTTGCCTATCACATCCTCCGTTGCATCCCAGAATTAATTTGAAAGAGTTATCTTTTAATTTCAAAAGCCTCGACATATTTTCAGCTACCAACCATGCAACACGGTTTTAAAAATACCCAGTATTGTCTCTGTTGGTGCGTGACCCACAAATTACCATAGCAACTTGTCTCCTAATTAGCCTTCAGCTGCTCACAATCAATATGATTAGACAAGGTCAGCTTCAGAACAAATACTATGGATTTTGGAAAAAGGCTATGCTAAATCAGAAATAGCAAGAAAAATAAGTGGTCAATTAAATAATGTTCCTCTCAGCGAAGAAAGTGGTTTTTTTTTAAATTGCACAAAACAATTTATATCCACATAATAATAAATAGCGGCATCCAGATGGCCACGTACAAATTGTAGATAGGAGAAATGTAGCAAGCTTTTCAGAGAGGCATCACTTTCTCATTCCTTCACTACATCTGAATAGAAGTTTAGGGTTGCTGAAATCAATGGCATCTATTGACAGACAAGCTTGTTCGGGGTTCCAGAATTTCTAGAAAGCCCATGAAATTGCAACCAGGGTGGTTATACAGATCAGGGCCAGTTTCTCAGAGACTCCCAGGGAGTTTTATGGGACAAGCAAAGGACAGCTTTTGGAGACACTATAGGGAGGGGAGACACAGGAACACTTGGGCATCACGGAGGACAGATTGAGCCTCCACCGTGGAACTGCCCCTAACTTTCCTTTTTCTCAATACAAGTGAATACTTCCCATGTAGAGTTAAACCACTACATTTGGGGACAAAGCTGTAGTGGCGGCAAAACCAGTCCAGTTAGTGGGTAGCCTGGCCGCCATCAACAGGAACATCATATGGGGGAAGCCAATAAACTTTCTGTGAATGCACAAAGTTGTCTCTTGGAGCAATATTCAGAGATACCTCAGACCCCTTTTCTCCATACGCATTGTCTTCATCTTAATGATGAGCACTTTGCTTATTCTTATGTAATTGCAGGACCCTACCCTTGAAGTCCTGCCTGATCCCTGATTCTTGCTCTCGGGTTCCCTGCTTGAGCCTCCATCCGCCTCTCAGCCACTTTTTGCCTGGTTTCTGCATTTCCCACTTTGATCTTGCCTTGCAGCAACCCTGCCACCATGAGTCAGGCTCTTGCTTCCACACAGAACACCCACAGCTGCACCTAGCCTTTTCTCACCTTGGGCTTTGGTGAGAAAAAAGCAAGCCACTTACCAGGCATTTTAAAGTGCATCATGGGCTATAGGCCATGATGGGTTGGGCAACCTCCTTACATTAATAGTAGGCTACTTCAGAATGCCAGGTGCAAGGGAGTAGCAACAGGAAGCAAGCATCTTGTTTACTGAACTCCCTTAGGCACCTGGTAGGCCACTGTGAGATACAGGAAGTTGAACTAGATGGGCCTTTGGCCTGATCCAGTGGGGCTCTTCTTATGTTCTTACTTGCTGCCCCAAGCAGAGATGGAAGAAAATCAACAAGTCAACAAAACAATGGTATTGCACCATTGTGGACTACAATCAATCAATCAATCAATCAATCAATCAATCAATCAATCAATCACACATGCATACACAAGTGCACACAGACACACTCTTCTTTAGCACAGAATCTGACCACCACGTTCTGTAATATCATAGAACACAACTGTCAGTGTTGCTTAGGGCCATGGTTTTTAAACATACAGTGTGAATGAAGGAGCTCCTTGGTTCACACTGTCCCTTTAAATTTTGGAATTTGATGAAACTATGCAAGAAACACAGTAAGGAACATTTTTTTCTGGTCTAGAGTGCTGCTGCAGAGGCATCAGCCATGGCAATAGCATGGGGTGGCACTCCAGGTTATGCTGCCCCTGAATTGAAAAATATAAGAAGGTCCTAGTTGAAAAGAACAAAGGTTCATCTAAGCTGAGCATCCTGTTTTGCATGCAGGAGGCTTCTGGGTAGACTAAGAGCAGGACATGAAAGAAATAGTGCACTGGTGCTCCCTTACAACTGGTCTTCAGTGGTATTCTGCTTCGTAGCATAAAGACCGTATATATTGGCGTCATACAGACATATTGACTGATAGCCAGTGATATACTTATTCCAGCATTTTTCAAACTGTGGGTCGGGATCCACTTGGTGGGTTGTGATCTGATTTCTGATGGGGCCAGCAGAACCTCCAGTGAAAACACAGGTGATGGAAAGAACTAATTGTCTCAAGCTCTGAGGCTATTCAAACATCTAATCAGATAGCTACTACCTAACCTGCAAAGAGCTAAGCTCCTGCAGTTTGCAAGATAGCTGCTAATTTGTCCTGCAAACAGATGAGCTCCTGTAGTTTGCAAGCTTGTGTAAATATAGGAAGGTAAATGTTTGAGGTCTTTTTTCTGGTGTGTGTGTGTGTGTGTGTGTGTGTGTGTGTGTGTGTGTGTTTTCTAACTCCATCGATAAGTAATGGGGGCAAGTGAAGGCTGGGTCACATAACCAAGCCCGTCAAGCCTTGAAGCTGTTCATTAGGGCATGATCACATTAAGAATGTGATCAATACTTAGATTCATTATTACGAGAAATTGACTAAAAATTTTTTTTTTTGCAAACAGATGTATTATTTGTGAATTAATAAATTCTTTCCAGATCAGCAGCCTCAAAACTGGAGACTAATAAGCACCAGGAAAATCATTCCCAGAGTGAACGGAGCTTACCATTCCACGCAGCTATGTAACATCTCAGTTCCCAATCTCCCCCATACTTCATGAACGGCAGCCACATCTGCCAGAAATCTGGGCACAGGGCATGCTGGGCAATGGAGCGCAGAAGCGGCTGCATGACACCGAGTATGGGACAGATCAGGAACGGAGGTATCACGAAACCCCAGAGAACGGAAAGCTCTGTTCCCTCGGGGGAGGGCTGTAGTGTTGCACAGGATCACTACCAGACCCAAACCAATGAAACAACAGCTGGAAAACCCTGGTCTGAGAGTACTAGCGTTTCTTAGTCTTAAATCTTAAAACAAACAAAACAAAGTCTAGTCATCCATGTGCAATGGGGCTGTCATGCTTGGGGTAATTAAAAAAGGAGTTGAGAATAAAACAGCCAATATGTCATTGTACAAATCGATGGTAAGGCCGCACCTCAAATATTGTGTACAGTTCTGGTCGCCGCACCTCAAAAAGGACATAGTGGAGCTGGAAAAGGTGCAGAAGAGAATGACAAAAATGATTACAGGGCTGGGGCACCTCCCTTATAAAGGAAGACTGCAGCATTTGGGGCTCTTCAGCCTAGAAAAAGGGCGCCTGAGGGGGGACATGATTGAGACATGCAAAATTATGCACAGAAGGGATAGAGTCGATAAAGGGATGTTCTTTTCCCTCTTTCAAAACACCAGAACCAGGGGGATCCACTAAAACTGAGGGTTGGGAGAGTAAAAACAGATAAAAGGAAGTATTTTTTTACCCAGCGGGTAGTTAATCTGTGGAACTCTTTGCCACAAGAGGTGGTGATGGCATCTGGTCTGGATGCCTTTAAGAGGGGATTGGATGGATTTCTGGAGGAAAGGTCCATCGTGGGCTATAGGCAATGATGGATTATGCAACCTCCTTACATTGGTGGTGGGCTACTTCAGAGTACTGGG
Source organism: Lerista edwardsae (assembly GCA_029204185.1). Classification (NCBI taxonomy): domain Eukaryota; kingdom Metazoa; phylum Chordata; class Lepidosauria; order Squamata; family Scincidae; genus Lerista; species Lerista edwardsae. Next base: position 26,616,657 of record JAJKFI010000008.1, read on the forward strand.
TACAAGGGAGTGGCAACAGGATCCAAGCATCTTGTTGTCTCATGCCTCCCTGGGGCACCTGGTGGGGCCGCTGTGAGATACAGGAAGCTGGACTAGATGGGCCTTTGGCCTGATCCAGCAGGGCTCTTCTTATGTTCTTATGTTCATTCTGCCTCTAGCTATTCAACAACTACAGAATCCAGTTTCTCTATGACGAATAGCTGTGGCAAGGGAGCCATTGTGTGCTACTTAAATTTGCTTCATTGGCCAGATTTGGCCTTCAGGTTGCCTGAGGACCATACAGCTCTATGTGGCTCAGAATATCCCCTGTGGCGTTTGTAACTTTGGCTTTCCACTGTGCTTTCTTTATTGCAATGTGCTGAACTATTTCTTAAAGGAAAAAAAAAATTCATTAAGAGGTCATTCTTTCCTGCCTAGGAGAAAATGCAGATAGAGTCATGAAAATTCAGTAGTGTGCTTATTGGCCTTGAGACTGAGAGGGAGTTGTGCATAATATCTAGTAATGTAAATTAAGAGTGTAACATACCCGTTGTTGCTCCTTGAGAACATATCCTTGAGTATGAAACCATATAATCTATATGTGCCTCATTGTGTGCATTTCAATATTTGGGTCATAAATACAGGATTTGATTGGCAGTTAATGAATACACACTGTACGCCAAAAATGAATTAAAGCTGGATGATATATCAATACCTTCTTAAAACAGAAAAGGAAGGGCTACTGTATTGGACATGCAAATGTGGGTCAGTGGTTAGAGTGTTGGACTCGTGTGTGTGATTCAGAGGTTAGAGTGGGGAGATATTAATTCAAATCCCAGCTCAGCCTTGAAGCTCACTGGGTGCCCCTGGGCAAGTCACTATCTCTCAGCCTGTCAAACCTCACCATGTTATTCTGAAAATAAAATGGGGAGGGAGGCTTGCATGCTACCCTGAGCTCCTTGGAGGCAGATTGGGATATAAACTTAACAATGATAACATATTCCTGCCTTTGATTGCCACTATGAGAGGGGCGGCGGGGTGTGTGTGTCTAATGTCTTAGCAGCAAAATCAGGCAAACCAACTAACAGCCACAAAAAACACCTGAGCTGCAGCACCTGGTATGGAGCGCCATCCCCCCCTTGGGATTGGCCAACTCTGGGGTGGTGGGAGAATTTCCTCCAGGCAAGGCTGCAGTGTGGGTCATCACCAGCATGTTACCTCCAAAGGGGGCAGTATCAAAGGGGTATCCCCTTTGGTGAGCAGTGAGGGCAAAGGCCTCCCTCTTTATCCATGAAACTGTCTTGCCTGGTGTCATATCCTCCACGGCGGTCACTGGTGGGGCGGGGCTGGTACTCACAGTATGAGGGGTCCAGGCCTGAGGTTGGCGATGCAAAGCAGGCGAGAGACAGGTGAAGGTATGGCTCAAGTGGTTTATTTTAGTGAGCACCTTTACATTCATTGAGGCTAGTCCTCAGTCCTCTGGGCTTCACTCTGGGGCAGCCTTGTTCTGCTCACAGGCTCCCCCCTTCGGGGCTCAAATAGATCTCCGGCGTCTGTTGACCAGGGGCTCTCCCACTGGCCTCCTCCGAATGGGGACCGGTCGTTGAGGCAGCAGGGTTGGCACTTGACTTGTTCCCCTACTCAGGATCGTGGCTCCTGTGCGCCATAGAAGTGGCTGGCTGCCTGGCCCAGCGTGGGGCGTGAGGGGCTGGGGGGCTCTGGACAAGTCTCAGGGGGGTCCCCCCTGGTGTCAGCCCCATAAGGAGTGGGGCTCAACAGGCCCCGGTCCAGTCACAGTCGAGAGTGAGCTCGGGAGCGCTGCCCTGCTTGCCAGAGGTCACCCCCTTGCTAGCCCTCCAGCTCGAGGAGAAGCGTCCTCCCTCCCCGACCACCGGGCTCCTTATGAGCCTCCCGACCTGGGTCAGGGGCTTCTCCCCCTCTGGCCCCGACCCAGGCTGAGATCTTGTGAGATCTTGGCCTCATAGCTGGCACTGGTGATGATCATCATAGCTGATGATGGTGATGATGAATGGGAGGCCCGAGGCGCAGCACTCCGGGTCCTCCCCGGTCGGCGGCGCCCCGCCCCGCTCCCAAGTCTCCCAGGCTCTTGCCAGCGGAGGGGCGCGGGGGTGTCGGGGCCTCCCCAGGAGAGAGTGTCCGGCCAGGCCGACTCTGCCTCGCCGCCGCGTTTGGGCCCATTGAGTCTGGAGCGGCCTGCCCTGGAGCGCAGCGGCACAGCTCCATGCCATGGTGCAGGCCCGGTACCCGCAGGTAAGAGCCCCCCTTGGTCTGGGCTGCCTTTGGGGGGGGGGGGGCGCGTCCGGGGTGACACCTGGTAAAAGCAGTAGTTTAGCAACTGCGGATTTCATGGGGGCTGTTTTGAAGAAGTTCAAGAAGGCCTGGACTGCCCACTGGAATAGAAATGTGAGGTGTTTGTGATTAAGGACGCAATCCTAACCTGAAGTTAGGCCAGCACAGTTAGACCAACAAGGTTTGGCTGGCACAAGGGCCACTGTAAAGCGTGTTTGGATGAGTCAGGAGAGATGGCACACATCTGTGTGCTGGCATCTCTGACTCCAAGAGTGGTCCAAACATACTTTATGGTGGCCCTTGTGCCAGCCAAACTGTGCTGACCTAACTCCAGGTGAGGATTGTGCTCTAAGACCAGTATTAACAGACTTTTCCCTGTGTGGGTGCTCCTTCTTGGGATGGAGTGGGGAGAGCTGGAGGAAGGGCCAGAAAGAGAGGGAGTCTGCCTCTGACAGATTCTCCTGCAATGGCCCACTCAACCTCGCCATATCTCCCCTGTCCCCACTATTAATAGAGGCATCACTTGCAGCTCTCCCATCACCCCTATGGGTTAATGAGGCTTATCAAAAAATCTAAATTCACCCCCAATTACTCCAGCCCACCCTACATCAAAAACAAAAACTCCTCTACTTGATTAACCCACTCCCAATCGGATTCCCGAGTCCAGTGATTCCCAGTCTGTTTTGCACTGGGACCCCTTTTTAGGTACGACAACTTGTTGGGATCCCCCTAAGACCTAGTGCTGAAAGTGATGTTATTAAGCAGAAAGTGATTGTTTTTAATAAATCACATTTTTTTGAAAGTCAGAAGAACTCTACATCCTTTTTAGAAGGTTCTGAATGTTTTGTATCTACTGTAAGTGAAGCTTGAGTTTTGAGTTCAGTGATTGATTCAGCACTGAGAGCAAGGACCACTGGTGTCTCCCCCCCCAACACATACACTCTACAATCCTAAGACTAGCTTTATCCAGAATTTTATCCTGGCTGAGGGTGCTCACTTGGCATGTGCCATGGAAACCTGGCCTGATGAGGGGAGGGGAATTACCCTTTCCCCGTTAGGCCTGCTATGTTTCTGTGTGTTCCAGCAGCCACTGCTGCAGTGATAGGGAGGCAGAGTTACGTTGGGCTACTGTGAGTCCATCTCCCTGGCCAGATACCCAGCAACTGTAACATCTCACACAAAAGAATTGTCCCCACACAGCAAAAACAGGGGCAAGGGCATTTCAGGATATGTACAAGACTAGTGACTGCTACCACTTCCGATTGTAGATGGAGCCTCTCATTATATACAGCATTATAGGACAGGTGGTTTGTGATGCTCATTCTGGACTTCAGAAAAAAAAAAAAAACGAGGGAGGGAGTGGCTTCCTGAAAAGTGAGACACCAAGAGATGGTTCAGCAGGACAAACCTCTTAAAAAGCGGCCATCTCAGTTCCCAATCTTAACTGGGAACATTGGCCTATAGTGCTGCTGAGGTCTTGGGGGTCTCCCCACAACCCTGTTCAAGTCTTCCAAATAAAACCGAGGAATCCTGAGGTTCTGAAAGCAGGATTCCAAAAAGAATAATACAAAAATAGAATAAAATAAGATCCTTATTACTAAAGATAATAAAATAAGATCCTTATTACTAAAAATAAATTTTGCGCAAATTTCAGGACACTCATTTGATCTTAAGCAAGGAAATGGAAATTGACTGGCAAGCCCAGTTTCCTCTCTGGATGTAAAAGTGCTCCCGCCTTCGGGGCTCAAATAGATCTCCGACATCTGTTGGCCGGGGGCTCTCCCATTGGCCTCCTCCGAATGGGGGTCGGTCGTTGGGGCAGCAGGTTGGTGCTTGACTTGTTCTCCCGCTCAGGGTCGTGGCTCCTGCGCTCCATAGAAGTGGCTGGCCGCCTGGCCTGGCATGGGGCGTGAGGGGCTGGGGGGCTCTGGTCCAGTCCCAGGGGGGTCCCCCCGGGGGTCAGCCAGTGGTGTCATCTGTTAATGAACAGAGGGAACGCTGGGCGGGACTTACGCTCTGATTGGCTGCCCGTCTGTTGCATTCCGCCGCCTGCCCGCCCGCTGCGCGGGGTGCCCTTGAAACTCACCAACAGAGAGGCCCAGTGTTTCTCCCAAGGCATCTTATTTGCGCAACTTTCCCCCATCCCCCCCACACATACACTCTACAACATTGTGCTGCTCTAGTCCCCTGTGGGATCTGGCTGAATCTGCTTGAGTTTTTTTCCCCATTGCAAACCTTTCCGCCTACGGGAAAAGTTGTTTTTCATGGCAACAACGTTTTCTATCTGGCTCTCTTTTCTATAAAGAGACACAGCACATGGGTCCTTGAGAGCCGATTTGAAGTTACTCTTCCCTTTCATAAACATGACACTTTTTTTAATACACTAAGCCTCTGCAGTGAATATCCCCATTGTGGGAATTTTTAGCATTTAAGCTGTGTGCGAACACAGTGTGCTGGATGTGTACTGAAATATCTAATTTGTATACTCTAGGCAAAACGCATTTTACCACATGGAGGCATCACATTATTAATAGCTGTTTCTCCTTAAATAGTCCACCATTGACTTTAATCTCTGTGTGTGTGTGCGCGTGTGTGTGCATGCGCGCGCACGCATGCCTGAGCTTATGGGGTGGAGGGAAGACATTTTCTCACAAGGGGTCTCCTTTTTTATATGCAAATATATCACTTGATTATATCGTTTGTAGCCCTACATTATCATGACTATTTCCAATGAATGTTTTATGGGTGCTATTTTGTGTTTGCGAGCTATTTCACATTTCATTGCAACTTCTCATCTGCAGCCACTGCTGATTGGTTTCATCTACATATTCATCAACCCCCTATTTTCAGAGCTGCCACATTAGAAACGGTTTCCCTGCAGAGTTGCCACAGTCCATCACTGCATTTTCAAATGAAAATCACCTCTGCCACTCATATTTTTTGCCATCTCCTTAGTTAACAGTATTTGTCAGTTCGTCACAGGCTCTTGCCAACACAGACTCGTTCATACTTGAGACAAAGTGGACATATGGTTAGGGTAAGCAGATACAAACTGGGACAGAGTGCCTATACCTTTAACCATTCTACAGAAGTG
>JAJKFI010000008.1:26622049-26660899 GCA_029204185.1 Lerista edwardsae
GGTGAGGATTTGCAAAATCAGCTGGCATCAGAATAGGTGAAGGGCCTTTTCTTGTGGGGGTTAACCATGTACCACAAGGCAATGGTGTTCTGCCAGAAACTCCCTGCTGGGCCTCCCCAAGGGCCCTGATGCCCACACTAGGCTAACTAGTTTCCCCTCCAGAGCAGCCTCAGAGATAGGCAAGAGGGAGGGGGTTCAGTCACCCACTGGGCCTCCTCTCTTCCAGCAGCTTTGCTTGGAATCACCGGCTGGCCAGCCTCCTCCAGACCACCCTCATCACCAGCGTAGCTCCAGATACCCTAATTTGTCACCACAAAACCCCACCACCAAACAGGCAGTCAGCTTGCCTAAGCCACACCTGTCTTCTCAGTGGCTCCAGGGGCATGGCAGCCAACAACTTCCCACAGCTTTCTTACCTTCCTTTATCCAATCCTTTAACACTCCAGCCATTGGCCAGTCCCAATCCGTCCATCCAGCACGTACCCAGTGGTACACCTACCCGGTGCTCCCTTACTGCAGCTCCTGCCTCCAACTTTATACTGAGGCAGGCCAATCAGTGTCTGTTGCTGGGCAGGCTTTAATTCATCAGCCACACCCATCTGCACCTGTGCTAATCACCCTTCCTAGCCAGGGCCCTCATCAGCCTGCAGCTGTGTTCCTGCTGCAGGCAAAAACCTTGGGGGTTAACCCTGTAATCCCTGGCTTATTTGGACAAGAGGCCACTGCTGATACCATTTCCTATCTCCTTGGGGTATCTCCTGCCTTTTCCAATACATATAGATGACTGACACTCTATCCAGCCTGCCTTGATGCTGCTTTGGAATCTCACTTCCTAAACTGGGGAACAGGCAGTCCAACACTGGTAGCAGGAACGTAGGCCACCCTCCATGACAAATCCAGATTGTAGAATCCTCTGCTCCTGGCTAGATGTGCTCTGCTGCATGTTGTGCAGTTGTGGTGCCCTCGCTGCAAGTTGGCGACCCACAGCCTTTTCCAGGGTGAAGGCAAGTTAGTGAAGAATTCCCACTTTGAGACAATTCAAGCTCTCATGTTGGGAAAAAAACTTGATCCTCTTATATAAAATATATCCCTATAAGGCAGTGGTTCCCAAACTGTGAGCCGAACTCCCTAGGGAACGATGGAAAGCAGCCAGGGGAGATGCAGAAGCCTTGGGGAAAACCCTCTGCCCTACACAATGTATAGGATTGTAGCCCCAATGGAGAGCTTTGGGGAAAAAGTTTGGGAACTGCTGCTGCTATAATCAATCAATCAATCAATCAATCAATCAATCAATCAATCAATCAACAGATACTTATATACCACTTTTCAATTTGTAAACAAAGCAGTTTACAGGCAAATAGTAATAATAAAGTTAAATGGCTCCCTGTCCCAAAGGGCTCACAGTCTAAAAAAAAAAAGGCAAACTACCAGCAACAGCCACTAGAAAGACTGTGCAGGGGTGAAGAGGGACAATTACTCTCCCCCTGCTAAATATAAGAGGAATACCACTTGAAAAAGTGGTTAGCAAGGGAGAATCCCTTTTATAGCCCGGACAATATGCTGGGGATACGTGCTTGGCCTACACTCTGTTCTATGTCCTGGTTAGCAAGGATGCAGAGGGAAGCACTTTCATGGTTAATCTTAAACTGCCAATCCTCTACCTATCCAGAAGATATGATCCTGCCTAAAACTTAAGATTTGCTTTACGAAGTGTTTATGCCAGTGTTCCTAATGACAGGATCTCTCTCCAAGTGCAGTGTTGTTGGAGATGCAACAGCACATTAGTGACAGCATGTAAGCAGGGGAGAGGGCTTGTGGGTGCACCTTCACCTATCCCCCCCCCTCAGTTTTCCTACATGCAAAGATAATGTCTGCACAGGGCATTTGTAAGCTACTTAGTAAATTGTTCGGCTGTGTACACAAAGATCTGTGGAAAAACTAAAACAAAGACAGGCAGACAGAGAAAGGGAAACTGTGTTAAAGTATCTTAGTTAAAGTCAGAGTATAGTGTAGGCCACCGAACCAAGTCTTAATAAAACATTTTACATATACAATAATGTACTCAGTACATATGGATCAACTTACATTTTTTCAACTTCGGCGAATCCTGAGAAAGCTCCTTTTGGAATGACTCGTATTTTGGTGAGGAAAAATATCCTGAAAACACAGGAAGATGCACATGTTATACTCAATACATAAATGACACAATGAATTATTAGTATGGTTCACTTTTTGGCCAAAAAGTACTGACATTTCACAGCATGCTAAAAAAATGATGCTCTACTCAAAATAAAATAAACTTGATATAACTAATCTGGTTCTTTAAAATTGCATCAGTTTGTGAGCCTTATGGTTGAGATTTTGAAGAATGTGGATTTTTTTGTTTTGCAAAAATAGTGAGTGGCAGCCTGTAGGACTGTAAAGGTAACGTTATATTTCTAGGAGAGGCCCAATTTGGAGGAATAAAGCTGAGTTAGGAGAGAACAAATAAAAGAAAATATTTCTTTACTCAGCATGTAATTAGTCTGTGGAACTCCTTGCCACAAGATGTGGTGATAGACAGATTTGTGGAGGAAAACTCCATCACAAGTTACAAGCTATGATGGGCATGTCCAGTCTGAGATTAGCTGGTTGCTGTTCATGAGGGCTAGGTAGGCATTGTTTTTCTATCATCCGAATTGGCCATGGATGGCAGGTTTTGTTGTTGTTGTTGTTGTTGTTGTTGTTGTTGTTGTTGTTGTTGTTGTTTGGGGGGTTTCTTTTGCCTACCCCAGACTGGGGAGGGAGGGACGGGTGTTCAGTAGATTTCACTATTTGCACTTGTGTTTAATAAAGTCAAACCCCAACCTCATTCTGGTGTCTTCCTTGGGGGTGGTGCAAGGGTAATATGCTACTTCAGAATGCCAGATGCAGGGGAGTGGCTGCAAGATACAAGTATCTGAGGCATCTGGTGGGCCACTGTGACATATAGGAAGCTGGACTAGATGGGCTCTTGGCTTGATCCAGCAAGGCTGTTCTTATGTTCTTATCCCAGGGATAGGCCAGCAGACATCAGTTTAGAACTTGGAAAAGGAGGCCACCAGGAATGCAATAGCTCACTCCTGAGCAGGAGGTGGTGCAAGGGTAATAGGCTACCTTAGAATGCCAGATGCAGGGGAGCGGCACCCTTCCAAAAAGCCAAAGTGGTTAATGATCAACGTAGACATCCTAAGTGTAAAAGCAGTGTGTCCCCCCCCCTCGCCAACACATAATCACATAATCAATGCACACAGTTTGTTACGACATGATGTTATGATGGTCTCTCGCAGAGACAGCATTAAAAGGTTTTAGCAACATACACAGAAGACAGATCTCTCAATGGCTATGGCCACAAGAAGTAAAAATACTCAGAGATACTGTACTTTGGATTATCAGGTGCCAAGACTCATGCTCTGCATGTGTAACTGGTTGGCTCTTATTGTGAACAGAATGGTGGGTTAAATTGAATTTTGTTCTGATCTAACAAGGCAATTGATTTATGCAGATTTTATGCCTGGAAATCTTTCAGAAATTACAATGAGCCTTGTTGATGCAATTTTAGTATTTAATATCTTCCAAGACACAAATTTTGAGTGCTGAAATGTGCTAGGAGAGGAAAGCTTTTTACAGGAGATGCTGTAAAGCTCTATTCCAATTTACAACATCCCAATTTTTATATCATACTGATGAACCTTCCCCATGCTCAAAGGTTGTGTTTTTGCAGTACTAATTATACAACCTCCCACCATGTTCTCTGCAGGAAAGGCCTTTCCTCTAGCATCTTCATAGCAATTGGCAAGGGATACATTACATTTTTTATCTTGCCTTCCTCCAAGGAGAGATACATAGCTAGCTCCCCTTTTATCCTCACAATAACCACATGAAACAGCTTAGGAGGAGAGATAGTGACTGGCTCAAAGGTACCCAGTGAACTTCATAACTGGGACCAGATCAAAAGTGTAAAAATCCATGTGGCAATGGGCATTTTCCATGGAATAAGCACACTTTAAGAAGCAATACTCATGTGGATGTCCCAATGCAATGGGCTTTGTGCCACAGAATATCCAAGTATCTCTTTCCCTCTTAATCACATCTTAATCCCTGAGCTCACAGCCATCCACATGGATTTACTAACTTATTTATTTACAGCTGTGGCCTGGGATCCAGTGATTTGGCATCCATGGTTTCAGTTATCCATGGATACCATGGATACTGGGACACCTATTAAGAAGACAGGGAAACATTTAACAAGTCTCTTTCTTTAACATGTGGCAGCAAAACTACTGATGTTCCCCTATCTTTAAAAAGGCGTCCCCTGTATCAGGTATCCACGTTTCAGGTATCCAGGTTTCAGGTATCCATGGGGGGGGGTTGTAATGCATCCCCAGGGGATACCGAGGCATGCCTGTACTTGTTTTGTACACCGCTTGAAAGGCAACTAAAGTGCCTTACAGAGCCATAAAATCACATTTAAAGTTATAGTATACAATACAAACTTTAAAACAGCCTCAAATATTACAAATAAAACACAGACCAGCAGTAGTAGCCACCTCTTAAGAAAGAACTACAAAATCTAGTCCATATGACATCCTCACTTTAAAAAAAAACCTGCAAACATCTAATTTTTTTTTAATCGATGAAATCAGGGAAGGCTAGTCTGAAGAGAAATATTTTTAGGTCTCGCTGGAAAGCCTCTAAGGAGGGAGTGGTTTGTAAACTGCGAGTTCCATAAGGTTGGTGCCACTACTGAGAAGCCCCTGTTTTTTGTCGCCCCATTCCACCTCCATAGGCAATGGTACCTCTACGAGGGCCTTCTCTGATGCCCGGTTCTTCAGTCTTTCCCCTGCCCTTGTATGTTTCTCTCTCTCTCTTGTTTCTTATAATCCCCCAAAGTCCTGTTCCATGGCCTGTCATCTCCCATCAGTTTTTCTCACTTTGCTGTCTCCCACTGCTTTTCTTCCACTCATTTCCTTCATGCTTTCTCCTTCTGTCAATTTCTCACCTTTGCCTTATTTTGTATTCTTTTCCCACCCCACTTTCTTCCCTCTTTCTGCCTCTCCATCAGCCTCTATTCCTCCCTCCTGGCCTGCTTAAGCCCTGCTTCCTCCTGATACAGCTGCCTCTCAGGGTTCTTTCTCTGTCTCAGTGGCGTTACTAGAGTTTGTGTCACCCGCGTCACCCGCAGGAGGTCAGCGCGTCACCCCCCATGATGGATCTCCTCCTCCCACACCATACAGAATAAATTACAATACCATATGCACAACCTAAATGCAGTGTTATCACTAGGGTTGGTTTTACCCCCATCAAATTTATTTATTTATTTATTTATTTATTTATTTATCAATCAATCAACAGGTACTTATATACCGCTTTTCAACACAAAGTTCACAATGCGGTTTACAGGCAAATAGTAATAATAAAATTAAATGTCCAAAGGGCTCACAATCTAAAAAAAAAAAGGCAGACCACCAGCAACAGCCACTAGAAAGACTGCACAGGGGTGAAGAAGGACAATTACTCCCCCCCCTCCTAAATATAAGAGGAACACCACTTGAAAAAGTGCCTCTTGCCCAGTTAGCATGGGGTAAATTTATTTATTTATTTAACTATAGTACAGGTCACCCAACAAATTAGTAACCAACAAAAACCCATTGCCAATTTGATGACACTCACACAATTAAATAAAAGTTCTAGTATTAGCTCTGATACATGGAAATGAGAACTGACTCATAAAAATGATTTTTTTTATATCATGAAAAAGTTGTATTTTCAGTTTTTAGTTTTTTGGCCATAGCTTTTTGTAGAATAAAGATATGACACTCTGATATTTTTCATTGAATTCCTTGTGAAATTCTGCATCCAATGGTGTAACATGATGGTATTGTTCCGTAAAACCGTGATTTTAGCAATTTTGGTCCCTGGTGGTGTCACCCCCCGTGCGCGTCACTTGGTGCAGCCCGCTCCCCCCCCAGCGAAGCCATTGAGCTGCCTTCCAGGTTCCCAATGAACAGTTTCCCTTCAGTTGCTAACATCTCTCCTCCTACCACTCCATTTTTCCCTTCATCACTCCACAGCATGAGTGATTTAACTGTTAGAACATTGTTGTTGTTTCTTTAAAGTTAATCATTTCTTCCCCCCTTCCTCTTATTGTACATTTATTTTTCCAATAAATATTATTGGGTGTGAAGTGATATCACTGCCTCTCACTTTTTGAAAACACCAATTTTCATTGCATGTGGGTTGGAGTTGGAGTGCATGTTTATGTTAATGCAATACATTAACATGCCTATGTTAATACATTGCCACATGTATGCTTGAGCACATGTGGCAACAACCATCATGCATCCTTCCAAGTGATCATACAAGTTGCTACAGCTAGGATGAAATAAAGAGACTGTCTTCAAAAATGGGAAATGGCCATGACTCTAGTTTCTTAGTTTCTTGCATCCACCGAAACAAGACTCTGCCCAAACCAATCATAGTACCAAGATTTATATTAGTATCTGACTTTCCACAATCTACTTCCCCTTAGGAATGAAGCTCATCGTTTCTTGAATATCTGCAGGTTGGCCTCAGCATAGCCTTAGTTGACTGATGATTTTGCACTTTTATTTTTTCAGATCTCTTTCCTAACAGTAATTTTGAATCAACTTGCCTTTCCAATATTGTTTTAAAATCCCATTCTCTATCTGTTCTTTCTTGTATCTGTGCAGACTGAATCGTAGACTTGATGCCACTAACTGCAGTTTTCGAACCACTTCCTCTAGACCGCTTGATAGCAATGAAACTGCTCTGTAGGGGCAATGGTACTAAAATGGGTACCACTTCATCCCAAGGCATCCACAGCAGCTGTGGCAGTGTCCTTGGGGGAAGGGGATATTTACCCCATCCTCTTCCCCCAGGGAAAGCCCTGGCCCCCACAATTGGGCTACTCCACTGGCTATTTTACTGGCGGAGGCTGCAGCAGCCCCATGGTGAGCTGCCTGGCCAAAGTGGGGCATAGGATCTGGCAGTGGAAACCACCGCCAGTCCCTCCTCCCACACAGGCCTAATCCTCCCCTCCCCCCACTGAGTTCTGTCCCTCCCAGCCTCCCCCCCCCGAATCCATTTACTCGTCGCCAGTGTTGTTGGATAGCTGGTGGTCCATCCTCTCAGTGTTGAGGCCAGGGGCAAACTAGCACCAGCCCAGCACCAGCCTTCCCTCCTCCCGCGGTGTTGCAAACAAACGTGCTTTATGGCATGTTTGTGACACTTTTAGCCGGTGGTATGGACATATCGCTGGCATTATGGCCCTCAGGATATGATCCTAACCAGCAATTTTTCCTCATGATGTGGCAAACACACCTGAATCTCTGGCCAAGAGAAAAGACGTTTGGTCAGGAAGATGGCTTCTGAGAGTAAGTGGTTATTATATTTTGGGTTCCATGCAATAGAAAACTCAGACAAGGCAGGTGCAGCTTGAATGTTTATAGCAACAGGCAACAGTTAGAACTGAACTGAAGGGCAACAGCCCAACCTCTCTCTATATTAACTTCACGCCCTGTTTTCCCACTCTTCAGGATTCATATAGCTCAGGGCTCCTGACTGGAGGGGTGATTAGCTCAACCCCTCCAGCCCTCTTGCTCAGGTTTAACCCCTGGCTATTCTCCTGCATACATAACAGTGGTGGTCAGAAAAGGGTTAAAAATCTCCTACTGCTAGTCACTTTTTCTCTGTTGTATATTGGCCCTTCTCTCTCCGCCTGACCCACTCTGTAGTTGTATAGCAACAATCCAGATTCCCAGACTTGGCTCTGCTTGCGAACATCAGAATGTCGGCATTAAGATTCACATTCTGAGTAATCCTTCCATTGTCTTCTTGTGCAGCTCAGATCTATGAAGAAACCTGAGCTGTAGCAGCAGTAGCAGACATATAATTTATCTTTTATTTATTATTTTTTTCACTTTTGATGGGAAGTGCATAGCTCAAAATACGGGTTTCATCAACTGGTAATAAATATTTATCACTGTGTCTGCAGCTTTGTGGACATGCTACAGAGGCCGCCTTTTCTGTTGCTGTTCTGGCAACTCTAATCTATGACATTACATGAGCAATGAATCTCGATTAGAACTGTTTTCATTGACCAAATCAACTTAAGGGTTTAAGGACCAAAAATACATCATAGCTCTATTCCTAAAAAATGCTAATACTCATTTCTGCTTTCCGTATCTCTCTGCCATTAATAATCTTCATGTCCTTTAAAACAGTACTTCTGTCCAGTCACTTCTATGGTTTTCATAGTTAAATTGTATTTATAGCAGGGACTATAGATTAGGACTGTAGATTAGACCAGTGATGGCAAACCTATGACAAGCGTGTCAAAGGTGACACACCACAATGTTTGGGGTGACACACCGGCATTCATCAATACATGACAAAATCTGAATTTGTTTTACTAATTTTTCATTTTTCTAATTATCAGATGTTTCTTTACATAAGAACATAAGAAGAGCCCTGCTGGATCAGCCCAAAGGCCCATCTAGTCCAGCTTCCTGTATCTCACAGCGGCCCGCCAGGTGCCCCAGGGAGGCATGTAACAACAAGATGCTTACATCCTGTTGCCACTCCCTTGCACCCGGTACCAGTAGCCCACCACCTTTGTAAGGAGGTTGCACAATCCATCATTGCCTATAGCCCATGATGGACCTTTCCTCCAGAAATCTGTCCAATCCCCTCTTAAAGGCATCAAGACCAGATGCCATCACCACCTCCTGTGGCAAGGAGTTCCACAGATTAACTACCTGCTGGGTAAAAAAGTACTTCCTTTTATCTGTTTTAAATTTATTAAATTAAATTTATTAAATTAAATTCTTTATTAAATACATAGCACCACACATGACTGGACTGTATTTTTTGTTTAAATAAATGAATATAAATAATTGTTTCTCTCTTATTTGGGAGGGGACATGCCAGCGAAGCCAGTTAAGCATTTTCCTAAGTTTTGATACACTGAGCCCAAAAGGTTCACCATCTCTGGATTAGACTATAGCAGGACTGAGAGATTCCAGTTCTCCCTAATAGCTTAACCTGGATTAGGTGATTTGTAGAAGTTATCCTCAAAAACACAGTCCATTAATTCAAGCAAACCTTGAAGTTTAGGTAGGACAAAACATGAAAGAGAAAAATACCCAGTGAGTATCAGGTTTGTAAAAAAAAGAAAAAAAGCCTGATGAATTCAGAAAGAGCTTAATTTCGCTCCATGCTGATATTGGCCCCAGTTTATCCTGAATGGGGGAGCCCAAGGGAAATGCACAGGGACAGAGGTGGAGGTGAAAGGAGAAATGCATTTTGCATTGCTTTAACGCTTAAAAAAACTAAGCCTTAATACCTATTCAAGTCTTTATAAATGTCATTCAGTACTGTAATTGCCATATGTGAATATCTGTTATCTTTCTCAATTTCTGCCTATCTTCCTGCCCCACACCTTCCCAGAGTGTTTTGTAGTGTCACTGAGAACTACAGATGGGTTCATTATGCCTTTCAATTTAAATAAAAACTGGGAAGCCATTGCTTTCAAGCATGAAGGTTTTCAATTTTGGATAAGACAAAACAGTGCTTCGAAGGTCATAAGAAGCGGGTGCTAGCCATGTTCAGATGTTATCCCCTCCACATACGACAAATGCATGAGGCGGGAAATGGGAGTGCATCAGCTCCTGGCACACCCCTCAGGTAGCCACCATGCTGCTGGGTGTGTATGCATTCATTCTGTCTGCACATGGCAGCACTGAATGGGAAGAGGGCTCCTCCCCATGCTTTGGGATTCTAGAATGCCAATCACATGGTAGAATCTTCCCTGTATTCAGCATCAGCTTACATAGGGAAGCGCTGAGTATATCAATGGGCCAGTTGGTGCACTGGCTTATTGAGTGTGGCGAGTTGCTGTGCCCCTGATTTCCCCCTTACATATTGGCTGTAGGTGGCTGTAACATCTGAAGAGGAGTATTCATTTCTGTGCTGAAATATATGCACGGTAGAGGAGGCACTAGAATTTGCACTTGCTAGGCCCCCTGCCCCTGCCCACCATGTAATCTTGGTTTTGTTTGCCCAGATGCCTACATGCTGTACCTATGCACTGAAATAAATGTACGTTCCCTCTGTGTTCTCCATATCTAAGATACAGATCGTGTATAGGAAAGTCTACCAGTGCAAGCAACATTCTCAGTGCATGGTGATTGGGGGCAGGAGCCAGGGCAGGGAGCATAATCTTGATTTCCCTTTCAGTGCATTTGTTTCTACAAACAAGTGCATTACTGATTAGGAAGGGTTGACATATTCCCATTCATCAAATCCAAGCAGCCTAATTTGCATGTTATGCAAATAATTTTCTAATTATGCAAATTGAGTGCCAGATTCCATTCCAGATTGCCCCTTCCCAATGCTGCTTTGTCAATAATCCATTAGGCTTTTCTTATACAGCGCTACATGTAACAAGTATGTATTTACTTATTTATTATAACACTTTCCCTGTCTTTGCCATAGCATGGCCTCAAGGCAGTTTACAATAATAATATGTAGCTGAATCCTCAAAGACTAAATCAAAACTACAGAAAGTGGTCTGACAGCTCAATCCTGTGTGTGTCTACTCAGAAGTCCTACTGAGTTCAATGTGACTTACTCCTAAATAAGCATGCATAGGAAGTATAGTCTAGAAAAGCTACAATATTATACACATTTTCATGTGGTAGGTCCCGCTGAATTTAACTGGGTTTACTTATGTGTAGACATGCATAGATTTACACTGTAATTTAACCTTTAATTCACTGATAAGGCAGCAGTATGTTTTGCAATCTGGTCTTTCTCTTCTTATGTATTACAGTATTTCTGCCTGGACTCAGTTTGTTGTAAACACAACAAGGTGGCAATTGTTATCTCTGACTCTGATATCATCTCTTCACTATTTTATAGATTAAATTGGGACACATGCTTGCAACATGCCTTTTCTGAAACCAAAGGCCACTTTGAGAGCCTACCTCTGCTCATTTATCCGGCAATAGTTAGTCTTCCACTGATTGAAAACCAAAGGCAATGTCATAGGTATAGTTGGTATACGTATAGTTTAAATGTCTAGCCACAAATCATCCCCATAGTTCATCCTTCAGATTGCAGCAAAGCTCATGCTACTTATATTGCTCCCTTATGATTCTTCCCACATAAAATCTATCTAGTACTCAGTTGAATGCAGAAATTTTGTGCTTCACTATATTGCATGCAGATATATCCTTAGTTAGTTAAAAACTAAGAACACAATCCTAACCAACTTTCCAGCACTGACATAGCTGTGCCATTGGGGCCTATCCTGCATTCTGTAGTGTAGTGTCGTCACGAAGACCTCCTTAATTAAGGTAAGGGAATATTTGTTCCCTTACCTCAGAGGTGCAGTGCTGAAAAGTTGGTTAGGATTGCGCCCTAAAACTAAAACAATATACCAGTGGATGAGCTGGCCTGATAGCAACTCTATGAATAGGAACATAGCTTGCACAAAAGAAGGTGAGGTTTGAAGTCAGTCATAACTAACAGTGCATGTCTACTCAGAAGTAAGTCCCACTGTGTTCAATGGGAATTACTCCCAGGAAAGTGGGTATAGGATTGCAGCCTAAATCTCAAATTAAAATCTGCTCCCAATTGTTTATATTGTAGTTAAGTTGCTAAGTCATGTCCGACTCTTCGCGACCCCATGGACCACAGCACGCCAGGCCTCCTTGTCCTTCACTAGCTTCCAGAGTTTGCCCAATTTCATGTTCATTGCTTCGGTGACACTATCTAACCATCTCATCCTCTGCCGCCCCCTTCTCCTTTTGCCTTCAATCTTTCCCAGCATGAGGGTCTTTTCTAAAGAGTCCTCTCTTCTCATGAGGTGGCCAAAGTATTGGAGCTTCAGCTTCAGGATTTGTTCTCCCAGGAAGTAATCAGTCTTGACTTCCTGTAGGATTGCCTGATTTGATCTTTATAGGGATTGAAATTAATCAGAGAAATTGACTGCTCTAATTGGATGGACTGGTAGGGAAGGGACTGCCTCAGTCTGATCTAAAGGAGCTCCTGTATCCCTGAAGTAAGGGCTGGTCTGCATATGCCTATTTGTTACTTGATGAAGGCAGTGTTGATTTGCCTCTGTGAAAGAGACACAAAATTGTTCTGTTACAAGCATGTTTTCATCTGTGAAATGTTAGAGGGTATGCTGCTGCTGCCCACCCTTGCTCACTTGCCTGACCTTCAGGTCTCAGCCCTGACTGATCTGGGCATTGGCCCAAAGGAGGTTAACTGAGAAGCTCCTTCTAGCAGCTGGTGTTTGCAGAGCTCAAGGTCTTCACACAAGCGCCTTCTTCCATGGAATGATTCTGGATTCCCATCAATTGCTGTTTTATCCAGCAGCACCTGCAACCAATCTCACAAATCCAAAATTCATGACCCCCGCCCTTGCCCTGAGGGTCCTGCTTTATAATCTGAGGTCTTTAGTGAAATTAGCAAAACAGGATTGGACCCTGGCTCAAAATGCCAACTTCTGTTTATGATTTTGCAAACTTGTTTATCTCAGCCATTTGAAAGTTGCACACAGCTGATCAGAAAGCATGCATCGTCAAATTATCCCCTGTAGCTCACAAAAATGCAAAGTCATGATGTTTCGCCTGATTGTATCACTGCCACTGAACATTATAACTTATGTAAAGTGCCACAGTAAAGTTAAAGTTTTTAAAAATTAAAAGCCCAGCAAGACACGGTGACGATAATCCGAAGGCACCAGTCTCCATTCCAAAGAAATAACTATTGAAAGGATTTTGAAGAACATTTATGCTTTCATCATGGAAGTAATAGTGTGATGTTATCACTTTCTAAGCCTCTGCAGCAATGTGTATTTTGCAAGCAGCAGATATTTGCTAAAAAAAATTAATTTCCTAAAGGATGCTGGCATGCAATGTGATTATGTGCATGCCCAGAACCACCTCGGAGGTGCTGCTGCACTGCAATGCTGTCAAAGGAGGCCAAACAAGGAGGCAGGTCTGAACTGATGCATGGCAGCTGCTGGGCACTTATTGCAGGGCAAGGGAACAAATGTTCCCTTACCCTGAAAAGGCCTCACCATGCTGAAATGCCCCCTGAAGGATACAGCAGAAGCCGCTCTGCCAGAAGGTAAACATAGGACTGCATTGTTAGGATTCGGCTGCTGTTAAGAAAACAAAAAGGAGAGATTCAGCATGTGCCTTTAATGAACAAATGGGATCCATTAGTTGATTTTTAAAATATATTTGACTGGTGTTTACGTAGCAGTTTAAAGTCCAAAATATGTAAACATACATTTGCAGAATAATGGTCCGATCCTAGCCTGGGCCAGTGCTGGTCTCCTGTGTGCTGCCTGGAAGATGGCTGTCACAAACATGCCATAAGGCACATTGTGGTGGCCAGAAGGAGGCGCCAGGGGGTAGGCTAGCAAGGTAGCTGCTGGGTCTTTGTACTAGTTGGAGGACTGCCAGGAGTCATCGGCAGTGAGTATCCCGCTGAGTGGCGGGGAAGCATTCCAGGGTGGAGTGAATGTGGCTCGGGGAGAACATAAGAACATAAGAAGAGCCCTGCTGGATCAGGCCAAAGGCCCATCTAGTCCAGCTTCCTGTATCTCACAGCGGCCCACCAGGTGCCCCAGGAAGGCATGAGACTACAAGATGCTTGCATCCTGTTGCCACTCCCTTGCACCCGGTACCAGTAGCCCACCACCTTTGTAAGGAGGTTGCACAATCCATCATTGCCTATAGCCCACAATGGACCTTTCCTCCAGAAATCTGTCCAATCCCCTCTTAAAGGCATCAAGACCAGATGCCATCACCACCTCCTGTGGCAAGGAGTTCCACAGATTAACTACCCGCTGGGTAAAAAAGTACTTCCTTTTATCTGTTTTAATTCTCCCAACCCTCAGTTTTAGCGGATGCCCCCTGGTTCTGGTGTTTTGAGAGAGGGAAAAGAACATCCCTCTATCGACTCTATCCCTTCCATGCATAGTTTTGTATGTCTCAATCATGTCCCCCCTCAGGCGCCTTTTTTCTAGACTGAAGAGCCCCAAACGCTGCAGTCTTTCTTCATAAGGGAGGTGCCCCAGCCCCGTCATCATTTTTGTCGCTCTCTTCTGCACCTTTTCCAACTCCACTATGTCCTTTTTAAGATGCGGCGACCAGAACTGGACACAATATTCCAGGTGTGGCCTTACCATCGATTTGTACAATGGCATGATAATATTGGCTGTTTTGAAATTGGGCAGGGGGAAATTGGGCAGGGAGAATTTGGGCAGGGGGGTGGCAGGGAGGAAGGTGGTTCAGGTTGAGGAGGAACTGGGGTGGCGAAAGAGGCTGCTTATGGTTCATATCCCCCTCCCCTACCCCATACACCTGAAAGCCTTACATGGGTCTGCTTGGTTCTGTGCCAGCCATTGAGTGTGTCCAGATTGACCTGCTGAGGCCTCCAGGGTCCAATACGGGGTAAGGGAACTGATATTCCCTTACCTCAAGGAGACCTGGTCCCGTGGGATACAGTAGTGACCATTTCGGTGCCCCGCACTGCTGGCATGGGCAGCCTGCATAGGATTGGTCTATGAGTCTCACTGAATTCAATGGGGCTGACTTCTGACTTGACATGCACTGTGCAGTAAATTTCTGTAAGCCACTTCAAATATCTTGATAAGAGAGGTGGGACAAACTTTTTGATAAATACACATAAAAAGGAAAGAAAGAACAGTGACATACTTCAGACGATGTTGAGCTTTCCCCTCCCCAGTTACCAGAGGTCAGCAGGTGTAGGAAATGTTGATTCATTTCCACTTCAGTGGAGTCTCCCCCTCACCTCTTCTTTTTTTCCTCACATACATGAGTGGTTGCAACAAAGTGTTCAGTTAGCAAAGCCTGCAGCGATGCCAAAATCTATCATCCACCCCTGACGCTGCCCCTTTTCTTTCACTCAGGTTTGTTTCCAGTTTTGGGGCAGTGACGGCAGCATCAGCTGTCAGGAATTTTCCCTCAGAATGTCCCATGAATGGTAGTATGTCAGGAAGCATCATTCTAAAGGGACTTCAAGGAGAAAAAAAATGTACATTGGGAGGAGGCCATGAAATGTCCTGCAATTCCTCAGTCCCACACCCCAAAAACTTGCCAGAATTGCCCCACTCCTTTTCACTGAGAATAGGATGAAGATAAATGGAGCAGGAATTTTATATTAGTGTCAACAATAGGGACACTAGTGCAATGTGTCTCCTCCAGGCGCAGAACATATGGAGATGTGTTGCACCTTCTACCCCTGGACGAGCCCTTGAAATACAAGGTTCTCCTTTCCCACGCATTCCTCTCATCACAATGACAGGCAATCTTGTGAGTCGATTAATTTTAAAAGAGATGGAAATAAAAGAAGAAACTGGTACAGGCACCTTGGCTAAAATCTGGGACAACACAAAGCACCGAACAATCATGCCCTTCAGCATTACAAGTGAGTCACCCAAACAAGGTGCTCTCAGTCTCAACATTGATACCCCAGGGTTTTTTTTAAGTCATGTCAGGACAAAGAATGCACTGTCTTTATCATCACTCACCACACAGTGCCACTTCACTCAAGTTATCCTGTGTTCAAGGCCACAGGCAGTTAAAGCTGGAGAGAAATTCTCAAGAACAGATTTAACTCATGCGTTTCAGAACCTGCTTTCAATTTCCCACAAAGTAAAGAACGGCAGTGACAAAACTTCAGGTTCATCTGCATGGATAGTCTGAAGAATTTTCAAAGCCACAGCTTGGTAAAGGTCTTGTATTTATGATGGAGCTACTCCCGATCTCATCCACTGTCCTCAGGAGCTTCTAGCAGAGAGAGACACACAACATGTAAACATCTGAAGCTCCTGTATGTCGAGTCAGACAATGAGGTCATCTTGCTTACATGACCTCATTACATTAACTCATTACATCTTGCTTACTGTTATCCATGTTGATGGGCAGCATCTCTTTAGGATTGCAGACAGGAGTCTTTTCTAGCCCAACTTTATGAAACTGCTCATTTATAAAGATTGGCCAACAAGGGTCTTCCATGCAACCCTCCACCTTTAGAAGTTTGGTTGACAGTGATCACAAGAAGTCATAAGTTTTTTTTTCTTCAATGGCCCCTAGTATGTCAAATTCCCTATTGCAGGAGACTTAACTAGGCTCCTGATCTGTTTTCCAGTACTAGCTGAAAACTATTTCAGTAGATCTCGGTTGGCGTTCCTATGGGGAGGACACTAAGTGTTGCAGGATCCTGAGTTTCTGAGAATAAGATGTTGAGAATAGGAGCTGAGTTCCTGGGAGTAATGCAGCCCCTCCTCATTGCCTGCACAGCCATTCGCGGCTTGGAGAGCTGGCCCGGACACTTTGCTCTCTGAGACATGCTCTCTGAGACACTTTACACAGGGGCTCAGGCTCTTGCAAAACATAGCGCCTTGCCCTCCCTGTAGGAATGCCACTGGTAGATCTTTAGTCATTTTTAATACATAAGAACATAATAAGAGTCCCACTAGATCAGGCCAAAGGCTCATTTAGTCCAGCTTCCTGTATCTCACAGTGGCCCACCAGATGCCTTAGGGAGCACACAAGATACCTGTATCTTGTTGCCACTCCCTTGCATCTGGCATTCTGAGGTAGCTTACTTCAACAGTACCAAACTATAACCTGTGATGGACTTTTCCTTCAGAAATCTGTTTTGTCCCCTTTTAAAGGCACCTAGGCCAGATGCCATCACCACCTCCTGTGGCAAGGAGTTCCACAGTTTAATTAATCTGATTAATTAATCATACTTTTATAATTGATCTTTTTTTATACTGCTGTTGGAATTGTTGTCCATCGTGGGCTATAGGCAATGATGGATTGTGCAACCTCCTTACAAAGGTGGTGGGCTACTGGTACCGGGTGCAAGGGAGTGGCAACAGGATGCAAGCATCTTGTTGTTTCATGCCTCCCTGGGGCACCTGGTGGGCCGCTGTGAGATACAGGAAGCTGGACTAGATGGGCCTTTGGCCTGATCCAGCAGGGCTCTTCTTATGTTCTTATGTTCTTATGTTAATTTTACCATATGTGTTGATATATTTTGTTGTTTTATCTATTTTGCAAGCCATCTTGAGCTTTCCTTTGATAGAAAGTTCAGGTAAAAATCTGCTGAATAAATAACTGGAGATATGTGCAGAACATGTGCCATACGACTGAGCTACAACCTCATGTCCAAAACAGCCTAGTTTGTTTTACTGTTTTGTGGGTTTTGGTTTCTTGCCTGTTTTGTGTGCACAAACACACACCACACAAAAGAAAACAACAGCAAACACCTAGCACCATTGTTAACAGAAGGACTTTTTTAGTTTATTGACATTTGTTAACTAATGGAACCAATTACAGGTAATTGATTAAAAACCTGTATTCCTAAAATGTACATGTATTTGTATATCACTCTATGCTTGAGCACATGTGCTCAATGAATGCGAAGGCATTACTGATAGATGGAGCCAATTTTATTATGGATCCTGGTCATTCACAAGAGGCCAATTTGGCTGGCAAGATGCACGTCTGGTAAATTTGTTGGTCATCTTTGTCTTAAACAGAATACACACAAAAACCCCAGAGAATTATTTTGACTAGTGCATCAGCCCAGTTTCTCTGCAGATTTGGACAATAGTGTATCTAATATTGAACCCGATCCTTCTTCCTACAACAAGTTTATGGAAGCTGTTCAGAAATGCTCCAGGAAATCAATCCCACGAGGATGTAGAACTTCCTACATCCAAGGCTTAACACGGGAAACAGCTGATTTACTGAATAAATACCTCACCTTTTTTGAAGTAAACCCATTTAGTGAAGATACCATCAGTACCAGACTACAGATAGTGTCAGCTATCTCAAAAGGGAAAGATGGATTAAGCTTATGGAAGAGATGGATATGAGTTGCAGCAGCCAAAAAGCATAGCGATTACTTAACCACCTTAACAATGATGTAACTAAACGATCACCACATGCTAATATTTCAGCCAATCAGATTGCCCACCAGCTTGTGCTTAATGGGAAACTGGATTTTAATTTACAGAAATGTAAATTGAGGCTAGTTAGGAATGAGGAATGGAAGACGAGCAATCTGTCAACCCCTTTTACTATGGGAGAGCTGGAAGAGGCAATAGGTAGGTGCAAGACTGGTAAAGCAGCTGGCATCGATGAGATTCGGGTTGAGCAGATCAAACAGTTTGGACCCAAAACAAAAGAATGGCTACTTAACTTTTATAATAGATGTTTAAGTACAGCTCAGATACCCAAGATATGGAGGAAGGCCCGTGTGATAGCCATACTAAAGCCAGGCAAGCCACCAGACGATCCAAAAAGCTATAGGCCCATATCTCTACTTAGCCATCTATATAATATAAGGTAATTTGAATGTCTAATTCTGAATCAGCTGAGTGAGATAGTAGACCCCCTGCTTATACTGTAGGAAGCAGGCTTTAGACCAGGTAAAAATTATGTAGCTCAAATCCTTAATTTAACACAATATATTGAGGATGGTTTTGAACTGAAGGAAATTACAGGAGTGGTGTTTATAGATCTCACCACGGCCTATGATACGGTTAATCATTCTGCCCTGTTGAAGAAAGTCTACCATCTTACAAAAGATAATTTACAAAATTTGGACAATAGTGTATCTAATATTGAACCCGATCCTTCTTCCTACGACAAGTTTATGGAAGCTGTTCAGAAATGCTCCAGGAAATCAATCCCACGAGGATGTAGAACTTCCTACATCCAAGGCTTAACACGGGAAACAGCTGATTTACTGAATAAATAAATTCAGTATATATAATTATATATTATATATATAATATATATATATTATAGTTTTTATATAAAAATTATAGGCTGCCTATTAGAAAATCATAGATTTTCTGTAGATTTTCAGGGACAACACAGCCGATGGAGAATCCAAAGAAATGGACTGCCACAGGGCAGCCTGCTAACCCCCATGCTGTTTAATATATATACTGTATATATATATAAATGACCAACCACTGCCAGAACCTACCAGAAGTTTTATTTATGCTGATGACCTGACAATCACCACACAAAATGCAACTTTCGAGGCTGTTGATGAAAGACTGACTGAGGCTTTGAATCTACTGAGTATATATTATAGGGATAATCAGTTAAAACCAAATTGTTTAAAGACACAAATCTGTGCTTTCCATCTGAAAAACCGAGAAGCATCAAGAACATTGCAGGTATGCTGGAATGGAACAACTTAGAACACTGTGCTACCCCCTAAATACTTGGGAGTAACTCTGGATTATACACTGACTTTTAAAAGTCACTGTTTTAACACCAAGCAGAAGGCCTTAGCCAGAGATAATATCCTGAGGAAAATAACAAACACAAGATGGGGTGCCCAACTGCATGCATTACGGACATCCGCTTTAGCACTATGCAACTCAGCTGGAGAATATGCCAGTTCTGTCTGGTATAGATGTAATCACGCAAAACAGGTGGATGTGGCACTAAATGAAACAGCAAGACTGGTCACAGGATGCCTAAAACCGACTCCAATGCAAAAGGTGCATTACCTAGCTGGCCTTCCCCCTCCCAAATTTCGTCGGGAAAGCGCAGTGCAGAAGGAGTAGGTTAAAGCGACGTCTCTAGAAACACACCCACTGTATGGCCATCAACTTCCACTGTCAAGATTGAGATCACTTCCTTAGGACTGCCCCCCCCATAACCAGTCGCCACAGACTGCTTTGGAACTATGGAAAGCGAGCAAGGAGCTGCCGAGTGAATGGGCACAAACATATGTATGCCCTCCACCAGGTCAAGAACAACCATGGCCTGTATGGAAATCCTTAAATCGTCTGCATGCTGGGGTAGGAAGATCTGAGGACAACCTGAGGAAATGGGGTTTCCCCATAAAAGACATGCTGTGTGAATGTGGGGAAGAACAAACCATCTCACATATGCTACAGTGCACACGGTGCCCCTCTGCATGCACCATACAATATCTTATGTTGGCAAGGGAGAATTCTGTTGAAGTGGCCCAGTATTGGGCAAATGATATCTAGTTTTAACCTTGCATTTTATTCTAAAAACATATTTTGATATATGTATACAATTATATTGATATAAGTGCTTCTGATACGAATAAAGAAAGAAAAGCCCTGATACCCAGGGTCAGGGTACTTTCTTTAACAAAACATGTGCCAATAAAGCTTTCTTCATGGCCATTGGTTTTATAAACTCAGAGCACCTGAGGACAGGATATTTTCTTTAACAATTGACCTTGGTATCAGAGTCTTCAACATCTTGAGATTCATTTGCCATCCTTGCACGTTCTCAGTACTGTGTAATAAGATCACTGGAATGAAAACCCTTCTCACTGAGAAAAGGAGGTTCTCAAACCATTCCTTAGTTCTTTAATCTCCATGGGTGTTCTTATGTTTGATTTATTTTCCAGTAACTTCTGCTGACCCCGTCAACACAAACGGGGTTATAGAAAATATCAGCAGACCCAGTGGTTGTTCTCCTTTCAATGTATTGAAGTCTTTAGAACTTTCTGTTTTATCACGTTCAGGGCAAAAAATAGCTTCAAAACATGATCCCTTTTCATTGACCCAAGAATGCTTCTGCTTTATTGGGGACCAGGAATAATTGTGTGGCTAAACAGTCAGTAGATAAAAGAAAAGATTAAAGAAATACTTTTAATATTTCATATTTCTTAGGCTGAAGAATTTCCAGACTAGTTCTCCAGGGTTTTGTTTCATTTGGGTGAAAATACACTGGAGTTTTTTGTGCCTCGGCAAAGTATATAACCATACAAGAAGAGCATCGTACATATACTCTAACAGTATTGGCAACAGTCACTGTTTTCTGGCCTGTGTCCTTGGGAAACCACTGTCCTTATTTTTGCCTTTCAGGGAAACCCAGTCAAAATACTATTACAGCACAAGCCTACGCATGTCTACTTAGAAGTAAGTTTCATTGCACTCAATTGGGCTTACTCCTAAGAAAGTGTGTATAGCATTGCAGCTGGGCACCCTGATCCGATTTGGTTAACCCTGCATGCTCCCAAATTACCGCCAGCTCCAGGCACCAGGTGTTGTAAAACCTACTGTCGTGCACTCTGGTGTTGGCAGTAAGGATGCTGGGCTGGCACTGAGGGCCATGCCAGTCAGCGCTGGGCTTGGGTGCTGGGAGGAGGCATCGCAACCAGCAACTGGCGAGGTTCTTCTGGGCTGGGAGAAAGTAGAGTGAAGGCAGGGAAGGGGTAGAACAGGGCAGAAGGAGAGTAGACCACAGAGCGGACCAGGCCTAGGAAGGGGGTGGGGATGATGGCAGACTTGGCCACAAAATCCTATGCTCCCTCCCAATCCAAAAAACCCAACACAGGTCTCCTCAATTCTGCGCCCACTCAACAGCGGGCATAGAACTGAGGAGACCCATGGGAGCCTCCAACTGCTTCCCTGCCCTTACAGGATATAGCAGGGGCCATTTTGGCATAGGATTGGGCTGTTAGTGTGAATTGCCATTTTTCAGGGTTCACTTCCCTCCCTGGACGCTATAGATGGAAGATCTGTGTAGATTGGAAGATGCTGCCCATTTCTTTGCCTGTAAGCGCTGCCTGTATGTCAGCAAATGACTGTCGATTAACTAATAAGGCATGGTGCATGTCACCACCTGCCGTTTCACACACGGCAGTTGCTGAGGTAAATTTCAAGCTGCTACTAATGTATAGTTGCACAATTATGTTTTCTTTGTATGTCTAACCAAAAGAACCACCACCCTCTTGGCTTTCAAATCAGTAGATTGCAGTGTAATTACTACAGCATGCAGGCTGGCAGTGAAGAAATATCCATAATACGTAATTACAGCTGTGTGGGTGTGGGGGATGTCTGCAAAGTGATTCTAGGGGTAAGACCACTTAGAGCCAGGGCCACTTAGTAGAGCCAGGGCTGGATGAAAATGGTGTGGGGCCTGTAGCATATGTTATAAAGAGGTCCTGCAATGAAGCATCAGCAAAATATTTTTTCCCCAGTTCCCCCAAAATGGCAGATAAAACATGCTCTTGGTGTGCATGCAAATGCCACATAAAAAGACTCTTGGTGGGTTCACTCTTCACCACATCAGAGACACTTGCCTCGGGTGCCACTTGTCTCACACAAGATACACGGAGTAACAACATAGGCTGCCCCCCTTCCAGCTCGCTACTTGCTTCCGGCTGTTTCAGAACTCTGAGCGGTGAGTCCAGTGAAGAAGCCACTGACTCAATGGAACTCTGAGAGTTGGAGCCGTCAGAGCAGGTCCACATCAAGTTCTAAGCAAGAAAGTGGTCAGGGAAAGAACTGGGCAGTGTTGGTAAAGCAAAGAGTGGCTGGCTCAGCGGAAGGTGCAGGCTTCCATCTTCCTGCCCACTTGTCTTGCGGGCCTTCAATGCAGCTGGGAAGCAAGTGCAGGGCTCTTGAAAATGGAGGGCCCAGGGCACATGCTTTTTGCTACTATGTTAATCCAGCCCTGTATAGCTCAGTGTTGGAGCATCTGGTTTGCATGCAGATGGCCTCTCTAGGTAGGGTTGAGAAAGATCCCTCTCCAAAAATCCTGGAGAGCTAAGCCAGATTGGTGCATTTGAATGAAGCAACCAATTGGTTAATAGATGGATCTAGCCGGTTCAGCCTGACCATGGTCTGATATAGCTGTTATCTTTTGTGGGGGGCAGTAAAACCTGAGCGACATGTGGCACTGTGAACAGATGTGCAGGCGCTGTCATTCATGTATTTCTCATGGCATGTGAGTAATTCTTTTATGGCACATGGCTGGGAAATCATGGGCTACATTGTATACAGCACATGAGAGTCTTTATCACTGTTGTGGCTGACTTACAGATAAGCAGACATGGAAAGGGGAACAACAGCCTTCGTTTCCCCTCAACGTATCTTCTTTATCTGTTTCTTGCAGGGTTTTTTTTTCTTAATTTCAAGAACATAGCATTGAACCTTTGACAGACAATTCAATTTCTCTGACTCCAAAAGTATTCTCTGTTTGCCATCCATTTTGCAATATGTTTCATAATATTCCATGGCAAGCTCATGTCTGTACAGACAGAAATATGGCTCACTTTGTTTGGGTATAGTACAGAATCTGCAACGTTGGCAGTCTTCTGGGGAAAACGTCAGCCCAAGAAGCAAAATATTGATTATTATTCCAATGCAATATAGAAATTATTATTTTTTTGGCCAGGAAGACTTGTTTTTCCCTACAGTTAACGTACCCTATAATGATCACTGTATAGGGAGAATTTACACACTGTTTCAAACAGCAAAATTAAATGGCCTTCAGAGCAGTCACTTATCTCTACTGCTTGCCCTGAAGGCACAAGTTAGGAAACATATAAAGCAGAATGCACTAAATGTCTGAAGCCTTTGCCATCTCCCCCTTTCTCACTATACCAAATCTCAAAAGATTCTCAACTATGCAGAAAGCTGGACTATCCATGGATTTGGTTGCATTCAAAGCACACACATGAAGAATGGAAACAGGGGTTGCAGTCATGCACACAGTGAGGTTCTAATGCTTCCAAGAATGTGTTGACAACAATTAGAGTTAAACGTTTCAGAGGCTCCAGTGGAACTCCTTGTCCAGAAAATCTGAATTAATGGCCTCTAACCAGAAGGCCACAGTGAAAATAGGAGACGGAATATACTCAAGATCTTTTTTGGAATAGTAAACAATGACAAGCAGTGAATTAAAACTCAAGTGCTTCTGAATTCTAGGGTCATTGTGCCCTGAATAGAAGTGACTGACAAAGTCTCAAGTCCTTTCCCACAATAAATCTGTATAGTCAGAATATGCAAGGGGTGGTAGGGTGTATGCGTGCATTATAAGGACTGAAAAAACTCTTGCATGTACTAAAATGGTACTCATGTATCATTGGCTCTGGGAGTTGAGGGGCCTTGAATGCAGATCCACCTGGCTCCTTCCTTAAACCTATCAGCAGAATGCAATACTAATACTAGTATTTTATTTTCAGTAGTTTACAGAAGTCTGGAAAATCACTGCATGCACAGGGGCTGTTTCAGATCTTACAATGCAGTGTTTCTCAAACTGTGGGTTGGGACCCACAAGATGTATCGCGAGCCAATTTCAGGTGGGTTGCATAGCACCTAGCACGGCCATCACTGAAAATATAGGAAGATGGGACACTGGTCAGGGGAGGACCATGTGGTTGACACAAGCCAAATACTGCTGAGCCCAGAACGGCCATGCAGCTCAGGATTGGGCTGCCCGTGAGGGCATGGCAGGCTGGACATGGTGCATTAGTGTTCATGCATGTGCACTAGAGCAGTGTTTCTCAAACTGTACGTTGCGACCCACTAAGTGGGTCGCAAGCCAATTTCAGGTGGGTCCCCATTCATTTCAATGTGTATTTTATTTTCAGTACCTTAGACTTGAAGCTTCCATTGTATATGTCTGCATTTGGGGAAATGTTACAGATCTGTACTTTTAACAGGCTACTATGTGCAGTGTATGCTTTTAAAAATGATAGTCAATGGAGTTTACTCCGGGTTAAACATCTGGCTAAGATTTCAGCTTTTGGGTTGTTTGAGGATTTTTTTTTAACAGATCAGCAAACTGCTTGGGAGGGTGAGGAGGATTCTTCTTTATTTGAATAAATATTTATACTTATTTATTGCAAACTTAATTTAATTGCTTATTGAAGGCACAATCCTAACTCGCACAGAAGCAGGCAGGCAGGCAGGCAGGCAGGCACTGCATCCTAGCGGAAGTTAGGAGGCAGCTGCAGGTCACCGGGGGCCCTGCACAGGGCACCTCTTGCCCTGAGGTAAGCCCTAGCTGGGCCGATGGGGCTCCTAGGATCTGCACCTGCTGTTTAGTAGGCACAAGTCCAACAAGCCCACAGCAGTCTGGATCAGGGCTGCGTGTCCCAGTGACAGGGATTTGGATCTGGCGTAACTGCCGAATCCCAGCTCCTCCTCCTCCTCTAGGCCGCCCCTCCCATGGGAATGCCTTCCCTCCACCCCATTCCACCCTCCCTCCTGCCTTTTCCCTGCCCAGAAAAGCCCCTGCACCGGCCAAGAGCGGCTTACTGGCCATCGTCCTCAGTGCTACTGGGCCATTGCAGCTGCCTGTGTCAGCCCTGTGCCACTTTCGCGACAACAGTGGACCAATGCAGCGGACATATATCAGCCCAATACAGCATCTGGATTGTGCTGTTAATTAATTAGATTTTATTTTGTCATATGGGGGTGTTAAAAATTTTACTTCTTGATGATGTCACTTCTGGCCATGACATCACTTCCAGGTTAATGGCATCACTTCCTGTGGTCCTAGACACATTGCTATTTTAATTCTAAAAAGTAGGTCCTGGTGCTAAAATGTTGGAGAACCACTGCACTAGAGAAAAGATGTCTCTACTCCCACTCAGAGATTGAGAAATGTGGGAAAGGTTGTTGGGAGGGCAGCTGAATGTTCAAGATTGTTGGGAGTTGCTAGCTCACTTTAGAAAATGTAGAACCTGCCTTTGCAGTGTACTCTGAGTGCAATTAATTTGCAGTTTTTGAACTGCAGGGCCACAGCCTTGCTAGACAAAAAGAAAGTGCTTTCAGCTTAGTTTCTTTTTATATATTTTTGACACCAGCATGTGTTTTGTTGTTGGAATTACCTCAGCCAAATGCTAGGTACAATAATGTAACTGAAGAAGGTCATTTCATCTCCAACGATCTCAAAAGCAAAATGATACTTTCCTGAAGGAACAGAACAAGAACAAGTTTCTAAAGCGCTGTCTTGGAAAGGTGTTTTGTTTCTCAAGGCCTTGCTTATCAGTTTGTTTGAAAGGGCATTTCTGCATTATAGACTCGACTTTATTTAACAGTCATTCCCTTGTTCAGAGAACTCTGGGGAATGAAAGCTGTAAGGGGTGGGGGTTAAACTAACTATAATTCCCAGGACCAAAACCATGGCTATTAAATCTGGAGGAAAAAAAAAATAGGTCGGTGGTTCTCAAACTTTTAAGCATAGGGACCCACTTTTTAGAATGAACGTCTGTCCAGGGCCCACCAGAAGTGATGTCATGGCTGGAAGTGCCATCATTGTGACGCCAGAGTTCCTTCATTGTGAGAAGGATTTCTCAGACCTTACAATGCCTTATAAGGCATTAAAAGCTTCACTTCTGGTTTCCCTCAGAAACTAGGAGGTGACATTTTTTGGCTGAAGTGGCCATTCTGAGGCCAGCCGAGGCAGCAAGAGGATCCATGCAGGCCTCAGAAGAGCCTCTGGAGGCGACCAGACCACAGCTCTTATCTCCTTCAGAGGCTTTAGGTTGTTGGCTCAACATGGGTCTGAGGTACCCGCATTGAGAGTGCATACTGCGCTGGAATGGCGAGGCTGATGGGCCTGCGCCATATAGGCGAGGCTGGAGCCTCCCCGCAGCAAGGTCAGGTTGTGAATGGAGGAGAGGAGGGGAGGAGCAGCACAGTGGTGGGCAACTAGACACTGGACCACACACAGTCCTGGACCAAGCCCTTATGGTGCTGACTTTGGTGGGTGGTGAGGTAACACCCCAACATCTCTTGTTTTTCCCAAACCAAACCATCAGCCTTCAGAGGGGGTTCCCTGTTTTCTTACTTTCCCCCCACTTCCTTGGCTTCCTTGGCTACAGCAGCCCTAGTCTTCTTCCCCCTCCTTTTCCTTTTGGTGTTGGTAGCAGATCTGTACCACTGCTGCACAGCTACTCCTCCCTCCCATCCCCTCCTAGTCTCCTGCTCAGTCAGGTAGATGGTAAGAAAGGAGAAGAGTGGAGGGGGTGGCTGAAGACATGGCCATGCTACTTCTTCTGGTGCCTGTTCCATCTGCAGGCAGCCCAAGCAGGATGGGAGGGAAGAGCAGCTTAGTGCTGGCATGTTTTGATGCTAGCAGGTAAACACGGGGGCGGCCAGGACACGGGCAGGGAGGGGAGGAACACTGTATGCCATTCAGAAATAAACAATGGAACAATGGAGAATTCCTCGTGCGCCAGATAACCCAGAGCTCCAAAAAGAAACTCAGATGCGAAGCATTTCAGAAGCATCTCTATGACTTTGTTCAAGGTTTTACAGTTCTGTTAGCCCTGCTCCCTTCCACCTCCCTCCAGCTAAATGCTGCCAAATAACAGCCTTGGTTTTAGGTAGAGATTCAGCTGCTTGATGTCCTCCAGGCTGAAGGAATGCAGTTGAGGGTTATCGGCAGAAACAAGGAATAAAGCAAAGGGGTTTCAAAGCCTGCTCAAGAGTTTCTATGGAGGTGTTCTGTCCTCCACCTCAGTCCACTTTAATAGTTGGAGAATGTTGTTCTGCTGAGCCCAACTAATCTCTTCTCTGGCATTTACACATAGGAGCTGAAGGCACTTCTTGCACTGCTTCTGTCTGTAACATGATAGTGCCACTTTCCTTGCTAGAATGTTCAGAGCCAGGGCCGGCTCTAGGATTGGTGGAGCCCAATGCAGGGTATTCCTGTGGGGCCCCCCACTCACCAAGAAGAGCACTTGTGGTGGCACCTGGAAAGAGTTGGTGGTGACAGGATGATGTCACTGCCACTTGCTTCCAGGAGGCCCATTTTGGCCTCTTCAGAAGCTGGGGCAGCTGAGAGGGCCCAAGGTACAGCTGCTCTGCTTGGCCCACTGACCTACAACCCTAAGAGATCCTGACTGCAGAAGCAGGCAATATGTTCACTGCACTGGTGTGGGCCCCCCAAAAGCGCTGGGCCGGAACTGATGACATTGCTCACATTGGCTTAAGGCCAGTTCTTTTCAGAGCATTTTCTCCCCTTTTTACAGGACTCACACGTGACCCCAATTCCATGAGTAGTCTAAAATTGACCTTTATAGCTCCATTTGCTATGGGAAGAAGCCCTACTGAACAAAGTGGAGCTACTTCTGAGCAAATATTCCTCAGACGGGGCTGCATGTGCTTTTGTGAAAACAACCTACTGTTTCCCCTTTGTTTTTTCCAGAGATGCAATTCTATCAGTGCCTTTATTCAAATGGTCATTTCTGCATAGGGCTTTCTTTAAATCTACAAATGTATAGGTAAACTTCTATAGGTATTTTATCACCTACATAAGAATGTAGGAAGTTGAGATAGCCCAGCCCTATTTGTTTACACCAAGTAGCTAAGACTCTCCCTGGGTTGCACCCAGGGTTCTTTTCTGAGACCTACCAACATGAAAGGGATTGAACCTGGGACCTTCAGCAGACAAAGCCTGTGCTCTGTGCTTGAGCTATGGGTCCACCCCAAAATATGTTACATGAGATCACTGGTCCTTCCATTCCAGCATTGCCTCTTATGAGTAAAGTTACCAGATACAAATTGGGACACAGTGCCTATAACTATACAAAAGTGTAGGTGCAGCTTTTGAAACCATTCCATGATGAGCTGCATCTGCCTAAATCCCCTCTTCTATACAGTGGTTAAAGGCACTGTCCCAGTTTGCTAACTCTACTTATGAGTGGTGAGAGCAACTTTTCAGGGTCTCTCCCAAAATGACTACTTAAGATCCTAGGGATTCAACCTGATATGGTCAGCATATAAAACCTAGGCTCTCTCACGGTGCTGCACCTCTCTCTCATAACACACATCCTTCAGCCTCCTGTTCCTCCAAAACCAGCTGATGTAAAAACCAAAAAAGTACTCCATCTCTTTTGTTCCTTGCTGTTCTACAATGTAAAAATACATCTGCACAGATACAGTTTGCCTGCAAGGGGGGGGCAAGGCAATGCATGACAAACCTAGTACAGAAACATCTCCCATATAATGTTACAAGTTTCAAATTACTATGCTGTGTGCAGCCCCCAGGGACTATAACAGATCTAACATTTATCTGTAATTGAAATGCCTGCAAAAGGGAAAGGGAAAAAAGCTCTGCCTCAGCTGTCTTTAAATTTACAGACTGTAACACGACTGTGAAATACTTTTTCCTTTTAACCAACCAGCAGAAGCTAACAGAAGAAAAGTATACTGAGGGAGAGGGTGGAAAATTAGAGGTTCCAGGCGCTTCAGGTTAAAGGGGAGAAGAAGAAGAAAATCAATTTAGGAAAAGACCTAAAGGATAATGCACTGACTGTATAGTAAAGGTGATTAAAGTGTATCCCTTTATTAGCCTTAAATCGATGTCTTTCTATCTATAAAAGCCAGTCCCCAGCATTCTGACTTATTCTGCCACATTGCCACTGTTGTGTGACCAAGGACAAAAATATACTATACAGGATACTGATGATGAATCAGTCATTACAAGAAGAGCTTAAACTGAAAATCTCTCTCTCTCTTTGTTTGCTTTACAAAAAGCACCTGGATCAGGTGGGACTGTGGTCCCCCCAAATGTGTTTTCCCTGTGCCAGTTTTTCACGGAAAATCACCCAAAAATCTGAGACTGAGAGCACAATCCTAAACTGGAGTTAGGATGGAATAAACTAAGCCAGCAAAATTTGGCCAGTATAAGGGCCACCATAAAGTGTATTTGGACTCCTCTCAGAGTCAGGGAGCATGGCTCACGTCTGTGTGCTGTCCTCTGACTCCGAGAGTGGTTCAAACATACTTTACGGTGTCCCTTTTGCTGGACAAACATTGCTGGTTAAGTTTATGCCAGCCTAACTCAGTTTAGGATTGCGCCCTGAGATTCAGGCTTGGGGAGAGATAGATTTTGATGGAAAATGTCAGGGGCAGAAAAATGGCAGGGGCCATTGTTAATTCCCTTCCGCAAGCAGCACATTATGGACTCCCTATTTTCTTCTTTGTAGAGGGGGCAGGTGTTTAAGGCTCACTGACCAGATGGGAGAAAAGGATTGGGCATCATTGCATCATCAGTCAGGCACAACAGGGTCTGATTTAACGCAAGTTGGCTCAGAACATGCAGCCTATTTCCCTCTTTGCCGGTGGACCCTCCTTTCACTCCAAAGTATCGGCGCCAAACATCGGTAGTATCAGGGAGAGTTTTTTGCAAACTGGAGAAGCCTTGTAAACCTTTCCTTAATAGCAGAAAATACTCTTGAGCATGCTCAGAAGCTCAGTTTGTTTCTCGGGGCTCAATCCTAACCAACTTTCTACCACAGGGGTAAGGGCAATGCAGCGTCAAGGTAAGGGAACAAATATTCCCTTATCTTGAAGAGGCCTCCATGATGCCCCCCCCCCCCAATTGCAGGATGCAGCACATGCCCCATTGGCACAGTTATGTCAGTGCTGGAAAATTGGTTAGGATTGTGCCCTCACTGGTGGTTTTAGTTTCACATGCCTCCCAATTTAGTTCAAAATGCTGACTATCATATCAATATGTGAGCTTTTGGAGAGAAAAAATTCACTCATTGCCAAGATATCTTCCCAACTCCTAATATGTACTTTTAAGTACATATTAGAGTCTTTTAAGATAATAAATAAATGCGTGTTGGCCTTTGCTCCTGAGAATGAAAGCTGAGACCTCTGCTTGCACTGACATTTTCTATCTGTGTTTTAATAACTGTTTGTTCCTTTGTGCCATTTGTCTTGAGCATTTGTTTCAAGGAACTTCCATGAAGTACAGCAAGTCCTCATTCCCTTAGCAGTCAGAGGCACGAACTTGAGAATCTCTGTGCCTAAGATGTCTGATAAGTCCTAGCTATTGCAAATTTTGGAATCACATTATTATTTCTGTTCAGCTTGCCCAGTTAACACAACCACATTGTATGGGAGGCACATCATCATTATAACTGCTTTGCAAACAAACATACAATGCAAATCTTTTCCCCAGTCTATAATTACTGTACAAAAAAATACAGAAAAAATAGAACATATTCAAAGTATAGAAAAATATCTATATACATTAACATCAGTATTATGCTTCTGCTTCCAAATACATTTTTCTTTCCACTGTCTTCTATCCCTTAACCTGAAAGTTTCAATGAGTTTGGGCAAGTGGGCTATTTGCCAGTCTCTGCCAATCCATTCTGTGCCCCTGAGCATTTTTTGATTGCTCCAATTTTTTTGCTCATACAGGTCCTGCAGCAGCTAAAATATTTGAGATCAATGGGTAGTGTATGTTTGTGTAATTTGACAACTTCAAATAACATTACTTTGGGATCTTGCAGTATATCGTAGGCCATAAGAACACAAGAAGAGTCCAGCTTCCTGTATCTCACAGTGGCCCACCACGTGCCTCAGGGAGCACATGAGACAACATGCTTGCATCCTGTTGCCACTCCCTTGCACCTGGCATTCTGAAGTAGCCTACTATTAACGTAAGGAGGGCCTATAGCCCATGATGGACTTTTCCTCGAGAAATCTGTCCGATCCCTTTTTAAAGGCATCTAAGCCAGTTGCCATTACCACCTCCTGTGGCAAGGAGTTCCATAGGTTAATTACCCACTGGGTAAAAAAGTATTTCCTTTTATCTGTTTAAACTCTCCCAACACTCAATTTCAGTGGATGTCCCCTGGTTCTGGTGTTGTGAGAGAGGGAAAAGAACATCTATTGACTCTATCCCTCCCATGCATAATTTTGTATGTTTCAATCATGTCCCCCCTCATGTCCCCCCTCAGGCGCCTTTTTTCCAGACTAAAGTGGTTGTCTAGTGATGACATGATGCATCATAAATGTATGGAATTTGATGCCACAAAATGTAGTGAGGATCACCAGTTTAGATGGCTTTATACAGAGATTAGACACGTTTTGTGGAGGAGAGCTCTGTCAACAGCTATTAAGCCAGGACAGCGAAATAAACTTGCACGTTCAGAGGCCAAATGAAACAGGATATGAGAACCATGATTGGAACTTCAAAGTTGTCATGGATGACAATTTGGATTAGTGACATCGGGTCCCATCGGGTCCCATAGGCCTTAGGGAAAAGGCCGAACTTTGGTTCTTCAGAGCACCCCATTCACGCTGGCAGGCATAAGAGAAGCTAATTCTTTTGGGAAAAATTCCATGGTGGCCCCACCTTGCTTGGTCAACAGATTTAAACCTGTAAACACAGCCACATCCTGGGACCATCATGACTTTGATGTAAACAAAGTAGTTAACGAACACATGGTAGTGCCTTCAACCTTGGCCTTCTTACAGTCCAATCTTATCTCCCACCAGCCCAGACCATGTGGCACTGCTGACAGAGCACGTGCTGCATGCTATGGGGGGCAACCAGAAGGCTCTGGAAAGAGTACAAGGCTCTTTTGTACTTACCTCCATATAGGCTATCTGGCCTCCAATGGGGCTCATCAGACCTACACCAGCAATTTAGCTGGTGAAAGGCCATGGAGTCTCCATGGAGCAGGTCCAGGTTGGGAAATAGGGATAGGATCTCAGTGTGTGTAGCTGCCACCAAGATCCTCCCTATCATGCCCCAGGCCAGGGCTGCTCCCTGCTCCATTCTGCCTTTGATCCTCCCCCAAACTGCTCCTGCCAATAATCAACTATCTCTGGTGGAGGAGCTTCTGCAGGTTAGTTGCATCCATCACGCAGCCTTCAGCTGTTTACACTGGTGTTCCCAGCCCACAGAATTACAGAGCAACCATTGGTAATCATGGCCATTGTACCACAACCTCCTCTATCTTCTGCAGTCAGACTGACAACATGCTTAGTGTGAGACTGAAGAGTAAAAGAGCCTCACCTCTTTGGTGAGAATTGTTTGAGTATGCTGGAATCTAGGACTCCTTGGTCTATCTTTTCTAGTTAAAGGAGAGGCCTAGGGATTAGCCTTAGGTCTCCAGCACATGATTTTAACTAATCTATCAGTGTATCAATTGTGCAATTAAGAACAAGGATTAATGTTTCCAGTTGACCTCTATGTTAGAAGCCTGAGAGTGAGGGAGAGACAAGCTCCCCCACTGAAAGACAGTGAAGTGCTTTCATATTTCACAAAAGGGCTCACTTCTTGCCTGTAGCCCTACAGAGAATGCAGATCCAGCCACAGTCTAGCATAGCGGATGGTTTTCCACTTCTTCTCCTTCTTTTCCCCAGTATTTCTTCTTTCATCTTTTTATATAGCTACTGCATAAACCCCAGTTTATATTGCAGTGCAGTGCATTATCTTTTTGATTCCTGTTCCTAGTTTCTGTGCTCTAATCCCCATTATAAAACCTTTCTATTGTTGCACCTTGCCTTATACATGTCTTAGGGAATACTCAATAACACTATTTGAAGTGACTGTCAGAATACCTGCCCACAATTAAATCAACTTTAATTGTGGGCAGCCACCCAAGCCCACTGTTTCAAGCAGCAGGTTGGAGATTTTAGCTGTAAATAGTTTACAAAATGCTCTGTGTTCAAAAGTGCATGCATTTGCTTAATTTGCAGCCTTTCCTGTGGATATTTGGAATATTTTAGTTAAAGGGCAATAAAAGAAGGTATATGTCGGTGAATCAAAATTGCTTGGAATTTAATTAAAGCAAAATTACTTATCTCTACTTCTAATAGTGTAAAGAACAGAAAGCAAAAATGACTGAACAAACAAAAATATTTCTGGATTATAAAGTTAGATCTTTCAGTGCATAGCCACTTTAAGGGTGTGTCATCTACAAGAAAGTGAAATTTTAAGCATTGTTTCTCTATCATAAAACTGGGCAATTTGTATCAAATGACATGAAAGGTCATCTGCTCAAACTTATTGTTTAGGCTTCTCTTCTTCTTGACTCAATAGTTCAGTGTTTCCTAAACTGATTTCAGGTGGGTTGCAGAAAGCTGGGAACAGCCATCTTGGAAGCTGCAGGCCTTACTTTTCCTTTTGTGAATGTTAACAGTTTGAATTTTCAAGTGAGTTTTTTTAAATTTTATTTTTAGTTTGGTGCTTTTACATAATATTTTGTCCTAATCTTGTTTTCTGTCAGGGATATTTCATGGTTGTGCAATTACTGCAGTCTAAGAATGTCAGTATGCATTTCAGGAGTGTCATTTGATTACATCACAATGAAGGCACTTCCTGCTTGATGATGTTACTTCTGGCCATTAATCACTTCCAGTGGGTCCCGACATGAGTGCCATTCTAAAAAGTAGGTCCCGGTGCTAAAATGTTTGACAGCCACTGCAATAGTTATTAGCCAGGGAGCACTGACAGTCTCCTGTGACTTTGATTGCTTTTGAAATTCATAAGAACATAGTGAAATTATAACCCCATCTATATGTCTCCTGTAATAGACATTAGTGTTTTGAGCCCAACCTACCCATGTCAAACCTGAAGAGAAATTAGAAGAGTTCCACATTTTCTCCCATCTTAATCGTCAAAGTTGAGGAGGCGGTGGAATAGGCCTGAAAGTTCCCTGCTGAGAAGCATGCACTCAAAATAATTACTGGGTATTGCAATGTTCACTGTCTTAGAAGCTGCTGTTAACAATACAGCATTTATTAGGATAATATGTGATGGTGTGCAAACTGCAAGTGCTAATCATGACAAGGAAGTCAGACAACCTTATTACTATGAGCAGAGATTAGACACTCCAAAGCTTTCAATCTAATGTACATTTTCCTGGGAGTAAGCCCTCTTGAACGCAATGGGAATTACTGTACAGTATTTCTGAGTAGGCACATATATGATTGTGTGAATAGCTTCCATGAATGGCCATAGCAGGTCATGGACCCAGTACCCATGGAATACAAAATCTCTTTGAAATGTTATTCTTCATTTTTAAATGTTGCAAGCACAAAACATAATCTGGTTAGTACAGTGATGGCGAACCTATGACACGCGTGTCAAAGGTGACACACCACAACATTTGGGGTGACACACCGGTGTTCACCAACACCTGACAAAAATTGAGTTTATTTTACTTATTTTTTGCTATTATTTGATGTTTCTTTATAGAATACGTAGCACCATACATGATTGGTCTGTATTTTTTGTTTAAATAAATGAATATAAAGAAGTGTTTTTCTTTTGATTGGGAGCGGGGTTGACACGCCAGCAGAGTCAAATTAAGCATTTTCCAACGTTTTGACACACTGAGTCCAAAAGGTTTGCCATCACTGGGTTAGTACAAGTGCTTAAGGGCTTTGTTTTAAACATGCTTATGCTTCTGTAGATCTCATCAAAATAAATGGGATTGATACACATGTTTATAACCAGCAAGTTTCAGTGAGGGAATGTAAGCAAATACTTAGCGCTCTCTCTCTCTCTCTCTCTCTCTCTCTCTCTCTCTCTCTCCAGAAAGTGAAAAGAGCCAAATTTTGGCTGGATCATACCCATTCTTTTCAGTTATTAAACACACAGGTGTTGTTACCATCACAAGGCAGTGATACCCATCAATCCTAAGCAATTAACCTCGTTATTTTTTTCATCTTTCCCAGACCAAGGGAGTCCAATGTAAAGAACCAAAGTTTTTTGAAAAAATGAACAGGCTCAAGAGTGATGTCTTGATTACAAGAAAAGGCTACAGAGTGCAGACAGATCAGTGGTCCTATGCGATCTGGTTACAATACCACCCAAGAAGCAGCTGTCTCCTCTTTGGCACATTCCACGGATATTGAAAACCTAACTTACCTTCTCATCATACTCAGTCTTTGCCCAAAGTCTCTGTGCTGATGGATTTGATTTGTTTATAATTTCACCAACAATCACCACTACCATTCTACAATAGAAATTTTGATGCTTGAAATCTTTAGCAAGGGGAGTATGATGAGTTAGTGGTGTGTAGGAAGTGTGAAGGTCCAATCCTATCCAAATTTCTAGCACTGATAAAGCTGCAATTCAACCCTGAGGTAGAAAAAATGTTCCTGTACCCTGAGGAGGTCTCAGTGACTGCCCCCATACCAAAGGATGCTGCACAAACCCTGTTGTCATGGCTGCATCAGCACTGGAAAGTTGGATAGGATTGGGCCCTGAGTTACGTTCTTTGGTCTTAAACATTCTAATTAATAATGCCCAGGAGAAAAAGAGAATTACATAAGAATCAGACAAAGGCCCATCTAGTCCACCATCTTGTTTCCAAAAGTGGTGTGTCAGAGGTACCTGAGAAACTCTAGAGTTGAGACATGTCTGCAAATAGTTTCTATCGTTTGCTTCAGCAACTGTTAGTCAGAAGTTTATTGTCTCTGGACTTGGAAATGGTATCCTGCTATCATGACTAGTAGTTGTTGATAGACGTGTCTCATTTCTCTAATCTCACTTTAAAGCCATTTAAAGCTATTCTATTCTGGATATAGGATTTATGTTAGACCTAAGTGCTTATTAGAAGGAACTGTACCTGAACGCCCAATTTGGCGCCCAAAGCAGGGTGACTGAAATGCTCCCTCCCAAAAAATCATGGTTGCTTCTCAGAGCGCAATCCTAACCTGGAGTTAGGCCGGCACAGTTAGGCCAGCCAAGTTTGGCCGGCACAAGGGCCACCGTAAAGTGTGTTTGGAACACTCTCAGAGTCAGAGAGGATGGCACAGGTTTGTATACTGGCCTCTCTGACTCTACTCCTAGAGCGGTCCAAACAAGCGGTCCCTTGTTCCGGCCAAACTCTTCTGGCCTAACTGTGCTGGCTTAACTCCAAGTTAGGATTGTGCCCTCAGTGTGCTCCCTGTATTTCAGAAAAAGGCATTCTTTTAGTGATTATAAATACTCAATAAAGTGTATTTTATTGAATAAATAGTTTTATTTATTAATTTAAAGTGTGAATACTTAAAATAAAATAAAGTGTTTTGGCTCAATATTTTTCCACGTAGGTTACCCCCTATTCAGTATTAATGGCCTCTCTTTCACTCTCTTTAATGGCCTGTCTTTCCCATCTGCCTTTGTTCCAATTTGGGATGGATGAGTGATTAGTTTCACATAGGAACAGATGAGAACAACAGATGAGAAGAACAAATGTTATATATAGCACCAAAATTTAGTCTAAGGAAAAATTTAGATAACATTTAGAGTTTTTTCTTCAGGTAAAATGTTTGTTTCAGGAGAAGGCCAGGAGCCTGTCGAGAAGTATTAGTGAAATTTTGTCAAGGGTGAGTGGGTGGATGGCTTCCTATTTCTGCACTGTAACAAGATTTTTTCTCAAGCAATGTTTGAAGTAAATTTATGTGAGGAACAAAAGTTTCAAGAAGGTTACATCCATTTTTCAGAAGGGTTTCACATATCTCTAGCTCCAAAGAGAAGGGAAAGAAAACAATAAATCTGTGCTATCCATGAGGTTTACAATCAGGAAGAGTGATATTTAATACACTGTCAGAAGTTATAGGTGTACAGCTGCTCAAATGATGTATCATAATTATAGAGCTATAGATAAATTGAAGCTAGAAAAAGAAACACGGGTTCTGAATAAAAGATGTGTAACAGCTATGAGGTAAAACACTGCACAAAAAAACAAACAAACAAAAAAACTACAAGGGCTGGTGTGCCCCTTATATTAAGAAAGCAGTAGTTTGAATGTTACCACCTTCATATGGAATGCTCTTCCACATAAGGGCCAAAATAGTGATTAAATGTCCCTAGCATCCAACACCTTGTAGATACAAATAGTAAGAAATGTTGAGCCATAGTGGCTTCTACATGGAGAACCAACACTGTGCTTTTGTGTGGCATACATGTGGATGAGGTAAAACCTGAGATGAGGAGGAGAGGTGAGTGTGGCTGTACATGTCCATGAAACATTCGTCAGCTGCTAAGTGAACTTTCCTGAGGTAACTTTGTTCGAGTTCTCTCAGGGCACAATCCTAACCTGCAGCAGAACAGCATGGGCCTGCACTGTATCCAATGCAAGTTGGATGAGGCCTGGAATCTCAACAGGGCAAGGGCACTGTTCGTGCCCTTGTCCCGCGGTAGGGGCCAGCCAGACCTATGGGCTACTCAGATCTGCATCTGCTGTATAGCGGTTCCCACACAGTCCATCCCCCTCCCAAGGCCAACCCAGCTCCTGGACCGCTCTCCCCCGCCCCATTCCTCCCTCCCTCCGTCCCTTCCCCTACCCAGAACCAGAACCTGCACCAACCAAACTTGGCTGGCGCAGAAGCAGCACACTGGCAGCTTCTGTCGACGCTGCTGGGCCGACACTGCTGCCTGTGTTGGCCCAGCAGCGGCACTTTATGTGCTTTATATTTATGGCACTTTTGCGACAGTGCGAGACAGTTGCGACTCGTATAGGCTTTACGGGTGCCTTGGATTGCGCCCACAGTGATGATAAGCTTGTCTAGGCCATACCATTTTAGACTTGCAGTGAGGGCTCATATGAGCGAATGCTTCTCCATACACAAAATCTCTTCACAAGGAAAGCCAGACACCAGGGAGTAGAATCCTAACCCAGCTTCTACGAGTCACACGAGCAGGAAACTGTGTCCAGCTCATATGACCATAGAACATTGTTTCCCAAACTGTAGGTTTGGGGACTGGGATGAAGACAGCACTGGAGTGATTGTGGGTGGTGCGAGCACCCAGGGGTTCTTACCTCATCAACAGGAAGTGCTTTCTATGCAAAAAATGGGGCTTTTTACTTCATTGGGGAAGCTGGCAGAGAGGCTTGCAGGCCTCCCAGACCTTGCCAAAGGCCCTCACCACCCCCGCATGAGATAAGAACCCCTGGGTGGCTAGAGCACCCTGATCACTGCAGCACTGTCAGGCACCCATTCTTGGGCCACTCCC
This sequence comes from Lerista edwardsae, assembly GCA_029204185.1. Taxonomy (NCBI): domain Eukaryota; kingdom Metazoa; phylum Chordata; class Lepidosauria; order Squamata; family Scincidae; genus Lerista; species Lerista edwardsae. The sequence continues at coordinate 26,660,662 of JAJKFI010000008.1, forward strand.
TTTAAAGGGGACTGTGACGCTGGAAATGTTGATCTAGAACCATGTCTATCAAGAGAACCAGGCCTTTGCTGAAAAACAGACAAGAATGAATGTAGGCCATTTAGATCTTAAGCAATTTGGACATAGGTTAACAGTATTACAATATGCAGACACAGTACACAGTAGAGTACACACACACATGTGTGTGTACATCTCTCTCTCTCTCTCTCTCTCTCTCTCTCTCTCTCTCTCTCTCTCT
>JAJKFI010000008.1:26660909-26686415 GCA_029204185.1 Lerista edwardsae
TCTCTCTCTCTCTCTCTCTCTCTCTCTCTCTCTCTCTCTCTCTCTCTCTGTGTGTGTGTGTGTGTGTGTGTGTGTGTGTGTGAAATGCTGATGTCTTTTCAGGATCCAGGCTTTCGAAATCTCATGAAATTTTAGTATTTGTTCTTTAAAAAATTGTTTTTAGGATTCCGATTTCCTATTTTCACTTGAAACACCTCCATTATATTTTATGGAAGAGTGAAAAGCAGAGCAGACAAAATAAATATTAAAATGCCAAGAAATATTCTTTTATTTTAATATTTTTACCTCACGTTTCCCTTTCACAACAAAAGTCCCAAAGTGGTTAACAATAGTAAGATACAATATGCAATTAAAATAGGGTGATACAGTAGTTACAAGGGGCACATTGATAATTTATGTGCTGGTTTGGGTGATAGTTATCTGACCAGCCCCATCTTCATGCAATTAGGACTGCTTATACTGTGTGCATTCATCCCATGCCCCTCTGGACATGATCCAGAGCTGTTGCTTAATTGTGAGAATATGGGCACAACCCGAACCTGGAGTTAGGCCAGCAAAATTTGGCTGGCACAAGAGCCATCGTAAAGCTCGTTTGGTCCACTCTGGGAGGGTGGCACATGTCTGTGTGCTGGCCTCTCTGACTCAGAGAGTGATCCAAACATACTTTACGGTGGCCCTTGTGCCTGACAAACTTTGCTGATCTAATTTGTGCTGGCCTAACTAGCAGGTTAGGATTGTGCTCTATGTGTGGTAGGGCTGCCAATTCTGACTGAAGCTATTTCTGGAGATTTATCTCCCAACCTGATTAAACACTGGAAATTTCTGGAGGCTCAGTTAAAATTTCCAGGATTGCTTTCTGTAGTCACCTGGAAATTAATGCTAATTCCTAGAGGGTCTAAGGACAGTCCTGGAGGGTTGGCAGCCCTACTGTATGAGTCTCAAAACTGCCCTCTACACAGAATTTAAATTAATTTAAACCGCTATTTTAATCAAGTGTGGAGGGATGGTTCAGACAACCCCTCCCCACCATATAATTAAATAATGTTCCGGGTGTGCTGGAAGGGGAACGGGATGTATGCACTTTGGAACATGCAGTTCTAATTATGCGAAGTCAGACAAGTAATGCCTGTATTGGCCCAATGCCTTCTTTCTGTGATGGGCATAATCCACTATAAGCTGAAATCTAGAAGCTGGAGTTTTGAACTACTGTGCTTCTCTTTTCTGTTCAGGAACTTGCCCACCACCAATGGCATTCCCAAAGGGGAACAAAGCGGTAGGTTTTGCAGGGCCTTTCAATATGCCCTGTAGGCTGCCCCTCACCATCAAAACCATTCCTGGCGGCAAGAGCAATGCAGAGGAGATGCCTCTGTATTGCTCTCGCTGCTGGGAATGGCTCTGAAGGAGAGGGGGACAGGCAGCCTGCAGGGCACATTGAGGCCCTGGGAAAGACACTGCCCACCTCCCAAAAATTGATATACAAGATTTCCAAATAGTTTGACCTGTAAAAATGAGATTTTTTACCCCTTTTCAGAAGGGTTTAAGGATGCAGACTGGAGGGAGTTAATGGTTACTACAGACTTGAAAGTGGAATGATAAAAGAACCATTGCCTGTGTGCATACTCATCTTGGTACTGCTTCTATTCACGGGTTTCACAATTTTTAGTGCTTTAAAACCCTACAAAGCACAATTGATTGTAGGTGACAGTGGGACAAAAGAAATGAATGTGTATGCCCCAGGAAAGGATGCCTTTTTCTTCATACCACTTTCAGATCTCTGAAAATAATCTATTGTTTGTGTCCACTCGTACTTTCATGAAAAGATGCAATTTTGTCAGATTACATCTCATCAATGACAGTTGAGTTTTGTTATTTCTCTCTTTTAAAAACATCTTTTTGTATAAATTCTGTGCATTGTACATAAGTGCATTGAGGTTTGCTGGAGACCATTCTCTTTGCTCTCCCATTCTTTTTATGAACCACATAACCAACTAATTGTCATAACATTAATGTGGCATGGGGCAGAGTCCTTTGCATGCTTCCTCAGTGATGTGGTCTATTGGGAGGATTAGATGGTGCCAGGACTTTTGGAACTATTGTAGATATGAGGCCAGTTGCTCAGACTATACTCTTTTTACATGGCATTGGAAGGTAGAGTGAGAAGTTACAACTGGAGCATGTGAAACCTCCTTCTGCTGAGTCAGGTCATGCTGAGTCAGGTCATCAACCTCAATGGCTACACACTGACATTCAGCAACTCCTCAGGGTTTCAGACAGGGGATGTTCCCAACTGTACTTGGAGGTACCAAGTAATCAACTTTAATTAATAATTTAATTAATCCATAGCATCTGCTGTACTTCTGAGCAACTGCCATTTTTTTAAAGGCAAAAGTGTCCCCGTCCATTTTTACTGCAGTGAGTTCACAGTTAAATATTGATGGTAGCATTTGCGTTACAGAACTGCAAATCATCTGATAAAGAACATTGGCTCTGTCAGTCCATGAGAAATAAATGGGAACTTTAAGAAATGTCTTGTGGTTGAGAAATCCAACACAGTGTGTTCTTGGTATTTATTCTCATTAGCTGTTCTTGTACTGTTTTACTCCATAAGGACTGTATGCTTTTCTTTTTTACTTTGCTAAGGATTTTATTCTTTTGGGGGGGGGGGGCTGGAGAAAATCCACAGAGTGCTGGATGATAATACATCCAAACCACCAGCTCCTTGTTAAGAAAAAGAAAACATTTTGTCTCTACAACGAAACTGCTACTCTCCTGATAAACATGTTGCCAGATTTCTTTCACTGCAGACAAGTGTATTTCTCTTTAAACCAACAAACTAATACTGTTCAATCCCAGTGGCATTAAAGCAAGAGCTTTTAGGAGAAAATGCCAAGTATTTAACATTATAAATTACTTTGGAAACACCCACTGTCTAAGGTAACTAGTTTTTTCCTATGTCAACTTTCCTTTGTGAAATGCTCTAGGGGAAGAGATGAATGTTCTAGAGTCACAGGCAGCCCCTGGACAATTTCACAAACCACTAGAGTGTCTTGAAAGTGGTCAGCCAGATTTGCCAAAGGAGGAGCTGATCCCAAACGACAAGCTCAAAGGATACTATATTAATTTGTCAGAGTTTTTGCCATCTTTGCTGTCCTTACTCACAGTTCAGTGGAGTTTCTGGGGATGTCCCGTGGCACGTAGGTCACCTTGCTCTCCTGGCAAGTGAATACTGCCCTCTCCGTGCACCAGCAGATAGGGTGCTGGCATCCTGAGCAGGCCCCCAAGAGAAGCAGCAGGCTGAGGCAACACAGAGGCATGCTTGCCTCTACATTGCCCTCTCCCTCAGTCATTGAGAGAACAGCTCTTACTCCTTTGGGCTGCACATCTCAAAAGCACTCCCTCCACTGAAGCCCCGCCTTCAAAGGCAGTGGTGAATCATGTGGATTCATCATTAGGGAGGACCTGACATGGTCTGGGCTTTGTCCAGATCTCAGGGAAGGTGCAGAGATGCTGCATATGCTGAAAGGCCACACAGATATGCAACCCTCAGGCTGTGCACACTTTCCTGCGAGTAAGCCCCATTCAAGGTATTAGGACTTACTTCTGAGTAACTGTTAATTCTGAGTGACTTCTGAATAAATTAAGAGGACTGTGCTCTTAATTTGTTTAGTGAGAAGAGCACAAACCTGTTTGGGATTGTGAGATGATCTTTTCTGTAATCTGGGATCTTTTCACAGAGAACTGGTTATGGATTCCATGCTGACATACCTTAACACTCTTGTTGTTGTTTGTAAATTAGTGTCTGCTTTCTTGAATTTGACGTGGAATTTCTCAATTTTAAATAATTCATTGCCCACCATTTCTATCCTGTAAGCCAAAGTAGCTCACATGGGGTTCCCAGGCAGTGCCCCCCACCCATACACACACACACACACACACACACACACTGAGCAGACATACTCCTCAGACACAGGGCAAGAAGTTTAGGACTGACTTGCTTCTGAGGTCTGACCTCTTACCTGCTTCTCTTGTCTGATGCTGTGACGGTCAGGGAAGGGCCTGCTCCATATCTGGTCCCCTACAGAGGCAGGATTGGTCATCATGCAGGAGAGGGCCTTTTCAGTGGTGGAAACAACTTGCCCCAGGAAGATCATGTGACCTTCCACCCTCTCTTCCTGTAGGAGACTGAAAATGCTAAGAAGAAAGAAAAGGGCCTGCCCATTTCCCCAGTTTGGAGAGATCCTTCTGGAGCTCTTCACAATCCCTTCTGGTTTTCACCATATGCTGGAAGGCATGTGGCCTGGGGAGGGGGGTAGAGTTTGGATGGAGGCCGCATCTAAGCCTCCATCCCTGGGCCGCATGGCTCCAATTCAGGCTGTGCGGCTTGCTCAAACTTGTGCCTGATATATGTATACACAGTGGTGTCATCTAAATGATTTAAGAACAGGTACTCACTTTTGATTGGCACGTGTCGGGACCCGCCCACCGGAAGTGACGTCATAAGCCAGAAGTGATGTCGTGGCAGGAAGTGACATGAAAAAAGCCCTTTTTGAGGCCTCAGATGATTTTAAACTGACCCAACAGTTGCAACAGTATTCCACAGCACCCCCAGAACATGTTAAGGAGGCCTGGCATCATGTTAAAACCCCAGAGCAACTCATTTTTCAGTGGCAAGGAAAGGAAAGGCTCCGCTCGCTGCCTGCCTGCCTGCCTGGCTCTGAGAACATGCAGGCAACTCAAACATGCAGGAAATTCAAACGTTGCAGAGGGCGGAGTCGACGAGTGGGTGGGCGAATGGGTGGGGCCAGCTGTAATCCTAGAAACCGGTACTCGCGTACCCCCGCGTACCCCCTGCATGACATCACTGTGTATACACACACACACCCGCTATTGAAAAGCACCTGCATATCAACTCTGCCAGTCTGAGAAAGACAAAGAAAACATTCAGAACAAAACTCAGTCTGATGTCAAGTGATTTGCGACAGTTATTTAGCTATCATAGGTCCAAGTTGACCCACTTGCACCATGGAGGCTTACCTCGAGATAAGGGAACAATGGTTTCCTTACCTAGAATAGAATCCCTGGATTGCCCCCCTCATAGGATACAGTAGTTGCCATTTTGGTGCAGCTGCATCCATGGAGGGGGAATAGGATTGGGCTGTCAGTGTGTCTATGCTAAGCAGATGTGAACCCAGGTCCTAGTATACTCATTGTATCACAATCTAGTTATCACAATCAGCATGAAATGGTGAACCAGTTTCTTGGCTGTACCACTCTTAAACTTCAAATGGGAGCTCATTTGACTGAATGTCCTCCACTTAAAAAAAATTCCCTGCACTTAGGAAGCCAGGGAGAAATCTTGTCTGGAATGCTTCTTTTCTAGTTTTCTATGTGAATTGATATTTTGTGTGCTTGTAAAGAACATTACATCACATGAGGCTAACACGTGCAATCTGAAGTACTATACACCGGCAGCAGATTTACTATATCATCTGATGGTTGTGGAAAATAGGTTCCAGAAACCATCTTCAGAGGAAAATCCTCTGTTGTGCACACAATGTTCCCAAATCATATGTGCTTTGGTTGCCCCATATATGAGATATTGCTGCTTGCTTTTCATTTCAAATCTTGCAAAGAATTTCAGTAGGACATGTAAACAAACCGGCAGGCACACAGTAATCTCTCTGTCTCTCCTTCTGACTTGGACTAATTGGCACCAGACAAACATATATTATCTCAATGAATATACTTTCAGCGTTGCTTAGGTGCTAAAAATTGCTGTACAGTTGTGACTCGGTATCTGATAGTATTTCAAAGAAACACTGGCTGGGGAAAGAGAATGAGTAGCTCTGTAGGCATAATACAGTTGAAAACCACAGACACTAAATCAGCAAAGAATTCACAAGGCTGAAATGGAGTCACTAGGGCATAGACGTGAAGTTCATCAAGGACCACAGAGATTGTTTACTCTGATCTTTTCATTTGGCAGGGACCAAACTAAATCCCACAGCTTTCTAATCAATTCAGTTTAGATGACCGTGGGGTGGGGAGAGATAAAAATTATGCACAGATGGATGATGTGGACAGAAAGAAGTTTTTCTTTTTCTTCTCTCATAATAGTAGGGCTCAGGCTGTGGTGTCATCCAAATGATTTAGGAACAGGTACTCACTTTTGATTGGCACTTGTCGGGGTCCGCCCACCAGAAGTGATTTCATAAGCTGGAACTGATGCCTTGGCAGGAAGTGGGGTCAGAGCTGGAAGTGAGGTCATGACAGGAAGTGGGGTCATAGCCAGAAGTGAGGTCATGATTGTTGCCATGGATCTGATCACGTTTGTAATAACTTCAGCTTGTGGTTAGTGTTGATGTAACTTCTATTGCTTTGCTTTCTAGAGATGTGTATATACATATTTGGCTTCAACTGTTCCCTGGTTAAATAGCAGGCTAGACTGTACTAGATTGTGAGCCCTTTTGGGACAGGGAGCCATTTAATTTTAATGTTAAATGCAAGGAGCCGGCAAGGAGCAGGAGGGGGAACGGGCGACCAAAAAAAGACTGCATGGGGGCTGGGGCTGGGAGGAGGCTGCAGGAGGAACCGGGATGCTGGATCTGCGCGGCTGGAGGGAGCGGGAGCCCCAGGCAGCCTACTTTCTCACGCTTGCTGCGTTATTCCCAGGTCTCCCTCACTGCTGCAGCAGCTGCTGCCGCCTCCGGTCCTCTCGCTCCGCTGCTGCCGCCACCACCACACTGCCTGCCTGCCTCCTCACAGAAAGTGCAGGCAATGGCTGCGGGCATGCAGTACGCATGCGCAGCTGCTGAGCCAACCAGCCGATGGGGCCAGCTTCGAGTGGGCGGGGCCAGCTCAACTTCTAGGAACCGGTACTCGCGTAGTGGTGCGTAGTGGGTGCATGACATCACTGGGCTCAGGGCATCACAATGGAGCTGTAGATACAGCACAGACCAAAGGAAATACTTCTTTAGAATGTGTAACTAGGTTTAGAATTTTGTTGCTGCAAGATGTGGAAGTGGCCATTGGCTTTGACGGCTTTAAAGGAGATTCATGGCAGCTTGCCACTGAATACCAACTGCTGTGGGGGGAATCAATTAGGATGGGAAATGCCCATTTCCTGCTTCTCGGTTTCTTCCTGTGGGCAGTACAGGAAGCTGGATGCTGGACTAGATTCATCGCAGACCTACCATTGGGCGGGTTGTGGGGCAAGGACCCCAAGGTGTGGAACTCCTGGGGTTGGCGGAAGGCAGCAAATAGGCACCTTGCCTCTTGAAGAGGCACACAGTTTCTGCCCGCCCTCCCTCCCTTGACCCTGTATGGCTCCGAAATGGAGGGCGTGTCAATGGGCGGGGTGGGGTAGAGAGCTGATGTTATGGGCTCAGAGTGTCAATCTGGCCCCTGGGCAGAGTGTGGGCTGGGTGCACCACTGGACTAGACTGCATCTGTTCCAGCAAGTCTCCTATTTTCTTAATGTGAACAAAGCACAGGTTCCATCATAACATCAAACCTAGAATTGAAGGGAAACAATCAAATCGACCATTCCCCACCCCCATGGTCAAGCAGGTCCTTTGAAAGTGCTGCCCTTGGGAATGCATGAGCAAAGTTTCTTTGTTACTAGCCTTCACTGAATATAAAAATGAAGTGTAAGAACCAATATCCTTGCATATGTAATGCCAAAGTGTTGCATGTAGGGCAGTTACAAACCTATTTCCTCCCATTGGCGCGTTTGCACGCCAATTTATAATTTAGAGATTTTCAAAAGTGGCTTCACTAAATGATCTGAAACTTGCACGGTAAACAGTGTAAGGATATACCTTTTTAGAGATACAGTGTTTTGACTGTTTTGACTATCCACCATGTCGTCAGTGAAGAAACAGGGGCAGAATTTTGAGGTTTTTTTGTTTTATGGGGGGTCGTTTTGTTCCCCCCAAATCTGAAATGAAAGTTGCCATTTTGGCTTCCTATGTTAGGGCAAGGGCTAACCTTTCTCACTGAGTCAACTTTAAAGCTTTCATGTACAATTATCACCTGTAATTATTTTTTAAATAATTGGTGCACTATTGCGCCGATGGGACTTCCCACATCTATTTCCATTCAAACTGTGTATTTCTTTGTAGGGCAATAATCTTTGGGGGACAAGTTAGGTGAAAACTTAGAGGATAACAATTTCTTTAGGGTGGGAGGGCAGGCATCACTGCAGTGTTTACCTGAGTGGTCCTGATAGTTGATTTTGGAGATGTGCAGGAAGGCAAGGCATTCAGCTAGTATAGGTGATGAGCTGTTAGAAGAATTACCAAGGCCAGAACTGACAAAAAATCTGCATAAGGCTCTCCTATTGTTTATTCTAACCACTGACCATTCACAAGCCATTTAGGACAATTACCTGACAATTCACAAGCCTTTACCATTTACCTGTCCTGTACCATTTGCCTTCTGGTAAAAACCTACTCTGAGGGAAAAAAACCATGATGGTGCTTCTGTGCACCCATGACACACGTACACAGGTTGCAGGCACTGGCATGAGTACCTAGGGTCCAATCCTATCCAACTTTCCAGTGGTGATCCAGCTGTACCAGTGAGGCATGTGCTGCATCCTGCAATGTGGAGACAGTCGCAGAGGTCTCCTCAAGGTAAGGGAACAAATATTCTCTTACCTTGGGGCTTCATTGTGGCTGCATCAGCACTGAAAAATTGAATAGGATTGGGCACTTAGTTGCTTCACCGCAGCATGACCCAATCAGTGACACAAGAACAGGAACTGATACTAGTGATGAATTACATTAGTGGTACAAGAGCAAAGAGTGTGGTAAAATCAGTCTTGTCAATGGTGCAAGAAGGCAGAACGAGATTCAAATAATATTCCTCCAAATCAGCACTCTGGACATAGTCCAAAAGCTACTGAAGAGTCAGGCTTCCAGGCTCAGCATAGGGTTCTCATAGTGGGGTGGGAGCTGGGGTTCATGGTTTTGCTCTATTTCACATAGGAATTATCCTTCTAGCAACTAAGCTGGAAGCTGGGGTTGATGCTTTTGCTTTGTTTCACATAGGAATCATCCTTCCAGCAACTGAAGGGTTTATGAAAGGTTATTTCTTGCCTCTGTACTGTGGGAGCTCTGTTCTGTGGGAGCAGAACAGCAATAGAAGACAAATCAATGAAAAAGATACCTTTCCCCCCTCAAACTGTTCAAAGCTTATTCTCGGGCTGGGGTGGGAGGGAACCTCAAAAGGTGAACTCAGGTTTGGCCTATATCTCAGTATATTGGAAGCTGCAAGCTGCAGAAGCCAGCTCTATGAAAAAATAGGGTTTTTTCAAGATGTTTATGTAGCAGAGAAGGGTCAAGATAAATCCAGAAGAATTCTGTCTCCAGCTCATTACAGGGCATGAAAAACAAGTAGCAGCCTGTACTAGCTTGCAAAACACCTAATTTAGCTGTAGCAGCAGTCAAAGCTAGGCCAAAAATTCAACTTTGCAAGAAGGGACTTCTTACTTCGGGATCTGCACTCTGGGGCCTCCTTCTGTAAATTCTTGAAGTAGGCAAGCTGTATGCTTAGTGAACAATGTGTTTTTTAAAGATTTTCAGGGGTAAGGGTAGCTTTTTTCCAACATTTCCATAGAAATTGATACACAGCACCATGGATAGTGCAAAGGAAAACATTATGGTTTTAGTCCCATTGGCGCTCAACCGCGCCAATTTCAGTTCAGGAGTATGGGAACACTTTGACATGGTTCCAAACACATATTTACCTGAGTGGGGGGCCCCTGTACATATTTCAAAGTGCAACAGAAAAAGTGATGCACTAACGCACCTATGGGAGCTTAGACAGATGGGTGTGCTTTTCACCACAGCGCATGATGCTGAAGCAAGGAAACAGAACAAGGAAGAAGCAAGGAAGCAGAGTAGGAAGAGAACCTTCCACTTTCCCCCAAATAGGCTTATGCATTGGTGGCTTCTTTGTCCTCTATTGCACCTTGGTCTGTCACTGGCCCTCCCTGCTCTTGCTTCCCTCTGCTTTGTTCCTGCCTGCCAGCCTCCACTCCCTGGTCCGCTCCAGCAATCTGACACCTCTGTAGAATCTGAAAATTCTCAATTTTTTTTCTTAGGCGGAATCTTGACATTTGCTTTGAATTTTACCTTTACAAAATGTCAGTGCCACTTTTCTGCTCTTATGGATCTGGCCCTTGGACCATTAGTGATTCTACAAGTTGGGAATGATTTCTTACACTGCATTCCTGATTCATTTCTGTCTTTTTTTTCTTCACAGTGTAACTTTCATTGTACCCTGCAATGCATAAACCTCCTCTGTGACTCCTCATTTCTTGACCCCATGCTGCTTGGGGAAAACCAGCTCAGCATGAAAGCAAAGAAAATCTCAGCATTGATGGAGACATGAAAGGCAAAGAGCAGCCTTCCGGGAAATGCATTTTATTCTGACACTTAATGAAATAAATAGAGAGGTAAAAATGACAAATTAACATTTGTTAAACTCTTCCCAAAAAGATGCAAATAAGGAACTAATCCCTGTAGTGGACTGATGAAAAAAGAAGGGAAATATGAAAGCATTGTGCAATTACTGAAGGTTATTAATATTGATAGAAGACAGTAAAAATGGCCTAATTATTTGACAAGTACGAAAAGATGCTGATGAGGGCTGAAGCAGAACCGGGGTTTAATGGGAAATTGTGAAGTCCATAGGCAGAGCTGCTGTGTGATTTTTTTTTCACTGCAAGAGGTTTGTTGGGACATCATCCAGGTCATAGAGAAAATCTTGGCAAGATCAGGGCTAGAGTAGGCAATCATGAGCTGTAGGGTGTAGCCATGATCTGAATAGAGATTAGATAGGATCAGGTCTACAAGCAGCATGGCAACCAGGCAGAAGAAAGGCAAATGCTATGCTGTCAGTGTACACCTTATTTTAGGTCAGACCATGACTAGTTGTGGGTCTTGATGCACTACTTGGTATCAAGTAGTTACTGATTAGCTGTGTGTGTGTGGGGGGGTACCACCTACTGAAATATCTTTTTTTATGCAAATAAGCAGTGGTGTCATTCAGCCGGAACGGCCCGGAACTCCGTTCCGTTTCCTCCGCGGAGGTCCCGGGCCGCTCCGCTGCCTCGGAGGACGGGCGAGCTGCTGCTGGGCCCGCCCGCCCTCCCTTGCGCTTGGAATCGCTCTAAAATGGAGCGATTCCGGCGCGGTGAGGCTTGGGGGGGCGTGGCAGCCCTCCGCCATAGGGGCGGAGGGCTGTCAATCATCCGAGCGTTCCGGTACCTGGCGCGCTCGGATGACATCACTGCAAATAAGTATGATTGTTGAATTTTGATGTTACAATTCAGTGATGGGACAATGCAGTTAATTTTGGGGGCAGATTGGCCTTCCCCCCATGATGCCAATCCTGGGGTCTGTGCCTATCTCCTTTACCTATCAGCGATCCTGATGCAGGACCCTTGGCATCCTGCATCAAACAGGCAATAGGCCCTTCTTGCTTCTTGTGGCCAGTACCAGTTACTGCCTCCAATCTTGGGCCCAACTGAAGCCCCACCTACTTGTTCTAGATCACCCAGCAAAAGTTGCAAGAGCATGGGTATCCAGGTGCCTCGACCCATGGATCTTTTGAACAGGTTGTCCTTGGTCAGGGAGATCATGTCTGAACTGGTTGCCTGCCCAGGGGTTGCCCTTAGATGGGCCTGTACAGGGGTGCTGGAGGGTTTTCCCTTGCCTTCTTTCTTTCTTCCTCTGGCCCTGACCTGCTTGAACTGAATACTCCCACACCACCACCACCTCAATTGGGCTTAGGTATGCTTGTTTAGATGGGGATCCTATACCATCTGGCCCCGCAGCTCTGTAGTACTTGCTTGTTGAATTGGGATCAGCCCAGTTAACCCAGAGCCAGGTTTGATCACCCCAAGTGGATCAACCACTTTCTCGGGGGCAAGGGACCCTTCTCATTGGCTCCTCTCACTATGTACTAAAGAAACCTGGAAAAGGCAAGGTCCCTGATTGTTCATACAGAAGCTAAGAAAGCTAAGTTCATACAGAAGCTATGCATGTTCATACACATGCACAAGAAACAGGAGTTCCTGCGTGCATGCATTATAACATGTGCATAACTACGTGCATGCATTATAACATGTGTCTCCCAAGATTTTTCATTCTTTTTATTTACATTAAAATGCATTACCCACATCTCTAAAACATTTTCTTTTGCTCAAGGCAATTCAGAAATCATATTAGAATTTCTTTTTAAAAAAAATAGGAACCCACATTGTACAATGGAAAAATACTTTGGCTTTTGTGATATAGTTAAATGTGAAAAAGTATTGGCTAATGATGGGTCCTAGTTTCTATTCCTGTCCAGCGAAGGATTTAAAAAAGAAGAATGGTGTGTGGATGTGCCTTTTATGGTTTTGTTGTTGCATTTTATTGTATTGTTTTACTCTTTCAATTATACATTGCCCTGGGAACATATGCTGAATGGTGGTTGATAAATGCATTAAACAACAAAACAAACAGATAAATTATTCAATCTGCAATGAACCAGAGCCAAACAGCACATTGACATCTGCATTTTGTAAACCTTGATGGTTTGGCCTCCTTATCAAACCTGTCAAGAAAAAAAAAAGTTCTAACCACTCCCTTTCCCAAGATCCTGTTACAGCCACTTATTTGTAACAAGGATGAGGCTTTTAGGAAGCATTAATTGAGCAGCAAGCAGAGTTCCCCAAGTTCACTCAAAGATTGTGGAGCAGCAACCCTTTGCATTCTGATTTAGGAAAAAAAATCTCACAATTTCAATTGGACTTGCTTCTGAGCAAATAGATGTAGGATTGGGAACTGAATGGAAAGCATGAGAGGGAAAAACAATGTAAAAAACATAACCTATCATATTGCTTTTAAAAAACCACCAGTCTGTATGTTTATACTTCCTGCCTCCCTGTGTAGCCTATGATGTCTAAAAATATATTCCTCTCTCTACTTGACCTCGTATTGCTTAAGACAAACCAGATCTGCATGTGAAAAAGAAATGCTCCAAATGAATTGAGACATAAAATATTCAGAGAACCCTACTGGGAAATGCAGCCTATCTGGATGGTTCATTAAAACAGAGCGCATAAGGAGAAATGGGGAAAAAATGTAGCATTTGCAGAAGTCTCCAAATGGGACACAAACTGTTCTAAAGAAGTAACAGAAACACAGAGATGAACCAGGTCAGTGATGAATCAGGGGTCAAGAGAAAACTTTACAAAAGATGCAGGGAGTATATTATTTGGTTTACATTTTGGCCACTTATGTGGCTCCCATGTGTGGTAGGGCATGGGATCAAACATTGAGGTAGTATGCATGCTTTCCCATGTTGTATGCAGAATCTATATATATAAAAGAGAACGTGAGTGTGTTTGTGTGTACATGGGTTTGTGTGTACGTGGGTTTGTGTGTTTGTACGTACATATGTTCCACATAGGCTCCACAACGCCTGGAGCAATTGACACCAAACCTGGCACGCATACACCTCGCAGCCTGGCGACAAACACTGGGGGGGTCAGACCCTTCCTAGCACCCCTGGGGTTGGGGGTGCGCAGGGGGTGTAACGTAAACATGATCGAAAACGGCCGACATTGGTGTCAAATTCGTCGTTTCCAGGGTTGCCGAGATGAGCGGTGACACTCCCGACACCGTTTGACTCTGGGTTTGCCCCCCCTCAGTGTGGGGGGCAAGAAGGGGTGCAAAACAAAACGTCCACCATGCCCTCTTGGAATGCCAGGACCGATTAGCACCAAACCCGGCATGCGCAAGCCTTGAGGCCTCACCACAAGCACTGCCCTATGGCCTGGCGACAAACACTGTGGGGGTCAGGCCCCCTGGTGCCCCCGGGGGTGGGGGTGCGCAGGGGGCCCCACATGAAGATGGTCGAAAACGGCCGCAATTGGCATCGAATTTGTAGGTTCTGGGGTCGTCGGGATGAGCAGCGATGCTCCCGATGACATTGGAGTCCGGGTTTGGCCCCCCCTCGGCATGGGGGGTGAGAAGGGGTGCAAAACAAAATGTCCACCATGCCCTGCTGGAACGCCTGGAATGATGCGCACCAAACTCGGCATGCACATGCCTTGCGGCCTGGCAACAAACACTACAGGGGTCAGCCCCCCCTAGCGCCCCTGGGGGTGGGGGTACGTGGGGGCCCCCACATAAAAACGGTTGAAATTGGCTGGAATTGGCATCGAATCTGTAGTTTCCGGGGTCGCCGGGATGAGTGGCGACACTCCTGACACCGTTGGAGTCTGGGTTCGGCCCCCCTCCGCATGGGGGGGTAAGAAGGGGTGCAAAACAAAATGTCAGAAATGACCGACATTACTGTCAAATCCAGTTTTCGGGGTCGCTAAGCTGATGGGTGACACTCCCAATGACATTTGCTACCTGGGCAACGCCGGGTACCAAAAAGCTAGTAGGTTCATACAACTTGTGATCAACCAAAAAGAGCACAAATCCTAAACTATTGTATTCATGGAAGATGAAGTTATTGCACTTGGAAATAGAAAAAGTGAACGAACACATTCCAAGTGGCACAGAATGTTGTCCTGAAGGATATTTCTTAATTGATGCTTTCCATTGGTTTTGTGATGGTACCTAATCACAGTGGTCTTCAAAGTCCTACTCCAGTGGTCAGGGAACAGGGGTAAATTACCCCAAATGGGGTAAAAATGAAATTCCTGGGGGTAATGGACAGCTAGGTGTATGCCCCGCCCCCTTTTCCCTCATCCTTCCTTCATGACCAACGTTCTCTCTTCTGACCAATGGGAAGTTCCTCTCACGCTTGATGGATTTCCCTTGCTTCCAATAGGAGATTAGAAGCGGCAAGGTACTTGGCCCCCAATAGGCAGCGTTCCCCTCCCTTCCCAGGTGGCGAAGAAGGCCGTGGTTATTGATCCCGCTGCTGGTAGAAGGAGAAGGAAGCAACAGCAGAGAAAATGGTGGCCGTGGCTGCAACTGTGGCGGTGCCGGGTGATGGGGGAGCCGGCGAGGCCAAGCCTATTCCGGGCAGCGAGGCTGGCGCAGACCTGCTCCCGGCTGGCACTCAGGCAGCCGTAGAGTCGGCGGTGCTCGACACCAGGGAAGAGCCCAAACCAGCTCCGGGTGGGGAGGCCGAGGAGCTGCCGCCGTCGCCGCCACCCAGGAGCCCAGCAGGGACGCAAGACGTGCAGGTGTGGGGGAGGCTCTGGTGAGCGGCTGAGGTGTGTGTGTGCATGTGCCTGCAGGCGTGTGTGTGTGTGTGTGTGTGTGTGTGTGTGTTGAGAGGACTTCTGTGGACGTGCCTCTTTGCTTGTGAGCAGCTAGGGCTCTCCCTGGGTTTGCCTTGTCTTGCTGTCCCAAGGAGTGGGGCGGCTGGGCGAGCGAGCGGGGGGAGGGCTGGGGTGCCTGCCCCTGTGCAAGGAGTCAGGGACACAAAGAGAGGCGGGAGGCAACGAGGCAAGGCGAACAGCAGAAAACAAAAACAAAATCAGAACTGCTGTTGCTGGCCTGTGTGTGTGTGTGTGTGTGTGTGTGTGTGTGTGAGTGAGTGAGAGAGAGAGAGAGAGAGAGAGCGCCAGCCAGCCAGCCAGCCCCAATCTGAATTCATTATAGAGAGAAATCTTAAGTCCAAGCACCTAAACCTGTTGTCAAAAAGGTAAGCTAGTTGTAACCCAGAAGGGTTGAATTCTATTCTCTCAAGGTCTGCAGGTGTACCCAAACTCTTTACAACTTCATATTTACATAGCATTAATTAAGCTCATTAATCAAATAAAAAGCAGTGGGTTCCAATATGTAATTTTTTTCTTTTGTTCTGGCGGGGGGGGGGTAACGTCAAGGGGGTAACATTGGCGTATCTAAATATATTTTGGGGTAAAAGTTAAAAAAGTTCCCTGACCCCTGTCCTACTCAGACTTTGAAGACACTGTAAGTCAGTGGTTCTCAACCTGGGGGTCGGGACCCCTTTGGGGGTCGAACAACCGTTTGATAGGGGTCGCTGAAGGCTCCCTCTCGCTGCCTGCCTGCCTGCCTGGTCTCCGAGGCGAAACGGCGGAGGAGGAGGAGGCGGCGGCGCTGCTGCCCCTCAGCTCCCTCCTCCTTGGCCAGCGCCGGTGCCTGCAAGCCTCCCGGTCGCTCAGCGGCAGCTGCAGCCACTGAGGCTCTCTGTCATGTCTGTCTGTGCGGGGGAGAGGGAGAGGATGGGCTGCGAGGAGCTGAGGCGGGGCCTGTCCGCCGACACTCGCTCGCGCTCCCTCACACACACACACCGCCCCAGTGACAGGTGCCGCGCGAGGGTCCAACCAGGAGCAGCAGCAGCAGCGCCCCCCCGCGGAGCCTCTCCCCCTCTCCCACCCAACCCGCTGTGGCCGCTGCGTGAAGGAGCCTCCGTGCACTTGTGGAGGACCTCTGGGTTACAGGACTGGCAGGGAACGGGGTGGGGAGGCGAGAGGGTGCTGCCGCCGCCGCCGCCCTGTCTGAGTGCAAAAACCCTCGAGGGCTCCCCGCATGGGGGGGGCGAGTAGCCGCTCTCTGAGGAGGCGCCCTCTGGCTTCTTCTCACATGCCTGGCGCCTACTCTCGGAGCTTCGCTCAACTCGCTGGAGCGTGGGCGGTGACCGGTCTCGTGCGCTCGCTGTTCAGCCGCCCTTGTCTGCCCGCGGGAGGCGGTGGCAGCAGAACCTCGTGCAACCCACCCCTGGCCGGGACAAGCCAGCGAGCCAGCGGTCTATGGGAAAGCCCTGAACTTCAGTCACGCTCTCCGGAGTATCTCAGCAGGATGAGGAAGAGACCCTTCGCGCAGGCTCAGGGCGGTTCGCGATGCCTGCTGGTGCTCTGACCCTAGTTATAAGCAGACAAGCCAAAAAGTTCCCGGATTCGAAGGGAGCGTTTGCAAACTGCAGTGTCCTTCAACAATTGTGCACCATTTAATGGGCCTGAAATGTTCCGTGCAGCCCTCCCCGTTTCCAGGGGGACTCTCCTAAACTTCATGCTTGGTGGGTCGCAAGCTAAGCTCACACTTCTCAGACCTGAGTGTCAGCGCCCAAGCCTATGCATGCCTACTCCGAAGTAAGGCCCATTATAGTAAATGGGGCTTACTCTCAGGTAAGTGTGGATTGGATCGCAGCCTTTATGCCTATTTCGTTTCCTCGCCAGTAAGACCAGCATTTTCTGCCCAAGGAGCCATAGTAGTTTATTTGGGAGGGCAGCCTGCAGTTCTTTATACACTTCAGTGGGAGTAAGGCCCATTGGACACAATGAGGCGCGGTGGAAGCATGCATGAGATCAGGGCTGCAAAACCATCAATGTACAGTACAGTGCACTGCACTTCCATGCATAGTTTGCTCAGAAACAAGTTTGGCTGTGTTTGGTGGTACTTAGTCCCTAGTAAGTTCCAACAGCAGCAAGCCACCAGGGTCGGGCTGTGAAACTGCCAGATAAACTATTTCTGCCTTTGGAAGCATTCTTTCCTCCTTTATCATGTTTACTCTTAGCCTCAATGAAGTTGAAGTCTTCTTCCTTTTCTTGTCCTCTTTTCCCCATCTTTCATGCCCGATTGTACTACAACCACAGGTACATGACTGTACATCTTGCGGATGTTTCAGGGCGACAAAATATCCTGCATTAGTTCTGATGCAGTTAAAATGTCAGTGTTTCAGAGACTGAAATAATATCTAATTTCCTGCTCTTGTTAACATGTCACATTTTAATGCCACTTCCTTGAGCTCCATTTAAAAAAATAAACAGGATGCGGCAGAATCTGTGGTGACCTTGCGACTTTCCAAAAACACTAAAAGCAAGGCATACAAGTCCAAAGTAGGGGTTCCCAAACTGTGGGTCAGGACTCACCAGTGGGTCATGGGCAGTGATGTCATTCAGGGGGAATGGACCAGAACGGGCGTTCCGGATCCTAACGGGCTCCGTGGCTGGTTCCGGGTTCCCGAAAAGTGCCAATCAAAAGTGAGTTCCTGTTCCTAAATCATTTGAATGACACCACTGGTCGTGGGTCGCGAACCAATTTCAGGTGGGTTGCAAAGCACCTAGAGCAGCCATATTGAAAATATGAAAAGATGAGATGCTGGAAAGGGGGAGCTGTGTAGTTGTTTTGCTTTTGTCAAGGGTGTAAACAGGCTTTTTTTCCCCTTTCTGACTCACTTTGAATTTGGAAAATGGCTGAGAAGTAACCCAACTTCTTGCTGCATTCTCAGGAAAGCAGCAGGCTCTGGTGTCACAATGATGGCACATCCAGCCATGACATGGCTTCTGGTGGGTCCCGGACAGATTGTCGTTCTAAAAAGTGGGTCCCGGTGGAAAAAAGGTTGAGAACCACTGCTGTAAGTGCTTGCAGGGGAGGGGCAGAGGTTTTGGGGGAGGATCTGGTGGCACTGCAGCTATCGCTGTGCCGCAGGCATTTAGGGGCAAGTACCCTACCTGAATGGGGTCCTTGGGGGTGCAGAAGGGTTGGGGAGACCCGCTGCCACTTCCGTGGGCCTCCCTGATGCTAAAAATAGCTCTATTGCAAGGTTAGAGCTAACTTTCAGTTTGGACACTAAATAGGATGTTTACTCCGATCTTGCAACGGAGCTATTTGCCCCTAAATGCCCACAGTGCCATGCTCACAGTGGCGCAACTGGCAGTAATTGCTGGGGCCATGCCCTTAAGGGGAAATGGACCCTTCTCACTTCATATGGTGGGTCGTGACCCACCAGTTTGAAGAGCGCTGGATTTGCACATAAAAATATATGGAAGTAACAATAGAAACATGACTTCCTTATGTTAATATTCTAGTGTCTGGTTAATTGCCTCCCCCACTCTTAACTCTTTTCATTCAGTAGTTTGATGTTCTTGGCTTGGGTTCTGTTCAGTTTCTTTGAAGTATTTCGATGTATATGAATCTATTTATGAAGTGTGCTCAATTCAGTTTGCTTTGATTCTATAATATTATGTTGGTATAAAAATCAACTCAAATTTCATCAAATTCCTATGAATTTCCACTGGAAGGATGAGTATGAAATGCTCAGAGGAACCACATGACTGGCTCTCTCTCATGTTTCCATACTGGTAAACCTTGCAGCATAGTTGCAGATTAATTGAAGCCTTCTTCTGAGTTTGATAATGTAGACTTGGTGTGTGGATAGAAAACTCAGAGTGGTTTTCATTGATCTATGCTTTCTCTGGAAGAGGGAGGAGGGCATTCTCTTACCATGTGGGAAGCCCCTCCCGCTCAGGGAGGTAGAGTCAGATCTGATTGGAAACTCCTCTTCTGGTGTGGGAGGGGCTCCCAACCCGGTCTGGCTCTGCCTCTCATGGAGTCAAGTCGGGGATCTGCACGCTCTTTGTGCTCAGCATTAGATTTTCAAAAAATTTCTCCTCTCCTTATCCTTTCTGGATTTTAATCCTTCCCTGGTGTTGTTTGTTTGCCCTGGCCTCTGTTAATTACCTGGTTGCCCCTTCCTTACCCGCTCTTGTCTCAGCTAGTGCATGGGAGAGAAGCACTGAGGGGTTAGCGCCTCTTTGGGCCTCACCGGAGCAGTCGTGGCTGTGTTTGGGAGGTTTTAAGCACTGCTGTGCTTTTTGTGTGGGGCCGAGATCACTGCTGGAGTGAGCCCATAGGCTGAAAGATCGTCCTATCTGGGCAACTAGGGGCCTGTGTAGTGGGCGGGCGAGCGTTGGAGCTTCACAAACTTCACATAACAAGCGTTGGAGCTTCGCGTTGCCATTTTGTGCTGCCGTTTTTCCCTTCCCGCCATCTTCAGGGTCATCTATCGCAGCTCAGCTCAGCCCCACAATCTCTGCGCAGCCTTCCTCACCGCCAGCGCAGCTCAGTCCCCGATGCGTGTGCGTGGCGAGGATCTGGTGTGTGGTCTCCGGCAAGGTAAGTCAACACATGTCACATGTGAGAGAACAGACACTCCCCAGGTGTGAAGAGAGACAAAGAAAACAACAGGGGTAACAGGAAATAGGCCTCAGGAAGCCCTGTCTAAATCAATCAATGATTGACTTACCTTGACTTACCTTGTTTGTTCTTCTGTGTGTGTTCCAGATGTGTCGTTTAAGTGCGTGGGAGACTTTCCAGATCTTCAGATACAGTCTGGGTTGGGAGCCCCTCCCACACCAGGAGAAGAGTCTCCAATCAGATCCGAGACTGCCTCCCTGAGTGGGTGGGGCTTCCCAAATGGTGAGAGAATGCCCTCCTCCAGTAGTGTCAGCCTACCGGTATGCTGGGCAGGTTCTGCTCGGTCGCTGGGCGGGTCTGCTCGGTGATCGGCAGCATGCTCGCTGCATTCCATTGCGTAACGGCGAAAGCCTGCCCGCTGCAGTGGGCGGGCTTTCGCCATTATGCAATGGAACGCAGCGAGCACGCTGCCGATCACCGAGCAGACCCGCCCAGCGACCGAGCAGAACCCGCCCAGCGTACCGGTAGGCTGACACTACTGCCCTCCTCCCTCGTCCAAGAACAGGACCTTCACAGGTAAGAATTCTGTTTTTCTTGTTTCTGGTATTCCATGACCAACTACTGTATATGTTTCACTTGCAACCTTTAAAATGTGACCTTTTCTGATTTAATAGGGCAGGATGAGAAGAAACAATCTGAATCTGTGTCCAGTATTGGTTTTCTAGAGCATTCAAGAGAAAATCTAAAACAGGAATACTACAAAATTTGCTCAAATTGCATTGCCTGTTTGCTTTGGAGCTTAGTTCAAGATATTGTTACTTACCATTAAAAACCTAAATGTGCAGTGCTATCTATCACCACTCTGCCTCTTCTGCAGCAGTGCAGGGTGCAAAAAGGCTAGCGCTGCATCCTGTGGGAGGGGGAACATTTGTTCCCATACCTGGGGCCTTCACAGTGTGTGGGGGGTCTACTCTGACCTGTGCCAGCGAAATGGCTGGTGCAAGTCTGCATTGACCTGTGGTGGTGGATTGGGCCTGGGAAGGGGGCTAGGATTTGTTGGCTGCCAATGCCACAGAATCTGCCCCCTTTGCAGAACTGACCTATCCTTCCTTCACCACTGTCGCCACCCTGTCCTGCCCTTTCACTGCCCCTTTAATGTCTTGTTCCTCCCTCTTCTTTTGTTCTGCCTTCCCCACCCCTTCCCCCCTTCCCCATAGTCTTACTTAGGCCAGTGGGTCCTCTCTGCTGCCCTGATTCATGGGGGAAGACTGTGGCCTTACTGCTGGCATTCCAGTAGAGCACAAGTCAGTGAACAACCAGAAGTGGTTTTACAACTGCCTTAAGTTAGGTAGCACTGGCAGAAAGCAATGGGATTAGGTTGTAAGTTTGGGATCTTGGATGCCATGCACAGAGGAGGGTTCTGGTGCCTTCCTCCTTTTCCTATGAAAACTACTCTTCTACTCAGGGTGCAATCCTAACCAGGAGTTAGGCTGGCACAGTTAGGCAGCAAAGTTTGGCTGGCACAAGGGCCACCATAAAGCGTGATTGGACCATTTTCAGAGTCATGGGGGATGGTGCATGTCTGTGTGCTGGCCTCTCTGACTCAGAGAGTGGTCCAAACATACTTTACAGTGTCCATTGTGCCGGCCAAACTTTGCTTGCCTAACTGTGCCAGCCTAACTCCAGGTTAGAGTTTTAAAATTGTGTGATGAACATACAATGAAGGTAAGGCACTGAAACCCAACTGCCTTAGGAAAATGAGCTGTCAAATTTAGAGATAAGATGTAAACATCCATCTTTTGATTTCAGACTTCTGATTTCAACTTCAAAAATCAGGCTTCTAATTTCTGACTAACTCTGTGAGCTCAGTTTAGAAAGCCAAATGCTCCCCCTTTCCCTGGCAGTTCAACATGCACATAGTTTTTCCATTTAGCATTTGCTAATGCAACAAGGCTGTTTGTTGCCCATAGTGTAGGCACGGCTGTCAGCTAATGCACTGTTTGACTTTTCTCTGCAGGTAGAATGGTAAAAGAATCACACAAAACATGCTGCTTCAATTCTGAGAGTGGTTTTTGCTTTCAGACAGATTTTTAAAAAATGTATTGTCTTTGTACAATAGAAAAGTAGAAAAGCTGAAATGGAAACACACTTACTCTCTTGCAAAGACACGCAAGGGATCTCTGTTCCCATCTCAGGATGGTGACACTTTAAAGGTAACATGTTGGAAGCTCATCCTTAGTATTAAAACATTTATGACAAAAGTTTAGGAGCAAAAATCATTGATGTGTAGAGTTGTTTGGCTTGTTGGCCTAGGGGCATAATAGTAATCATTTATTCGTGTAAGAGTGGTTGTCAGTTTGTTTCCCAGACAATGCTTGCTCTTGGAGGATGGGCCTTGTGATGTTAGTAACTATGACAGTTAACTGGAACCTTTGTGTTTTGAGGAGATAGCTGGTCATCATTTTCATGTCTTTCATCCAGACATATTTGGGTTGCCACTGCTGGAAACAGAATATTGGATTACAGGAGATGTTGGACCAATCTGGCAATCATTGGCTTATGCCTTATAATGATGAATCAGATCAATGGTCCATGGTTCACCAGCAGAGATGTAGCATAGTGACTGCACTACAAACTTGTCTCAGCCATGACCTTAGAGGTCTGGTGGGCCGCTGCGGGATGTAGGAAGTTGGACTAGATGGGCCTTAGGCCTGATCCAGTGGGGCTCTTCTTATGATAGGCTTACCAGATACAAACTGGGACAGAGTGCCTGTACCTTTAACCATTGTATAGAAGAGGGAATTTGGGCAGTTTGTCGAAGAGTTTCAAAAGCTGCACCTGCCAACATTCACTCTTATTTACAATGGTTAAAGGTACAGGCACTCTGTTCCAGTTTGTATCTGGAAACCTTATCTTATGAGAGGCAGTGATCTCACTGTAGGCAAGCCATTGGCCCTTTGCTTTAGTGGTCCTCTTCCTCCCCTCTGCAAGATAAATATACAGTACTGCTGACTTTATTGGAAACTAGCTTGTCCTTACCCGGCGTTGCCCGGGTACTTATGTATTCCAAACTTCCATTAGACAGGAAAAGGAATGAATTCTATCTATAGTGTAAAATCTAAGTAATTTTATGTACAGGTAGTTAAAAGTAGAAGTACAGTATAAAAATTATAAAGTAAAAGCTTTTACAAATTCACTATAATATAAATTTAATGGAAAACTTGATTATAAACAACATTTTTAGTTTCACCTCCAGGAACAAGAATACATAAATTCTTGGGCAAACCCACCCTTGAGCAAGCAACATAAAGTTGTCCGTGGGAGAAACATGGCGATCTCAAATCCACTCCGCAGTACTTAATAGACTGCCCCTGTGACTTGTTGATCGTGATCGAGAATGCAAGTCTCACTGGAAATTGCAATCTCTTAAAGTTAAAAGGGAGATCTGTCGGAATGAGTGTTATCCGTGGGATAAAAACTGTTTCACCCTCTCCCTTTCTTGCTAAGATAGTCACGTCAATTACATTACCCAGCATCTTCTTGACACACAGCCTTGTGCTGTTGCAAGGTTTTGGCGGGTTGAGGTTCTATAGTAAAAAAATTGGAGATTCCACTGTAACTAAAAGACGATGTGGTGGCAATCCAGCCGGATCAAGTGAGTTTAGGAAGTCTGTTGGGAAATTGACAACCTCATAGGAATCTACTATGGTATCGATAGACTTGTATTCAGTGAGTACGCCTGGTAACATGGCAAGTATTTGATGGACCGGGGCATAATGATTTCTAAAAATTTCCAGAAGGTTCCACAGAGTTCTATTCGTTCTATTCGACTACACGTGGGCTTAAATGTCATCGGGACTGTCACCCATCAGCTTAGCGACCCTGAAAACTATGGGTTTGACACTAATGTCGGCCATTTTGGACATTTTATTGTTCACCCCTTCTCACCCCCCATGCCGATGGACTTAAACGGCATCGAACGTGTCACTTAAACGAACGTGGACTTAAACGGCATTGGGTGTGTCACTATTCATCTCAGTGACCCTGAAAACTGTGGATTCAACACTAATATCGGTCGTTTTCGATTATTTTTACATGTCACTCCTTCCCACCCCCACCCCTAGGGGTGCTAGGTGTGTCTCACCCCACAGTATTTCTTTCCAGATTGTAAGTCATATGTGTACCAGGTTTGGTGTAAATCACTCCAGGCATTCCAGAGTTATGCTGGAACACACACACACACACACACACACACACATTTGTTACACGTTGCCCGGGTAACAAATGTCATCGGGATTGTCACCAATCAGGTTAGCGACCCCAAAAACTGTGGATTTGACACTAATGTTGGTCGTTTTGGACATTTTATTTTGCCCCCCTTCTCACCCCCCCATGCCGATGGGGGCCAAACGTGGACTCAAATGGCATCGGGAGCATCGCCGCTCATTTCGACGACCCCAGAAACGACGGATTCGATGCCGATATCAGCCGTTTTTGATCATTTTTGCATGGCACCCCCTTCGCACCTCCACCCCTGGGGGTGCTAGGCAGGTTGTGCCCATGCAGTGTTTGTCGCCAGGCCGTACGGCGTATGCATACGGAGTTTGGTGCACGTCGCTCCAGGAGTTCCAGCAGGTCATGGTGGACGTTTTGCTTTGCACCCCTTCTCGCCCCCCATGCTGATGGCGGCCGAACCTGGACTGCCACGGAGTCGGGAGCGTTGCTGCTCGTCTTGGCAACCCCGGAAACTATGGATTTGACGCCGGTCGGCCATTTTTGACCATTTTCACATGGGGCCCTCTGCGCACCCCCACCCCCGGAGATGATAGGGGGGCCTGATGCCCGCAGTGTTTGTCGACAGGCTGCAAGGCATATGTATGCCAAGTTTGGTGCCAATCGCTCCAGGCGTTCCAGCATGGCATGGCAGATGTTTTGTTTTGCATCCCTTCTTGCCCTCCATGCCAAGGGGGGGGGAAACCTGGACTCCAATGGCATTGGGAGCATCGCCACTCGTCTCAGCGACCCCAGAAACTACAGATTTGACACCGATTTTGGCTGTTTTTGACCATTTTCATGTGGGGCCCCCTGCATACCCCCACCCTGGGGGGTGCTAGGAGGACCGAACCCCCGCAGTGTTTGTTGCCAGGCCATAAGGCATGTACATCCCAAGTTTGGTGCGCGTTGCTCCAGGCGTTACGGAGCCTATGCGGAACACACACACACACACACACACACACACACACACACACACACACACAGAGCGGTGTCATCCGGCAACGAGCTGCTGGAACGCTAGGCGGGACTTACCGCCTGATTGGCTGCCCGTCCGTGATGTGTTGCTGCCTGCCCACCCGCCGCGCAGGCACCCCTGGCTTCGAAGGGGGTGCCCGCTTGCCTGGGGGGCACGCTGGGTGCCTGGGCAAGCAGCGGAGGGGCGCGCCAACTGGAGGGAGCCCGCGCAGCGGGCGGGCAGGCGGCGACATGTCATGGACAGCCTGTCAATCAAGCGGTAAGTCCTGCCTAGCGTTCCGGCAGCTCGTTGCCAGATGACACTACTGCATACATACATACATACATACATACATACATACATACATACATACAT
>JAJKFI010000008.1:26694895-26755294 GCA_029204185.1 Lerista edwardsae
TCTCTCTCTCTCTCTCTCTCTCTCTCTCTCTCTCTCTCTCTCTCTCTCTGCATATTTGTGTGCATGTGCGCATGCTTGGGATCACTCCTCTAACACAGTGGTTCTCAAACGTTTTAGCACCAAGCCCCACTTTTTAGAATGATGGCGGCTTCCAGCTTTCTGCAACCCACCTGACATCAGATCGCAACCCAGCAAGTGGATCCCGACCTACAGTTTGAGAAACACTGATCTAATCTTTTGGTTTGAACTGTCTAGGAGCAGTCCTTTAAAACAAAACCTTTGCTCAAAATACCCTTCCTGGAGGTCTCCATGGTCCCTTGCCCCAGAGTAAACCCCAGCAGCTGCTATGGGTCATCTTGGACCTGCACCAGCAATGTTGCTGGCACAAGTTTGAGTTGATCTGTGCAGGCAAATGAGACCTGGGAAGAAGGTTTGGACATAGTTCATGATGGGCAGGGCACTGCTGATCCTGCCCCACGCAGGGGCTCGATCCCGCCCACCTCCCCATTCCATCCCTTGTGAATGTTAAGGTTTGTGGATGTTAAGGGACTGGTAGATCATGGAGGTGGGGTGAGACTGAGGGTGCATTCCAAACTGCGCCCTTGGGTCGGTGCTAGCAGTAGCTTCAGCCCAAGGGCGCCGGCCCATGGCCATGCTGTGCTGCTCGTGTGCCAGCTGAACTTGGCTGGCACAAGAGCAGTTCTGGGTGGAGGGGAGACAGGCAGGAGGGAGGGACTGGGCGAGGGTGCGTGGCCCGGGAGGTGTGCAGGTGGGGGGAGGTGGGGAGGTGTGCAGGTGGGGGGGAGGGGTTGGGATGCGGCCATTAAGCCGCCTCCAAGCCTCCGTCCCCAGGCCACGCAGCCCCAATTTGGGTCACGCGGCTTCTTTGGCTCTGCACCTGCTATTCAGCGGGCGCAGATCCGAGGAACCCATAGGGAGGCTGGAGCCTCCCCTGGGTTTAGGGTGTGAATGTGCCCTTGCCCCGGGGAGGCTCCCCAGTGTTCCAAAGCTGTTCTGTTCTAGCGCAATTTAGGATTACGCTCTGAGTCACATTTCTGCTCTAGTGTGCAACAGGGTCTGAACTGATTTTGATTTGTTCAGATGAAGCAAAACTACTTCCTGGTTGTAGGAGGAAATTGCTCCAGATCATCTGAGCCAGTCCTTTTGATTCTAGGGGAGCTCAGCTGATATCAGTGTCAGTGATACTTTCAGTTATCTTCCTTGTGACAAAATTGTTTTTTTCCCCTATCCTTTTTGTGATTACCGTACTTCAAATTACTTCATGTTTCTCGTAACTACACAACCCAAATGCTCCTACGAACTGGTAGTATCTATATTCCTGCTAAGTCCTTCCATTTAAGCATTATTCCCCTGACAGTACTGAAAGATTAAAATAATAATTTGTACTACATTGAATGAAAACAAAGAAGATCCTGCTATTAGGGTCATACTCTACTTTCCATTTGCCAGTTTTCAGCAGTGGGCTTTCATAGAAATGCTGCATGCTTGTTCAAATTTCAGCAGCTTCAGATTGCTCAAAGATTTATTCACTATTAATAATTCCTTGCGTTCTGGAGTTCATTCACAAGGATAGATAATCATAAGAGAGTTTTGAGAATTTTTCACCTTGCTATGGTAGATTTCCCCATTTATTTATTTATTTGCAAAATTTCTCCCCAAATGTTTGACATAAAACAGCCACATAACAACTGACAATGCTAAGTACAATCATATAGTAAAATACAGTTATAGTCAAACACGATAAAGCAACAGAACCAGTAAATAAAAAGAGAAAAACAGCAAATGAAAACAAGACTATACACGGCTATAAACAATCCAATTAAAAGTATTACTTTTATGCTGTTTTAATAGGTGGGCTGTTCTGCTCTTTTACAGTTGTTCTTATGGTTGTTTTAAAAATCATTTTAATAGTTTTTAACTTGTTTAATTTTAAGTATAAGATGAAATTTAAAGGTTTTTTTTTAAAAAAAATTGTATTTCAGAAAAGCAGTATATAAATTAAATAAATAAAGACCCATTAGAACAAGACAGGCTTAATGTAGGCTGCAATTTTATATACACTTTCCTCTTATACACACACACGATAGGGTGTAAGCCCTATTGAACACAATATTGCTTAATTCTGAACAGAAAGGCATAGGACTGTGCTCTTCATGCTTTTAAGTGGATAATAGAGATGACACCAGCAGGCTTGAATGGAGAGAGCGAGCTATAAGTTGGGTACCACCATAGGAAGAGGCCATCACTCAAGTGACCACCTGACCAACAACAGAAGGCTGAATGACCTAGAGAAGATTTTCTGAAGGTCTTCATTGATGGGTAGTTTCATATGGGAGAAAACACATTCAGATGAATTCACATGAATTCACACGTACTCTCAGACCACAATCCTATACTGCGCTGGAATGGCCGACAGGCCTGCGCCATATCCTGTAGAGTATAGGCAAGGCTGGAACCATCTCTGCGCATGGCCATGTTCATGCCTTTACCATGAATTTTTTTTTTTTTAAAAAAGAGCAAGCAGAGTGTTGGGGAAACAGAAAATTAGGAAAAGGGGGTGTACTTCCCAGATCATTCTTGGATATGATGGAAGAATTCAACCTAATACAGTATATACATGGAGAACTTTATATCCTCAGAAGAAAGAGTTTACTTATTCTGCCAGGCATAAATCGTGGTCAAGAATAGATATGTGCTGGATGTCTGCATTGGGAGCTGATGTTCAGTTTGATGTTGAAATTTTACCAAATACCTTTGCGGATCACAATCCTGTACTGCTGACTATAAATAAAAGATTAAGCAGAGTGTTGGGGCTGGAGGAAGTAAAATGAGAAGAGAAAACAACTGACCAGACCTTTTTTTTTTAAAGGTTTGTTGCTTCTCCTGAATTCATGTCTAACAATGTTGGTGTTTAAGAATAAATCAATAGACACATTTGGTAATTGTCATAAAAAAAATGAAAACGTATTGTTCTGTTGCTACTGCTCATTTGATTTACTGATGTGATTTATCCTCGTTGGACATGAGGCCCAACAAATCATTCCACTGACACCATCAGCTGCCTTAACTACATTGTCAGTTCCCAACACTAAAAGGTAATGGATGGTGATTATTTTACAGTAATGGGTTTAATCAGCACTTTGAATGACTTCGCAGTTGTGTCATAGTGGCGCGGCTCATCATTCATCAAGGCGGCGTTTTGTTTACCAACATAATCTATAATTCATGTGGCTGTTGACAGTCATTGGCAAATACCTCTCTGGATCAGGCTGATCAGAACTGAAAATCCGCACAGCTCCAGCATGCTAACCAGTCCCCTGCTGAACTGGAAGCGTTACCTGCATTTGTACACTGCATTTGTACACTGGAAAGCCATCCATGTTTTTATGCAGACTTCAGATAGCCTATTCTAGTTTATTCAAATTGTGGGTCGGGACCCACTTGGGTTGTGACCTGATGTCAGGTGGGTCACAGAAAACTGGGAGCAACCATCTTGGAAGCTACATATTGTACTCTTGTTATATTCCTTTTGTGAGTGTTAACAGTTTAAATTTTCAAGTGAGGGTTTTTTGTTTTTTTATATAAAAAATGTTCTTATTTCAGTGCTTTTACATCATATTTTGTCCTTATCTTGCTTTCTGGCATGGATGTTTAATAGTTGTACAATTGCTGCAGTACAAGAATGCTAATTTGCATTTCCGGAGTGTTATTTTATTATGTTACAATGACAGCACTTCCTGCTTGATGTCACTTCCTGCCACAATATCACTTCCAGGTTGACATCACTTGTTGTGGGCCCCGACACGAATGCCATTCTAAAAAGTGGGTCCTGGTCTAAAAAGTTTGAATGCCACTGGTCTTTACGAAAAGCAGATACCCCCCTTCTTGGGCTGTACTACTTTACGCTGAGTGTAAGGTCAGTATGCTTACTGAAAAGCACAGACCTGGCTTTATTGCTCATGATCCCTCTTTGTTCCTTCTGTGGTCACCTCTATTTTATTATTATTTTTTCTTATTTTAATATGGAAATACTGGTGAATATTTTATGCGTTTGATTTGCCTACATTAGAAGCTGCTTGATTTCATGAGGAAAGCTGGTATATAAATATTATTTTAAGAAGAAATAAAAAGCAAACACAGGGCTCGTTCCTATTCATCTTTCCAGCATTGATGCAGCTGCAATATAGCCCTGAGGTAAAGGAACAAATGTTCCCTTACCTTGGGGAGGCCTCTGTGACTGCCCTCCCACCGCAGGATCCATCACAGACCCCATTGGCACAGCTGCATCAGTGCAGGAAAGTTGGATAGGATTGCACCCACAATCAGTGATCCCCACAGATCCCAGGCTTTGAGATTTCCCTCAAAACCCAGGTAAAATTGTGCTAGGCTTCATCAGCAGTGCTTAGCTGTGAACTCATCACCAATGTTACTACAACTATGTTGTATTCAGGCGCAATGGTCAATCTAGCAAGACTGCCACCCTCCCCAAGCCCTCCCCCGCCACCCTGAACAAGCACACTACTGGAAGCAGTTAAACTTACTGTTGGGCAGAGTGGCATCAATTGGATATATCAGCATTATACCCCTTGGGAGCGGGATTGCTGCATCAGCTGTGAGTGTGGGCAGCAGAGAGCAAGTTGCCCACTATGGGAGATTTTTGTTTGAATGAAATGGGCTTAGATCATTTGTAATGACCCATCTCCAATTTACCATGAATCAACCTTCAACTGTGTTGCTGCAACTTTGTGCTTGCAAGCAATATTGTACCGAGGTGTAGAGCCTGAAATTGCAAGACTGTGGAGGAAGAGGTGACACTCAGATGGTCTGCAGAGTGACAGTATGCCAGGCTAATTAATGGCCCTGTTTAACCCCTCTAGGACAAAGTCCTTGTTGACTCTTAGGAATGTCAGATAAGGAACCAAGATTGTGCATATTTTGGAATGTGAAATGGATGGCAGCTGGCTAGAATGGTCCTGAGAGCATTTGTCTTATCAGGGCTACATTCTAGGCTATGTGAAATAGCTACAAAGAAAAGTATCCCTGACCATATACAGACTGTGCTTCCTCACTGCTAAGTAGCCACAATTCATTCCATGTATTTAGGATGATGGTACAGAAATTCCAAGGCAGATAAAAATGTTTCTAGGAGGGTATCTTTAAAAAAAAGAAAGAAAGAAAGGAATTGAAAGACTTTCCCAGCTCTTATGATAACAGGAACACAATAATTAAACGAGATTTCATTCCCAGCAATAAGATGTGGGAGTTTTATTGTAACTCACTGCTTAAATGCTTTTTTTTTCATAAAGGAAGGCTGTATCAAATGCAGTACCATACAATTTTTGTGATTATTCATGCGTCAACTTTCTGAGATATCTTTTTTCTAATACCTGTTAGCTTGTCAGTATTTGCTTGTATCTGGTGGCCCATCTGTATCTATTTACACAAATCCAATATTTATAGTCACTGAATCTGATCTTCCCATACACTGTTTTGACATGCACATAAGTCACAGAGGGTGGAATTCTGTCTCCACTGACTTTTTGCTGTTGACTGCTACTGTTTTGAGATTGGAATCTGGCTCACAGGAAAAGCCTGTAGCACTCGCTCACTTAGGACACTTTTTAAAAGTCGACGCTGTGTCACGTTGGAACCTCAGCTCCAGCAGTAAGAATAAGAGACATTGCAGAGGAGATCTGGGTATTTTGTGCTTAGCAGAGTCTTTAGATGTTCTTTTCCTTTGGCGATAAGCAACCCATCACCAAGGGAGGGGAGGATTGCTGAAATTAGGTCATATTTTTATGCAATTGCAACTACTTAGAATTTCAGGACAGAAGCATCAGATGTGCCTAGCAGCTGAATCCTAACTAGGAGTTACAACAGAGGAACATGGGTTCTGCATTCAAAATTGGCCATATGGTAGCATGTGCAGCATGTTGGCAGTAGTCATTTTGGAGTTGCCGCTGCAAATGGTGATGGTGTGAGAGCAGCATTTCACAAACTATAGGTTGTGACTCACCAGTGAGTCATGAGCCAATGTGTGGTTGGTACCTACCCTAAAAAGTTCCCACAGCCCTGTGACGTATTCCACTGGTCTCCTTGGGCCTCAGAATGCCTCCCAGATGCAACTGGAAGCTACTTCTAGTTTGTGGAAGCAACTTCCAGTTTATTTGTATGTTGTTCCCATGACTTCCTGTCATGTCCGAGAAGCCATGCTGGCACCCCTGTATCGCTGTGCAGGAATTTAGGTTGGATTGGGCTGTGAAAGACATCAGCATGGTGTGGGGTGGTAGAATTCAGAACTGATTTATTTTGTGCTAGAAACCAAAATCCATTTAAAGACATAAACTGTTATAACCAGACATACTCTGAGACACATGTCACATTTGCACATGTGGGATTTGATCACATGCTCAGGGACGCTAGAGACACACATCAATTCTCTGGGGCCACCGCGCAGGCTACCGATTTCCCCCCCCCCAGGAACCGCCGCGCTTCCTCAGGAGGGAGCCCCAGGCAGCCTACCTGCTCACACTGCTGCCGCCGTCGGTCTCCCTCGCTCCGCTGCCTGCCTGCCTGCCTGCCTGCCTGGCTCTGAGAACATTGTGTGTGGACACATTGGGGCCCTTGGGGAGGCCCAGCAGGGAATTTGACAGAACACACCCCGAGTTGTAATTCTGTGACCAAGCCCATTAACCACCAGCACAAACCTTTTTCCCCTGAACATGCAGTTATTCAACCCAAGGAAAATTTAACTCTCTTTATGTTGACTCCATAAGAGTTTATAGCAATTGATCCACCTTCTGTTTTAACATGTATTAACATTTTATTAACACTTCATAAGCAGGAGCAACCGTTCCCCTAATATTTTAAACTAATCTTTATTGTCTTCAAAATGTCAGTTCAACAAGAAATTCATGCAATCCCAGTGAGTGACCATAAAAACAAGTTTTATGGCCTATAAAACATCTCAATTTACCTTTCAAGAGTGAAGCAAGATCCTTCTTGCAGTCAGCGTAGATCAGGATCAAAACAATATGACTAGCAGAAATGTGGTCCTCCCAAATTTAATATTCAGAAGATGGAATGTTCATTATTTGCTGGAAAAACTATTTTAGAATGGATGCAGATGAGAATACAGTATATGGCATCTCTGCTCAAACAAATCTTTTAAAGAAGTTCTGTATAGTACAATTATGCAAAAATTACTGTAAGCCACCTTGGGCTCCTACCAGTGGTGTCATCTAATGGCCGAACAAGAGGAACGCTCCGTGGGCTGCCCCGCCCACCCGTCACCGTCCGTGATGGATGCGGCACTGCGAGGCGCTTCTGGCCTCGGAGGGGGCGCCTGCTTGCTGGTGGGGACGGGTGGGGGGCTCGCCGGGTGCCTGAGTTTTGCCTGGCACCCAGTGCGCCCCCACCCATCCCTGCTGGCGAGCAGGTGCCCCCTCTGAGGCCAGGAGTGCCTCGAAGCACCCGGCGCGCCCCCCACCCATCCCCGCCGGCGAGCAGGCGCCCCCTCCGAGGCCAGGAGCGCCTTGCAGTGCTGCGTCCATCACAGAGCAGCGGTGAATGGCGACGGGTGGGCGGGGCAGCCCACGGAGCATTCCTCTTGTTCGGCCATTAGATGACACCACTGGCTTCTACCGATGGGGAGGGGAATGGTGGGATATCACTATTTCACATAAATGCAAGCATTTACATTTTCAACTCTATTTAATACATTTACATCCATGTGGAGCTGCGATGTATCTTCCACACTCATGGCAAGCGCAATCCTAACACTGCCCTGAGCTGGCACAAGTTCCTTGTGCAGGCTCCCAAGTGTTGTGAACATTCCATCATTCGTGGGTACTTGGAGGGAAGCTGAGCAAGCGCATGGATGTGTACTGGCTCAGCAGCACCAGAGCCACACTGGGAGCTGGAGAGTTTGTGCCAGCCTGGGCAGGCCAGCAAAGAGGGTTTGAGAGGGTGGTAGGAGGGCATTCCAGGGGCTGGGAGGGGGGCATTAGTGGTTGGACCTGGAGGCAGATTTGGCCTGGAACAGGGATGGGACCAGCCTAGGTAACCTAGGCTGGATCCTAACCCTCATCCTCGGCTGGATCGGCATTACACAGGCCATTTGGATTTGCGCCTGCTGGCTGGTAAGGAAAATCCCCTTACTCTGTGTTTCACCTGAGCCTGTTCTTCACATACACTGGATATAGCACAGGCCTATTGGTTTGCCTGTTCCAGTGCAGGTTAGGATTATGCTCTTATTTGAGTGATTTATATCCTGCCTCACCCACACTGAAGTAAATGCTCACGGTGGCTTTCAAATATCACACTAAAATGCACACTATGTAAAACAATGAATCAAGTCATAATAAGGCAATAAGAACAGTAAAGCAGGAGAAGGAGACAGAGACATTATCACAGAGATACAGATATCACGTCAGACAACAAAGCATCACTCAAACGCCAGACCTGCTGGAACAGGTATATGCAATGCAAATGCAGGGGGAAGGCATGGAACTGGGTGGAGACAGAGTGGAATATATGCAGTAATGGCATCTAAATGATTTAGCAACAGGTACTCACTTTTGATTGGCACTTGTGTCGGGGCCCGCCTACCAGAAGTGAGGTCATAGTCGGAACCCAGGAACCGCCCCCAGGAACCGCTGCGCCTCCTCGGTAGGCCGTGCGGCAGCCTGCAAGAAGGCCCGGGAGTCCCGGGCCTTCTCTGGGGCCGCCGCGCAGGCTACCGATTCCCCCCCAGGAACTGCCATGCCTCCTCGGGAGGGAGCCCCAGGCAGCCTACCTGCTCACTCTGCTGCCTGCCTGCCTGGCTCTGAGAATGTGCAGGCAACTCAAACGTGCAGGCAATTCAAACGTTGCAGGGGGCAGAGCAGAGCAGAGCGCCGACGGAGTCGACAAGTGGGCGGGCGAATGGGCAGGGCCAGCCCTAATCCTAGGAACGGGTACGCGCGTACCCCCGCGTACCCGCTACATGACATGTCTGAATATATGGTGATGTGGCAAGGGGTAGGCAGACCAGACCTGGGAAGGGGCTGGGATTGGAGTGCTGGTGCATCCTGTATCCAAAGCCCCTTTCCAAGCCCGATCCACCTGTACAAAGCAATGTGAACCTGTACCAGTGATATAGCTGGTGCAGGTCCTAGTTGACTGGCTGCAGCTTCTGGGGCTTACCTTGGGGCAAAGTGCAAATGACCCCTTACCCAGAGGAGACCTCCAGAAGTCAAAAATCCTCTGCAGGCTACAGATGAAGTCACAGTAGCGCGTCTGCATTGCCGCATGGGGATTTAGGTAGGATTGGGCTGTTAGTCACTTTTGTGGCTTCTATGTAATGCCCTAAGCAGTCAGAAGGTGAATGGATTTCTGTTCCCATAAATCAGGCCACAGAAAAATAAGAAGCCACCCAACATATCCTCATCACCTTTCTCAGCTTAACAGATTTCTCCTCTTATGTTGATTTTGTTCATCTCAAAGATGGAATTCATAAACAGATTGGAATCATTTTGGAGCCTTTGTTGCCATGGCAACACCGCGCTGCAGTTATATGTCTTTCCTTCAAATCTCGATTCAGAGGTGACTGGTTATATTTATTCTTGTCCTTTGCAGAATCTCACAGCATGATGGAAAAACTCACGAGGTATAGCAAAATGTTAGGTTAGTGTTTCCTGGCAGGAAAGTTATGGCAACCCGATCCAGTTTCTGTGAGCAGCGAGTTAAGTGTTGTTGCAGTTTCACATCTCACAGTCCAGAACTGGCTGAAACTGGCATTCCGTCTCTGCGTCTCAAGATCAGATAGAGCACCTGTGTGTCCTTCAGCAGGCAGCTTCCCAGCTTGTTAGGGCACCTTGCGCACGCTAAGGACTATTGGGACACTTTGAAGGAGCTGTTTGCCAGGGCATCGCTAACCTCCAGTATGGTCCTGACGCGTAAATTGTGGAGATCGCGTCTGGAACTGGGGGGCGACTTACGAGTCCATCTGAGAGCGATGCAGCAGAACCTCAAGGATCTGGAGGCAGTTGGAGAACGTGTTGAGGAAAGGCTCAAGGTGTTTGCGATCCTCAATTCTTTGGATGAAACATGGGACATGTTTTGCCTAACTTTGGAATCCATCCCTGCAGCGCAGCTGACTGTCACTTTGGTTGTCGCACGGCTTCTCGAGGAAGCGGACAAAAGGAAAGACAACCAGAGAGAGCGTGAATTCCGAAAAGGGAAAAACAACAATTCTGGGAAAAAGCAACAGCAGCAGCCCAAAAATGAGTCCCCGGCGCAGGTATGCTCCAGTGTACGGCAGTGCTACGTGTGTGGATCAACCCACCATCTTGCCCTCCAATGTCCTAAAAAGAAAGGAGGAACCAAGAAGAAGAAAAAGCCCCCAAGTGAGCAAGGCACAGGGCAAGGAAAGCCCCATGCACAGCAACCCAAAGCGAGCATCGCGTTTGTGAGTTCAGCGGAAGGTGGGCGCACGCGAGAATCCTGGTTGCTCGACTCGGGAGCAAGCCATCACATTGTGACATCCGCTGATCTACTCACGAGTAGGCGCGAGACAGACCGAGAAACTGTTGCACTCGCAAATGGGAAAACAGCGCTAGTGAGTTGCGCTGGAGAAGTGTTTCTGCCTCAACTGCAGACCACCTTAAAGAATGTGCTGTGCGTGCCAACGATGTCCAGGAATCTGCTTAGCCTGGGCACCCTCCAGGAAGATGGATTTACAGTGACTTTCCAAGACAACATCTGCACTCTGAAGAGGGGGGAACTTTGCGTAGCTGTCCCCCGAGTGTACCGGCTGTTTGTGCTTGGAGCGCAGGCGACAGAGAAGCAGCAGGCAAGTGCGTACTTCAATCAACCGAAGCACGGACTCTGTGGATTCTGTGGACATGAGTGGCATCTGCGATTAGCACATCTGAATCATGACTACGTGAGGAAGACAGCTGAACTTGTGCACGGAATGGACTTGAAAGATTGTGATGCTTTTGTGGATTGTGAGGTGTGCAAACTCACCAAATCGCATCGCGCAAGCATCCCGAAGTTCAGCACACGCCAAACCCAGACTCCCTTCCAGCTGGTGCACATGGACTTGATTGGGCCATTGAAAAAGACAGCTGGGGGGGCACAGTACGTTCTTACTATTGTGGACGATGCTACAAGGTATAGTTTTGCATATTTAATGCGCCAGAAATCTGAGGCGTTTAATAAAATCCGCAATTGGGTCAGGTGGGTGGAGAGACGGTTTGAGCATCCCGTAGTGGCGATTCAAACCGACCGGGGAGGTGAATTTCTCAGTGAGGAGATGTCTCAATGGTTGGAAAGGCAGGGCATCACTCACAGGCTCACTGCTCCCCGCACCCCAGAGCACAATGGGGTGGCGGAGAGGAAAAACGGTGAGCTGCAAAACATGGTCAGAGCGCTGATGGAGCAATCAAAGCTACCCAAAGGGTTGTGGGGGGAAGCAATGAAATATGCTGTGTTTATTTCAAACAGAGTGTATCACCGTCCGATTGACGGGGTCCCCTACACCAAGCTATACGGTAAACCACCCAATCTTGCATTTCTAAAGACGTTTGGGTCACATGCTTTTGTACATGCAGATCGGGAAACACGCAGAAAAGGTGATCCGCGTGCTAAGCGGCTGCAGTTTATTGGGTTTGAACCGAATTGCAAAGCGCTAAAATTCCTCAATCCTGACAACAAAACTGTTACAATATCCAACTCTTATGATTTCTCTGAGCAAAATATGCTGCCAGATCATGCTGACCAAACAGTCAGCATCCCCTCTGAGGCTGGAGAAAATGGGGGGGACGCAAGATTAGAAAGCAGTCCCGATCAGGCAGCAGCATCACCTCGGAGAACTCCAGAGAGACAAAGGCAACTTCCTGCCACACCAGCAAGCTCTGACAGGCTGCTGGAAGAGGGGGGAGCGGAGGAAGCCAGTCCAGGCTTGGACACAAGCACTTCCTCAGAGGAAGCCACTCCGGAACAGGCTGTTCCAACCAGACGCATCCTTCCTCCGAGGACCTTGCGTGGGGTTCCACCCCAGAGACTAACCTACCAGGTAGAGGCAGGTTACACAGAGGTACCCCAGACATACCAAGATGTCTTGGAGTTACCGCAACCCGAGAAGGAAGGATGGCTGAAAGCTATTCGGGCTGAATTGAAGGCAATGCACGACTTGGAGGTTTTTGAACCAGCAAAATTACCAGCTGGAAAGCATGCAATTGATTCCAGATGGGTGTTTGTTCTGAAAGATCAGGAAGGTGCTGAGCCCTTAAAGAAAGCCCGTTTAGTGGTCCGTGGCTGTAAGCAAATTCCAGGTGTAGATTTTGAGGAAATCTATTCACCCACACTCTCAGCCACAACGCTACGAGCAGCGCTTGCTGTCGCAGCCAGCAGGGGTCTCCAAGTGCATCACTTTGATGTGGGGACGGCTTACTTGCACGCAGACCTGCAAGAGGAAGTGTACATAACAATTCCTCCAGGGGTGCAGTGCAATGAATCACATTTTCGCCTCAGGAAATCGATTTACGGGTTGAGGCAAAGTGGAAGGAACTGGCACTTATGCCTTAAGGAGCAGCTACAAAAATTGGGGTTCACACCATCCACAGCTGATCCATGCCTTTTCAGGAAAGGAAAAGGGGAAAAATTGTGTGTTCTTCTGTGTTTTGTTGATGATCTGCTTGTAGTTGCAAGGACGGAACAACAGATCAATCAGATCACACAACAACTTCAAAAGGCATTCACTCTTAAGTGTCTTGGTCCTGTCAATCGATACCTGGGTGTAGAAATCGAACGCACAGCTGACAGCACCGGTTTTCTCCTCAGCCAGGAGAGCAAAATACATGCCCTGCTTCGAGAATGGGGCATGCAGGACAGCAAGAGTGTTGCAACACCAATGGTGGTTGGAAGGGGGGAGAAAGCAGAAGAGTCTGCACCATTTCCAAACCAGAACATGTATCTTTCATTATTGGGTTCACTCACACACCTTGCGTGTTGGACGCGCCCAGACATTGGCGCTGCAGTCAATCACCTGAGCAGGAAAGCTGCAAACCCAACTCAGGCAGATTGGATAGCCTTAAAGCGTATTCTCCGGTACTTGAAAGGGACAAGCACCCACAGGTACCACATCACCCCAAAAGAAGCACTGCAATTGGAGGTTTTTGCTGACAGTGACTTTGGGGGGGATGACACAAGGAGATCTACCACAGGCTATGCCATACGTCTTGGGAATTGCGTGATAGATTGGGGGTCACAAAAACAAAAGACTGTTGCGTGTTCGACTCTAGAGAGTGAATACACAGCCTTGAGTCTTGTGACCAACTACCTACACATGCTCAGGCAATTGATGTTGGATTTGGATGCTCCACAGGTAAATCCAATCCGAATCTGGATGGACAATCAGTCCGCCATCCAGATTGCTGGGTCAGAACGAGTCCGGATGCACTCCAAACATGTTGACATAAAGCACAAACATGTCAGAGAAGCTGTTCAGAATGGGGACATTGAAGTGCTTTATTGTTCATCGCAAGAGAACATCGCGGACATTCTAACCAAAGCTCTTCCTGCGCCACAGTTCAAACAGGCAGTTCAAATGCTGGACCTGGCGCCAAAGGAAGACTTCCGAGACGAAATGGGGGGGTGTTGCAGTTTCACATCTCACAGTCCAGAACTGGCTGAAACTGGCATTCCGTCTCTGCGTCTCAAGATCAGATAGAGCACCTGTGTGTCCTTCAGCAGGCAGCTTCCCAGCTTGTTAGGGCAACTAGCTTGGACAGTAGTTGAACTCCCTTTCTGATAGTGTAACATAAGCAGGCAGTTTCACACGGGAAGCCCTGGCTGCAAACACTGCTCATTCCCATGAGCTCATAGTGCTCTAAGGGTCACCCCATTGGGTAAGATGGGGCACAAGGGGTCTTCAGGTATCCACCTACCAGATATACTCTGGCTGCATCCCTTTGTTCTTGTGTAGAAGGAGTTTTTCACTGTGTGTGCATAAGATGTAAAAGCTGCACTGAAACGCCGCCTGCGAGCGGCAAAGACTTCACCGGCTTTCCTAGCCGGCAGACTGAACCTTTTTTACCTTTCTCACTTTCGCTACAATAAAGAGACTTTGTTATGGAAATGTGGCGATTGCTTCAATCCTTCGCTCCGGAGCGCTAAGGCAAGCGCTGGAATGGGTCTCCAAGCCCCCAACTCTGCTACTATTTACCCAAAAACACAACAAGTGTGTGTTGGGGTAAATGCATTACCCTTGGCTCAGAAAATCGGAGTTCAAAATCGTATTAAATCATAGGTTTTAAAAACGATGATATCAGGTGGTTTCATGTGGGCACCTGCATCTTCCTGGTCTCCCTCCCCCTGGTGTATTTCAAGAATCCCTCACAATTCAGCAAAATTGACCCTCCTTTCTGCCGTTCTTAGAAGTTTGCTTGAACTCTACTTGTCACAGAGACAGTAAACCTGTAACCGGGCTGTACCACTTCAGACTACAGGTAGAAGGTTGCACGACATAATGCTTTTCCATTCAGCAGTGGCATGCCTACAAGGGGAGGGCGGAAACACTATGGGCACAATCCTAACCTGGAGTTAGGCTGGCACAGTTAGGCCAGCAACATTTGGCCAACACAAGCGACACCGTAAAGTATGTTTGGACCACTCCAGGAGTCAGAGAGGCCAGCACACAGATGTGCGCCATCCTCCCTGACTCTGAGAGTGTAAACGTGCTTTACAGTGGCCCTTGTGCCAGCCAGACTTTACTGGCCTAACTGAGCCGGCCTAACTCCAGGTTAGGATTGCACTGAAAGTCTTGCAGGAACCTGAGCTTCTATGTAACACGGCCCCTCCCCCTTGCCTTTAGAACTAGTCACAGCTTGGACAGCTGGCTCAGAGGCTTTGCTCTCTGAGCCACAAATGGTTCTGGAGGTGAGGGGAAAAGGCCGTGTTGCACAGGAGCTCAGGCTCCTGCAAGACTTGGCGTTTTGCCCCTCCCCAATAATGCAACTGCTATTCAGTCATGCTCCCTTGATGTGGAAAGCAAGCATGTCAGAGAGAAAGCCAGGTTGGAGTTGATATTTAGGTTTTCTGCAGAGACTAGGGGCCCAACCCTATGCAATGTTCCATTTGCTGGTGCAGCTGCAATTAAACCCTGAGGAATGGGGACAAATCTTCCATGACTTCCCCTCTACTACAGGATGCAGTGCATGCCTCATTGGGCTGGAAACTTGGACAGGCCCTAGTTTTCTTGTGTAGGTGAACATTTACTCAGGTGAGCCACCATCTGTAGTAGTGCAAGTGCTTCTGAGCAGCTGAGGCTGCTGGCAAGGGTCACCCCGTTGAAGATGTGGCTAGCATGAAGGAGAGGAGTCCAGGGTGGAGACTGAGGGCTTGGCAAGAGTCAAGAATGAAACCCAAAGAGCCTCAGACTTGACCAAGGGAAGGAGTTAAACCACCTGGCTTCCCCCCTTGCTGTTTTCTCCCAGGGATCACCAGGTGAAGGCCCCCACTTCTGAGCTCCTCATCAGCTGCTGGGGAATCTTTATGTGCAAGCCTCTTTAGTCTCTACCCAGCCCCTTTCTGCCCCTGCTCACGTGTAAGGACTGTTTCCTTCACAGGCCCTGATCCTGAAGGAGCCATGTCTCCTTGCCTGATTGTCCTGCTAGCTCTCTTGGCAGGTTGCTGAGGCTGCGTGGCCATATTATTGGCCAGTTCTCTGGGAGGAGTGGGGTCAACAGCAACTCCAACACCCCACAGCAAATGCGGGGATGGCTCCTGGGTCAGCCTCTACTTATGTCAGGCAGCTGACCTATGCCTAGCAATGAGTGAGTCCAGGGCTCAGGAGGACAGCCTGCAGGACCAGTGATGTGGACCATCCCATTTGTTCTGCCAGAAACTCCTGCTGGGCCTCCCAAAGGTCCCTGATGCCCACACTAGGCTGACTGGTTTCCCCTTTAAGCAGCCCTGGTACAGTAATGGAGGGAACACGACCGGGCCTTACTTCTTTAAGCACAGCAGCCATGCCACTCAACATCAGTCCCAAGCCAGAAAGTCCAGGTCCAAGTTGCGCCAACCAAAACAGAATCCAAGCTCGTAGTCAGTAGTCCATGCACATGGGTCAGATACAGGGTTGTCAGTCCAGACTCTCCACTTCCACCAAACTTTGCTCCTGCCACACCCCACACTGCTGTGCTGCTCTTGCCTCTACATTTATACATCCGCAGGCCTATCAGAGACTGTTGCTGGGCAGACTATAGCTAATCAGCCACACCCATCTGCACTTGCTGAGTGACTCAGCACTTCTGCCTGTAACCAGCCCTCATTAGCCTGCCTAGGCTACAGCTGTGCTCCGGAGGACAGCAGGAGTTCTGGGGTTAACCCTGTGTGCTTTGGAATCAGCAGGGAGGGCACTGCTGACACTACACCACAAGCTATGTCCATTACATTCCACCCCTTGGTGTCAGCCATGGTCCTCTCTGCGCTTCAGTTTCCCAGCGTCTAAGCAAACTGGCGAATCCGCCCCAGCTAGCAGCACCCAGTATGTGGCCCCAGGCCCTCAGCTGATGACTTCTCCAGGGAGGGCACTGCTGATGCCACGAGCTATGTCCATTACACCATTCCAGGAAGAGACCTGCAGGACTGCCTTCCCCCACATGCTCTGGTGCCTGTTCCAGTGGCACTGCTGCATTGGTGGGAGGTTTCGATAGGATTGAGCCACTTGTAGACAAGTCTGGCATGCCTAGGGACCTGGGGGGCAGGACTGGCTGGGGCTGTCCCCTGGCATGCTCCTACTCCCCCTCTCCCATGTTCAGTGAAGAGGGCTTTGGTATGTAGTGAATCTGAACCGAAAGAGGGACTGCTTGCAAAAGCCCTACACCACTATAAATAAAGCACGCAGGTAACCCATGTTTTCAGGCAGATCTGGGACAAATGCAGAGATCATTAGGAAGGTAGTGATGGTCCACGATCTTCATTTTCAAGGAAAGAAACATATTTACAACTGAAAATGAATGTCCTGCCTATAGCACCAGGTAATGGATACATTTTTGACGTTCTGAGGAAGGAGAAACTGGTGACTTCAGGATAAAAACAAACATTAACAACCCAATCCTAGCTAAATCCCTGTACAGGAATGCAGTGGCGATAGTGCTGTTTCCTCTGTATCTTGTGGGGGGGATTTTTTGCTTCTGGGGACCTCCTTGGGGTAAGGAGACATTTGTCCTTTGACCCGGGGTAAGCCTCAGCAGCCACTATAGGTCAACTCAGATCTGTGCCAGCTTGATTGGGAAGGTGGATCAAGTCCAGGAAGGGCATTAGCATTTAGCATGCACCGCCACCACCAACCCACCCCCTTCCAGGCCTGATCCACCCTCCACCCTGCCTCATCACTGCCCTGTTTCACCCACCCCTTCCCATTCCTAGTTGCTAAACTATAACACAGGTGAAATCCTCTTTTTCCTTCCCTCGGTGTCACAGATTGTTGTTCATGGTTTCATGCTCAATTTATCACCAAATTCCACACAGCCATCCACCCATACAGAAGAGCCACTGCAGGGGTTAAGACACTCCACCATGTCCAGCTGTGATCTTAATTTTCTCCCAGATTGTTAGCAGCAGTTGGAGCCAAGGATGGGGAGCTTATCATTTCATCCTTTTAATATCTGCAGATGAAACATTAGTGATCTCATATATTTGGATTAGGTCCTGTGCAGTTTGCAGCAGGACCTTGTCACTGTTGGCACTGAAACTTTGACATACTGTTCCCAAGGAAAAATGTTCATGCTTTGCTACTAACTGGGCAAAGAGGCACTTTTTTCAAGTGGTGCTCCTCTTATGTTTAGCAGTGGGAAAGCAACTGTCCTCTTCACCCTAGCACAGTAACTATTCTAGAGGCTGCTTGCTGGTGTTGCTTCTCTTTTTAGATTTGGGACAGAGAGCCATTTTGTTATTTGATTTTCTCTGAAAACTGATTTATGAACATTTTTGCTGAAATTATTGTTAACAACAACATATTAATTGTATACAAATTCCAAGTGCAAAGACAGCATCCATCCTATTAGGAATGCTGGGGACAGATAGCTGGAGAAGGCCGTCACTTTCATGACCTGGTAGTGGACTCCGCAAGGAAATCTGGCTGGCTTCTTTTTGGTAAGAGAG
The DNA here is from genome assembly GCA_029204185.1 of Lerista edwardsae. Taxonomy (NCBI): domain Eukaryota; kingdom Metazoa; phylum Chordata; class Lepidosauria; order Squamata; family Scincidae; genus Lerista; species Lerista edwardsae. Next base: position 26,713,070 of record JAJKFI010000008.1, read on the forward strand.
AACTGGGATAGATGGATTAAATCTGGAGTAAGTCTGCCTAGGAGTAAATCTACCTAGGAGTAAATCTGATCAAGAAAGGCAGTTCTTATGTCTTTGGTCAGCAACTAGTATTACAGGAAGTTGGGATGTGAGCTTCAGGAGGCCAAGCTTCCTCTTTCCTGAAAATAAACTGCTATCAAATCTATTACCTTAACCATCACTCTCCCACTGTCTCTTGCCTCTGGGTTGGCAGTTGACGGAAGAGAAGGGCACCCGATAATATTCAGAGGGCAGGATATGGGCCATCTTGTTGCTGACGAAGGCACCCATTTGTCTGTCAAGCTTTTTTACTTTGCACTGTAACTCTCTGAGAGCTCAATCTGGGGTTGGGGATGCCAGCACAAGTCCCTTGTGCCAGCCTGGGGGTGTTGCAAAGGTGCTGTAGGGCATGATTGCACCTACTCTGGAGCTGGGGAGGCTGGTACAAGGAGGCAGATCCTTGGCCCGCAGAGGTGAGTTTCAGCCAGTTGAGGGAAGCTGGCACGGGGGGGGGGAGGCACAGAGTAGAGGGCAGAATGGAAGTGGATCAGGGTGGAGGAAGCTGGGAACAGCAGGCCAGTGGGTGGTCCAGGCCCATTAAGGGGGACCAGCCTAGGAGAGTGTTGCATCCCAGCTACGGCTCCTGCCAGGGGCTGAAGGCTCTTTTGGTCAGAGGAAGGAGTAAATGAAGTTCAAGGCAGATTTACTCACAAAAAACAACACTTTATTACAGACGGTGACAAACATTAACAGACATAAGACATAGGAGCACCTCTGAACACCAGAGGTGTCTCCAGGCACAAGTACTTACAGTTGGGCTTTCTGCCCCAGGCAACACAGCCTCCAGCCAAATCTGGGGGTGTTGTTGTTCCAGTAACCCTCCAGACAGCACAGCCTGCTCACATTCACAATGCCCGGGGGCAATATAATGGCCTCAAGACAAAGCTTTTATTGGCCACAATGTCAGATGAATGGCCATGAGTTAATTGGCAGCCAATACCACACAGACCCTTGCTTCAAATGTTAAGCTGCACCCAGCTGATGATAATTAGCTGTTTCACACAGGAAGATGACCAACAGCTGGGGCTTTTGGTCTGTGTCCAAATTCTCCTGGTTGCTTCCCCTGGGAAAAGCTCTACAAGGACTCCCAGAGGCCAGGAGACACCCAGCTGATTTTCAGGGCTGGCACTGGCCATTACAGAGACGTAGGCCAGCTCTCTCCCAAGCAGTCCAGCATTACACTGGGCTGCTTGGATTAGTGATTTTGCTGGTGCAGTTCCGAGTAGACTTCTTGGGTGGCTCCTGTGTGACATGGGTGAGGGGAAATAATTTACCTTACTCCAAGTTGTACTGCAGCCAACTTCTACCACAGGCCAACTGGCCTCCCTGTTCCAGTGCTGGACAGGATTGTGCTGTGAACATTCGATCTAGTGATTAAACCTATTAGTTCTGTACTTTCAAATGTAATAAAAACAGTTTTCAACAGAAATTATCTTTGAGAGCCCAATCCCATGGTCGCCCTGCACTGCCAGAACTTGCCAAGGTGCTCTCCGGTTGGGTTGCTGTCATGTGCTGCTGGGCTACTGGTGCAAACAGGCAGTGGCATGCCACAAGCAGTAGTGGCGCCAGAAGCCTCCATCAGTGCTGGTAAGTTGATAGTGGAGGGATGTTGTGGTTGGGAACAGGAAGGGAAGGGGTAGATCTCAGTGGCAGTGATTTGCACCAAGATCCTATCCCCTCTTTTTGAACGCTTCCCACCCCTTCTCCCTACTTCAGCGGTGTTATGCTGCCGGAATGCTGGGCGGGACATCCGGGTGATCGACCGACAGCCCGCCCGTTGCGTTCCGCAGCGTTCCGCAGCCCACAGCGTTCCGCAGCGTTCCGCTGTTTGCTTAACCAATTACGCCGCTTGTGTACGTGATGCAAACGGCGTAACGCTGCGGAACGCGACGCCCAGTGTTCCGGCAGCATAACACCGCTGCCCTACTTGGATAATCACCAGCAAAATGGCTGGTATGTCCCCAAAGAGAGCCATAGGTGATTGAGCAGCCTATTTTGGGGGGGGGTAAAAATAAGTAAAAATATTTACTTAACCCAACTTTCAATGCAGTAGAGCTTTTGGAGTGGTTGCATGCCATAATGTGAGGCCACAATCCTAAAGTTAGGCTGGCACAGTTAGGCCAGCAAACTTTGGCAGGCACAAGGGCCAGCATAAAGTGCATTTGGACCACTCTTGGAGTCAGAGAAGATGGCACACATCTGTGTGCTGGCCTCTCTGACTCTGAGAGTCCAAACATACTTTATGGTGTCGTATTCCTTGTGCTGACTAAACCTTGCTAGCTTAACTGTGCCGGCCTAACTCCAGGTTAGGATTGAGTTCTGGGGGAGATAGGATTGGATAGTAAGAGACTTACTGGAAGATGGAAAAACAAGCAATTTTAACCCTTATATTTGTTCAATGGTAACAAAACTGAGTTGATCTGATCCTAACTGATTTCTATTCCCAGGCATTTCTTTGAGGCACAGAAAGTGATTGTTTTGCGCATAAGCATTCCTCTGAGTAAAAGAACAGGCACTCATCAAATGCTACATGCAGAGAGAGAGGGGGGAGGGGAGGGAGAGTTAGGTAGAGTTAATTACATTTTAATTATGAAAAATGATCCTGTGTTAACTATAGTTTCTGGCAGTAGCCACACGGTGGCAATCATGTTCTTTGCTATCAAATTAATGATGGATGGATCAAAAGGTCACTTTATGAGCAGATAGATATTCACACAGATCCCACAAATGGGTTTCTTCCTTTTTTTCTTATTTCTCTTATTAACAGTGATGAATCACAGCACTTATCAGAACATCCCACCTGTGCCTGATTTCTGCTACTGTTAATCTGATTCCATCACTTTATTCCATTAGCCTGCCTTGTTGCAATCTTTTTCTCTGCCGTGAAAAAGAGCCTAATGAAAGTTATCCTGTGATGTCATGTTAGCATTCATTTCAGTTGAGCGCTTCGTTTAAGATTTACTGGGATACCTTTCATGGAATACAGGTATCTGATTGAATGGCAGCTGATAAACAGTGAAACCTGCATTGCAAGTAGAAAAACTCACCCCTGTGGTTTCACAGCAGCATTACTAGGCTTGTCCTTGATGCACAGGAAGCATCTATTTAATATTTAACTATCTCTTTGATCGCTTCCTTAAACTTTATTTACTCAGGAAAGTTACAGCATCTGGTTCAAAGTGAGGGGTTGGCTTTTCTGATTCTTCCACGATGTTTCTGAGGGAGGAAGCACAAGAAGGTTAGGTGAGAGACCTCCAACTTTTCAACTTCTTTCAGCAGATTGCTTTGCAAGATCTGGCCCTACTCCTGATTGTCACACTAGCAAAAACGTTTGGGCAAGTATGCACTAACAGCATTTATCAGTAGGACTGGCATCTAATTTTTAGAAAACGAAGCATTGAGGAAAAACACCTAAGGAGTTTCAAGAGAAGTCAAATGAATGTTTACAAGACAGTAAATTTATCGGGAGTGGCGAGTGGGGGTCTTCACATCCTTACTTGTTGCTAATGCTGCAAAGCACAATTGAGCCCTGTGTTGACCTTACAAAGCAGTTTTATATTATTTATATGCTGCAATGGATGATTTGCATGTCCTAAACCTTTTAGGGCCTCACCAAATATTCTTTTTTGCCCTCAGCTGCTGTTGCTTCTCTTGTTTACCTACACAGTCCTCAGTCTGTTGTTGTTCATGGGCAGCGCAATCCAACAGGCCAAGTGGTACCCCTGCATCGGCGCTATGGCTCTCAGACCGACGCTAGCAGCAAGCTGCCCATGCACCAGCCGAGCTCTGACTGGGAGAGAGGGTGAAACTGGGCGGGGGGTGGGCAGGCCGGCTGGTGGGCCGGGCCAGGGAGGGGAATGGTTTTTGGACACGGCTGTTAGGCTGTGCAACCCCGATTCAGGCAGTGTGGTCTCCTCAGTTCTGCATGAATGTTCATGAATGTTCCCTTGCACTGGGGAGGCTCGAGCCTCTCTGAACACTGCTGCTCCAGTGCAGCATAGGATTGCGCCCTTAATCTCATTAGCTGTGGCAAGCAATGTGATTTTGTGTACAGTGTAATCACAGCAGAGAAAATGTAATTGACATGTGAAAATGTAATTGACATGTGATTCATCACAGCCAATCAGATTCTGCAGCAGCCAAGATCCTTAAATGGAAGTGACTGCAGCTTTGCAGTAGAAATGAAGTGAGGAATTTTGGCTTAACCCTAACTGGTTGGTGACTTTTCTTCAAAGATCGTTCAGGTGGAATCAGTATATACTTACCAGTATATATTTATCTATTCTGTCCTATCATCTCTAGTCAAACTGGTGTTGCAGGATTTCAAAAACCTGTGATATTTGTCTGCAGTCACCTATGTACTGAGCATGTAGATCAGCAGTTGGAAATTCTTCTCATGCACATATATAGCTGGCCCTCAGAATGCATTTTAAGGGTATAAAAACATCCCTTCCAGGTTTTGGCAAATGTTTTATGACCAATAGAAAACCCCCGGACACAACTCCAGTTGGGTTTGGCGGGTCTCAGTAGGCCTGGGGTGGGGGTTCGGCATCTGTGGATTTTCAAATCCACAGATTTCAAACCCTCAGAAAACATTGGACCCACCTGTATTTTAAAAATCTGGGAAAAATCTGGAAATCTGGAAAACAAAAAAATCTTCTGAAATCTGGAAAGAATTGCTTCTGCTAAGTAAGGGGCACAGATCTGAGTAGAGCCATTGGGGCTGCCAGGGAAGTAATGTTTCCTTACCCCAAGAAGACCTCAGGCAGCTTCCCTGGCCCCACAGGATGCCATTTTGGTGGGTGGGCCCTGGGCAATGGGGAAGTTTAGGACTGGGCTGCCCAGGGAGTAGGACTGAATCTGCTGGTCATGTTCCTTAGTGGCCGCATCGTCAGCATTCGTCAGGAATTGGACATATCTACATATTCCTGAAGATCCAGAATGGGAGACTGTGGAAACAAACCAGAGGATACCTTTACTCTATCAAATGTACTTCCTGTTGTGATGTCACTTCTGGGGCAACATTTTGCCCTCTGCACTGGGCTACACTTTCATTAGCTACGCCCCTATACAGAGCTAAGCAAAAATAATTTTAAGTTACCTCCTGTTTTCTTTCAGGTTGCCCTTCCTTCCACTGGATGCAGCACATGCCTTCTTGGGATGGCACAGGAGATTGGGCATAGGATTGAAGCCCCAGTCTGGCTTTCTGGGACTGCAATCACAGGGAGACTAGCAAAAAAAGAGGCCTTCCATGCAGGGGACACTGTGGAATCACAAAATGGTCTTGTTTGAAGGAGTTCCTCCCTGAGTTTGAGAAGGGAAGCTGCCAAGATAATCTCTTGTTCCTTTGTTTCTGACAGCATGATTGCAGAGGCAGCAAAGCTTGTCTTGTGGTAAAGTGCTTAGCCACAGGCAACGAGGGTCTTGGTGCTTTTCACACAGCTTAGATGTGCCATAAGAGCGATAATAAGATTAGCTCCCAAAAACTAAAACATTTGACCTCTGTCTTTGCTATAAGACGCTATGCACCAGGGAAGTGTTAATGGTATGTCTAAATCCGCTCGTCTTTAAAAGATTAAGTGCCAGAGGAAGCTGCACTTCCTTCTCGGAGGCTAACATTTGCCCTAGGGCGGCCGTGGGAAGGAGCCTCTTCTGGCACAATGTTTCATGCGCACAGATGGGCCATTTGAAGGTGTCTCTGAGCAGCACCCACAGCGGGAAGCAGGACAAGAAAATTACTGGCCTGTGGTTGCAATCCCAAACACGCTTACCTGGGGGTAAGTCTCATTCAGCTCAATGGGGCTTACTCCTGAGTAGACATGCCCAGGATTGTGCCATAAATCACGTCGTCCAAGCTAAAATGCAGGATAGAAATGGATAAGAATGAAGGATTCTGTGCACAGATTCATCGGGTAATGAAACAGTTCTCCTGCGGTATTTCCTATCACCTGCAGGGAACGTGGACAATTTTCCATTTCCATAGCAGTGGCATAGTTAGAGGGGGGTCAAAATATGGTTTACAGACCCTTTCACTTGCATTTGGAGCCATAGCAGGTAGCCAGAGCAATGCAGAGGAGACGTCTTCACATTGTTCTCACTGCCTGGTATGGCTCTGGTGGCGAGGGGAGGGGCTGTTTACACAGTATGTTGCAGTGCCATAGAGCGCAATCCTAACCTGGAGTTAGGCCGACACAGTTGGATCAACAAAGTTTGGCCAGCACAAGGGACACTCTCGGAATCAGAGTGGCCAGCATACAAATGGGGGCCACTCTCCCTGACTCTGAGAGTGGTCCAAACACGTTTTATGGTGGCCCCCATGCCAGCCAAACTTTGCTCGCCTAACTGTGCCAGCCTAACCCTAGATTAGGATTGCATTCATATATACTTAGTTTTTTGACCCCTCTGGTCCATGGACAGCTTTGAAATTGTGTCTAGTCCCACTAACCCTTGCTATGAGTCCCCGTGTATTTTTGTCATATGTATTTTGCACACTGTTGGACTGTGGCATGGACTTGCAAGTCTTGAAGCTGAGCCAGCACTAGCTCTTCTGAATGTCCACCCCCAGGAAACAACTGGATGTCAGTTCTATTGTGTACATCCCCCAAGAAATAACAAGCATTGACGCATAGACTGGATCAAACAAGGGACGCAACTTGAACAAGGGGCACAGCGTCATACTTCCAAATGAACGCACATCTGTAGGAGGTGTCACCTGCCACTTCAGTCTTGCTCCCCCACTGCACGTATTCAGGCATCATTTGAAAAGCCCATATACAGTATATGTCAGGGCCTTGAACCAAGAAGCAAAAGTGAGCTGCCATGGATTGTGTGTGCCCAGGCCTCAAAGTGGATTTCAGGTACAGAAGGAATGAGGATGTGCCACACAAAGTCCTGCAGTAGATGTCTTGGGGGGAAATCAGAATGGGGGGATCATCACTCAGTGACACAGCAGCAGCTTTGCAGGCACAAGAACCCAAAAATGCATGTAATCAATAGTCCTCTCCAACTGTTGCTCTGAACATAAGAGCATAAGAAGAGCTGTGCTGGATCAGGCCAAAAGCCCATCTAGTCCAGCTTCCTGTATCTCACAGTGGCCCACCAGGTGCCTCAGGGAGCTCAGCAGACAACAAGATGCTTGCATCCTGTTGCCACTCCCCTGCATCTGGTATTCTGAAGGAGACTTCAATGCAAGGAGGTTGCACATCCCATCAAGGCCCATAGCCCACGATGGACTTCTCCAGAAATCTGTCCAATTCCTTTTTAAAGGCATCTAAGCCAGATGCCATTACCACCTCCTGTGGCAAGGAGTTCCATACCTTAATTACCCGCTGGGTAAAAAAGTATTTCCTTTTATCTGTTTTAACACTCCCAACACTCAATTTCAGTGGATGCCCCCTGGTTCTGGTGTTGTGAGAGAGGGAAAAGAACATCCCTCTATCAACTCTATTCCTTCCATGAATAATGTTGTATGTCTCAATCATGTCCCCCCTCAGGTGCCTTTTTTCCAGACTGAAGAGCCTCAAACGCTGCAGTCTTCATAAGGGAGGTGCCCCAGCCCCTTAATCTGGGCAGCAACTGGTATTCCAGATTAAGTGGACAGAGGGGTCCCGCATAACCATCATGATTAATCAGGACCAGCCCATCCATGATGACCTCAGGCAGCAGATTGGAGGGGAATGTCCATATCCCTCCCTCCCTCCCTCCCTCCCTCCCCGGCTTCTTGTCCTCTTCCCACTGTCTAGCCCACCACTCTCCTCTCTCGCATACGTCCTCTTCCACACAGTCTCCCTCTTCCTTTTCCAAGCTAGGCAGTTCAGGAGCAGAGCCTGGTGTATCACCAGCTAAAGAGGGAGGCAGCATTTGGCAACGGGAGGTATTGGCTGGTTCTGATAGTAGGACAGTGATGGACTTTTCCTCCATGAATGTATCTGAACTCCTTTTGAAGCCTTTTGTGGATTTCATTTCAGCTCTAGGATCTTTGATGCGTTTTAGTGGGGAACAAAATGATATTCACAGATCGCTGCTAATGCTGGAACATGGGAAGAAAGGTGGTGCGTTTTTTTTCCTCGAGAACTTTTCTTCTTCTTTTTTTCAAAGCTGTTTCATATACAGTGGGAGCCACAGCCAAGGTGCGCAGGTTGTTTCTACAAAGGCAGCCATTTCTCTGGGCATACCATCTCATGGGGAGGGCTCTCGAGCTTGGTTTGAAGTGGCCTCTCTCATCTTTACTGTTGCTCTTAGCTTTGAAAGCAAGCAGCATGGGGGCCCTGAAACCCCCAAGTACATTGGCTGAGAAAGCCTTCAAATGGACCGTGGCTCACAGGTGCTCCTCTAGCCAGAAGATGGGCTTGCGTTTTGAAACCTCACTTCTTTGTAGAAGGAGTTGTATTGTTCCCCCTCAATGCTCTTTCCAAGGATATTAATAACAAACACATTTTCTCCATGATGGCTTTAAATCTGCTAGATTTAATACTAAAGTCGCGCATCGTCAGATTCCTCCCTGCCTCAACTCTATACATCTTAAACATAGAAAGAACTGTCACCTGCACAATGTGTTATTGTTCAGTGCAGGGTAGGGGTTCACAGGTTGTAAGGGCAGGGCTTAAGAAATGCTGTGTTACAGGGAATGATGCCAGGGCTTGCTTCAGGTGTGGAGAAATTTGCAGGGGTACAAAGTTTATTTTTGCTGCCTTTCTATTTCTGGAGCAACTGATCGAGGTAAACCCATCTCTTTGTGTAGGGGGCTCCAAACTCTGGCCTGCGGGCCAGATCCAAGTGCCCTCCTAATCCTTCCCCAGCACAAGCAGCAGTATCGGTTCCACCAGGGAAGCTGCGAAAGACTACAGCTCCCAGGGGTCTTTGCAGCCAGCTGCTTCTGGGGCCTGCTGCACAAAGGCAGCTGGCCATGAAGACCCCTGGGAGCTGTAGTTGGGATCTTTCGTGGCTTCCCTGGCAGAACGTAAATTGCCATTCACGCCGGGGAAGATTTTTCCCTGCTGCAGCAATCTCCAGTTTGGAGATTGCTGTCTTTGTGAGAAGCTGGAGGTACACAAAGATGGGCGAGTAGCCTTGTCCTTTCTCCCTCCAAAACACCCCTTCAGCTTTGCTGTCAAATGTTCAGAATCCCTTGAAGGGATTCTATGAAAAAGAGGAAGTCTGGTTAGCCCTCCTTGCCTGTCTCCCCTTCCTCAAAAAGCCCCTCAGCTGGGAGTCTTTTGTGTAGGGTGTAGAAGAGAATAACTCCAGTAGGAAATTGTGAGCACTTGTGCTCTCTGTAATGTATGCTTCAGCCGTCTTGTTTTACAATCCTTTTCCATGAGGCTATAAGACTTTTACCAGGCCTGTTCCAAGCTCTGGTTACACCTGAGATGTTATCATGAAGTGCCATCCCCTGGCGTGGAAAGACACCCAGTTGGAGCCCCCTCTTTTTTCTCTCCCACCCTGCATGATTCAAAGAGGATGCAAGGGAGGGAGCAGGCAGTTTCCTTGACAAGCATGCAGTGGTCAGATTGGGGAGTTTTCAGATCCATACTTTCAGGCTTCAAAGGGAGCAGGAGAAGGGCTGCCACATCCCTGCATTCCCTTTGAAATCTGCAAGGAGCAGATTGGAGAGTTCCCAGTCTGACCACTGCAAGCTTTGTAGAATGACTGAGGGGAGGCAGGTGGAACCAGTGGAGTACTGCACTGCCTTGGTGTCCAGGCAGTGACATCACAATGTCATGTGCTATTGTGATGTCACTCCAAGGTTCTCCCTGGAGGAAGGGGCACTGGTGGCTTCGTGTGCTCATTACATCTTCTGTGGAAGCTCCACTTCAAGTAGAATCTGTGGGGCGCTTGTTGCAGCTGCTTTGCCCCTCCATGGCAGCCTCCATGGGAATGGGACAGGGCTGAGTAAGGCCACTGGTGCTTTCTCCTCCAGGGAGAGCCTGGAGGTGGCTTCCTTTCACTGCATGTGATGCGGAGTGGTCATTTCTTTGTTCTCCCTGGGAGAGGGAGCACTTGAGAAGGAACTGGGGCATGAAGCTGCCAGTGCTCCTCCCTGAGGAGAGGCCAGGAGCTGCCTGGAGTGCTGTGGACAGGGGTCACCACCACTACTGCTCACTGTCCAGTAAGTCTGCACCTGGTGTCCCTCCCCCCCCATGATGCCCAGGGCCCTTGCCCAGTTTTGCCATACCCAAGATATGCCCCTGGGAGGAACACTCCCGTGGTCATGGTGGTGGGGTGGCAGTATCTGCCACCTCCAAATATCAACTGCCTGAGGTGATCCCTTCACCTCATCTCTTGAAGGGTCACTGCTGAGTGTTACACTTAGCACAATCCTAACCTAGAGTTAGGCCAGCACAGTTAGGCCCGCAAAGTTTGGCTGGCACCAGGGCCACCGTAACGTGCGTTTGGACCACTCTCAGAGTCAAGGAGGATGGCACACATCTGTGTGTCGGCCTCTCTGACTCTGAGAGTGGTCCAAGCATACTTTACAGTGTCCCTTGTGTTGGCCAAACTTTGTTGGCCTAACTGTGCCAGCCTAACCCCAGGTTAGGATTGCTCCCTAAGAAATATCGAACAAACCAAATTTGTCTCCCTTAGAGTCACCTCCATGGAAGGTCTATTTTGCTTGAAACTTGTGTGGTGCATCCTAGAGTATTGTATAACACAGCTCTTTTTTAACACCTCTGGGGTTTGTCTGCTGCTTACCTGCTTTGAAGTTTAGCAGCACTGCTTGATTCACCTACCAAATATCCTGACTGAAGATGTCGGCCCTAACACTAGCCAGTGGTTCTTCTTCATATTACACCCTCTGGAAGAGATTAACCACTGAAAACCTGAACAACAGCTCCCTTCATCCATATTCATCGGAGCATTAACAATTGGAAGAAAACAGAGATGTCTGTGGAGCTGCCATGCACTGATGTACAAAGAAGAAAGGGGAGAAAAACAAAAAGTATCTCAGATGTCATTGCTTTAATGCCCACCCTAGGCTGGGTCCCATAATGAAAAGCTTGGTTGCAATTCTCCAACGGACTCCGCGCTGCATTAGGTTTTGGAAACTCATTACTTTGGTCTCATGATGCAAATATTGACTTTCATCTGCTCTCTCCATGGACTAATCCCTCTTGTCATTTTTTCCAAAAACTCTCATTCATATACCTGGCAGATTTGAGTCACGCTTTCAAGATAGCACTACACAAAGATGTGTGTCAAGGCAAGGCAGGAAAGCTTTGTTGACAGGCAAAGACTTGTTGCCCGAGGACATAAGCCTAAATCAAATTGACCACCTGCCTTTGGTTGGCTATCAAAAAAAAAAAAGTTTCCCAGAGCTTAGAGGGAGAAAAAAAATTGCTTTATTCAGAGTGTCATGGATTGTGCTTCGTGTCTTGGAAGAATTACTGTAACACACACTTGCGCAGAACCCAACACAGAGCATCTGTGCTCAGAGCACCCTTGAATTGTGTCACTGCAAAAAGTCATCATTAGAGTTAAGAATGTGAAAAACTGTCAAGGCCACCACTGTGGTGCATGACTTTGCTGTTAGGCAAATCTGCTTTGGTTGTGAGATGGAGAGCCCCCCCCCCACACTGTTTATTTCCCCTGGTTCCTTCTTGTCCACATCTCTTTTTCGGGTCCAGCAATGGCCTTGGCTCAAAGCCCACACAGGAAAGGCCATTCAGAGGGCTAAGTTGGCAGGCACCACCATTTTGGAAAAAAAAAACTGGAATGCAAAGTGCCCCCCTCCCCAAGAAACATTGAAAATGTGAAAGGAAAGCCAAGCAAATTTAGATACAATGAGTGAAAAGGGCTTCTGCGCATCTTGGCAAGGACCTGCCGTGGCAATGGAGTTAGCCCTGCTCCACTCTCCACTGATGAATACCAACTCTTGGCTCGATCTGAGATCCCACTTGCCTGTTTTTCACTGCAGGGCAAGAAACTCTTCACCCCACCACTGGGTTGCTCTCTGCCACTGCAGTAACTCCAGGGACAGTCTCTTCTGCTGTTGATCTGCTCAACCCAGAATCCCCTAAGCCAGGCAACGGGGACTCTCATGGTTTCATCTGCCCCCCTGCCTGCGATTACCTCCTCGTGTAGCCTGCAACGTTTGGCCTCTGGTGGCTCTCTTGCCCTATTGTTTATTTTTGGAGAAAGTCAGAGCAAAAGAAAAGATCCAACTTTCTTATGAGCTATGCATTAGGTTTCCCGAGGAACCCATGACAATGCAGGACAATGAAATGCAATCAATATAAACGCATTGGCAGTATTTGCTATGAGCTCCAACTGCACCCCTTCTCAGGAACAAACCCGATTCTCTGACACTTGTCCTTGCTAAATCTCATATTTGCCACTTGGAGAGGCTTTTTAAAGATACTGCATTTATTAATGTGTGCTTAGCACATGTGCTTTGGAATGCACCAGTTCCCCCTGCAGAACTGTCTGTCCTGATAGTTAACAAGGCTGAGGGTGCAATCCTCACATGGATGTAGCACTGATGCAACATTGTTGCGTTGGCACTACTCCACTAGCACTGACGTGGGAGTGCTGAATGGCGCTAAAACTCGGCTGGCACAACGGTGGTTCTGGGAGAAGGGAGAGCAGGTGGGAGGAGGAACTGAGTGGGGGGTGGGCAGACTGGTGGGTGTGCCGGCCTTGGTAGGGGGTTGGGATTGGGATGCAGCCATTAGGCTGTGCAGCTTCCTCCGTCCTTGCAATTTCGCGGGCGCAGATCCAAGGAACCCATAGGGGAGGCTGGAGCCACGAACGTGCCCTTGCCCCGGGGAGACTCCAGCAGCCTCCCAAGCTGCACTGGATACAGTGCAGGCCTGCAGGCCTGCCTGTTCCAGCGCAGCTTAGGATTGCATCCTGAATGTATTTGGGCTGCAGCTATTGTGAGCAACTTAAGGTTGTCAGCCACGACAACACCCTGCTTCAGTACAGGGGCTACTTGGGAATAAATGAACACTGTGCATGGCATTGTATGGCCTTCAGCAATGAGTAACAGCCATTGTAGTTTGTGGCAGGTTGTTGTGTTGGGCTCAGATCAGGAAGGCCCAGGTTCCAATCTCACCTGTCACTTAACCTGGGAAGGTACAGGGATGGGGGAGGACCATCTGTGCTTCTCTGAACTTCTTGGAGGAAGAGCAGGAACAGATAGTAGTGAAGCGGGATCCCTCACTCAGGCAATGATCTTTGGTGTGAGAATCGAAATAGTATTACTGAGGGCACAATCCTAACCTGGAGTTAGGCCAGCACAAGTTTGGCTGGCACAAGAAATACCGTAAAGTATGTTTGGACCATTCCTAGAGTATGTTTGGACCTCTCAGCCAGCACACAAATGTGCGCCATCCTCCCTGACTCCAAGACTAATCCAAACATGCTTTATGGTGGCCCTTGTGCCAGCCAAACTTTGCTGACCTAACTGTGCCAGCCTAATTCCAGGTTAGGATTGGGTTCTGAATATACAAGGCATTGTGTCCAACTAACTCAATATTGTCTACTAGTTGTCCTTACCCGGCGTTGCCCAGGTATTTATGTATCCCAAGATTCTATTAGACAGGAAAAGGAATGAATTCTATCTATAGTGTAAAATCGAAGTAATTTTATGTACAGGTTATTAGAAGTACAGTATAAAAATTATACAGTGAAAACTTTTACAAATTCACTATGATATTAATTTAACTCTAAACTTGGTTATAAACAACATTTTTAGTTTCACCTCCAGGAGGAAGAATAAATAAAGTCTTGGGCAAACCCACCCTTGAGCAAGCAACATAAAATTGTCCATGGGAGAAACATGGCGATATCAAATTCACTCCACAGTACTTGATAGAGAGATCTGTCGGAATGAGTGTTATCCATGGAATAAAAACTGTTTCGCCCTCTCCCTTTCTTGTTAAGATAGTCGCTTCAATTACAGTACCCATCATCTTCTTGACACACAGCCTTGTGCTGTTGCAAAGTTTTGGTGGGTGGAGGTTCTGTAGTAAAATAATTGGAGATCCCACTGTAAGTAAAAGACAATGTGGTGGCAATGCAGCCGGACCAAGTGAGTTTAGGAAGTCTGATGGGAAATTGACGACCTCATAGGCATCTACTACGGTATCAATGTGTTGTATTCAGTGAGTACGCCTGGTAACATGGCAAGTATTGATTGGAGTCCAAGACCGGGGCATAATGATTTCTAAAAATTTCCAGAAGGTTCTACAGAGTTCTATTCATTCTGACTACACTTGGGCTTAAATGTCATCGGGACTGTCACCAATCAGCTTAGCGACCCTGAAAACCATGGGTTTGACACTAATGTCGGTCATTTTGGACATTTTATTTTTTACCTCTTCTCACCCCCCATGCTGATGGGGGCTGAACATAGACTCAAATGGCATCGGGAGCATCGGTGCTTGTCTTGGTGACCCCAAAAACTATGGATTCGACACCGATATCGGCCGTTTTTGATCATTTTTATATGGCACCCCCTCTGCACCCCCACCCCTAGGGATGCTAGGGGGGGTCTTAGCCCTGCAGTATTTCTTCCCAGATTGCAAGGCATATATGTACCAAGTTTGGTGTCAATCGCTCCAGGCGTTCCAAAGCTTTGCTGGAACATACACACAGACATACATACACACAAACGTCCTTTTTTATATAGATTGATAGTGGTTGGTAGGAGCCGTGTGTCTTTTTGCAGTCTACTTAGACCTTCTACATCCAAAGCAGGTTCTCTCTATCACTGAGATGCTGGTGATTTCCCCCCATGACTACCATGGAAACTTTAAAGAGAAGCAGGCAAAAATATCTAAGGCTTGGGGAGAGGACAATTTACGTCACCAGCCTCTCTGCCTTCATCAGTCATCAACAGTGGCAGTCCAACCTGTATTCTTTTGTGGGGGGATACCCCCGAGAGCCATGCTGGTGGATCGGGGTGGCAGATCTGAGATGGGTAGTGCTGTTGCTGGCGAGGAGTGTTTGGCTCACTGGCCTGTCCTTGCGCCCATGCTGCTCTAAAATGGAGTGTTTGTAGATGCTTGGGGGGGGGGCGGGGGCCGCGCGGGGGGGGGGGGGCAGCACTGGGGCAGCGATACATGGACTTGGCCCCCAGACGGAGAAGCGGCCAGGTCCACAACTGGTCAGCGATGTCCTTAAAAAGAATATTATATTGATTGCAGGCTGATTTTGTTCTTATCACTCACTCTCAACTTCTGCTAAGAATTGAAAGCTTTCATATTTCTCTAAGTAGCCAGCTACGTGGCATAATAACTGCAAATGTGGCCATTTCTGAATCAAAATGTAAGTGATCCTTTATATTGGTGGTAGAAGGAAATTAGAATCTACTGGTAGATGTCTGGATTATTTGCAGTAAATCTGCAAGAGTTTCTGACTTCCAACTATTTAACAGTAACTAGAAGCTTACTTAAGACCAGCGGCGGCATTCATCCGGTACGCTGGGCGGGACTTACCTTTGAGCGGAAGTCCGCCCATTGTGTAACGGCGTGTTCCGCTGCTTTCCTGCCTGCCGGGGCAGAACACGTTTTACTCCGTTTACTGTGTGGTCAAAATGAGGCTACAGTGAAGTATTTCAGAGGGATAGCAATTGTGGCTTCTTCATTGCAATGTGTTAGTGATCAAAGTGACACTCAAAAAACTGGAGGCAAGCCGCGCTAAATTGCTTCCTACTGTTACAGCACTGGAATAATGACAAGATTATCCCCTGTAAATGGAAAAAAAGGTAATATATCAACTATTTTTCCACGCGTATGAGGTTTTAATAATTACAGTATGCTTTGACCTCATTTTTCCCCACTTTCGGAAAAGACAAACTTACTGACTGATTGAAGAAATATTTTGGAACACTACATCACTCTTGGGCTGAACTTTGATGTTGGTAATGGAAAGGTGCCTTGAGAACACCAGTCAAGACAATCGCCATATTAACCTGGTCATTTTTAACCTAAAATTTAACCACATAACCTATTTTTTTTTATTTTTCACACTTGTATACTGTCCTTCCTCCATGAAGCTCTGGGTGATGCACACAATCCATTCCCCATTTCGTTCTCACAACAACCCTGTGAAGCGGATGAGGCTGAGACATACAGCACAATCTTATACTGCGCTGGAACAGGAAGGCTGGTGGGCCTGCGCTGTATCCAGAGCAGTATACGGGAGGCTGTGCCCCTGCACATTTGTGCCTTGCTGGAGGGGAGGCACCGGCCTCCCCAATGTGCTCCTTGGATCTCGCCCCTTGGATCTCTCCCTTCGCCCCCTCCTTCCCTCCCTCCCGGCTTGTCACACCTCTGTGCCAGCTGGGCTCAGGGAGCTGAGTGTGGGCGCGGGTGCTCTGAGGCTGGCACTGCCTGCAGTGCCGGTCTTGGAGTGAGAGCGCCGATGCAGGGGGTCCCCATGTCGGCATTCTATGCATAGCGTCGACACTATCACGTAGCATTGATGGTACAGGGCGCTTAGGATGCACCCATTGTGATTGACCCAAGGTCACCAGGAAAGATGGCTTATTAGGGGTTTGAACATGGCTCTTCCAGGTCTAGACCCAGCTCCCAAACCACTACACCCTCCTGGCTCTCCTGGACTTTTAAATCCCCTTGCCCTTGCGTAAGCCTCCTGACCTGCAATGGGCCTCCTCGGACTTGTGCTGGCGATGTTGCCAGTGCATGTCCAAGAAGAGAAGCAGTGGGGAGGCTGCTGCCCAAGGAGAGAGGACCTGGTGTGAGCATGCCGCTATGGACCTTCCCGCTCCCCCTGCCTCCCCAGCCATGTATGCCCCCTCCCGGCCTGTTTTTGCCCCTCTGCTCCTCCATTCTGCCCTCCCACCTCATCTGCTCTGATGAGTGGGGACTCCCATCATGGCAGGGGCAGGAAGGTGCAGGCCTTCCCACCGGCACCCCTGGCAGTGCACCACCTCACGCACTCTGAGAGAGCCTTTTGCGACAGCCACCGACTGCAGTGCCGTCGCAGGAGCCTCACTGCCACTGAGCAGAGAGGGAAGGATTGGGCTGTTAGACAACAACAAATGAAAGCAAGCTGTGGTATTGAGCAGGAATCCCCCAGGACCAACATCTCTAGCGTGACCCAGAGCCACCATGAAGTGACGTTCCTCAGTCCCATCTTTTTTTGGGCAAACCAATTCTGACCCAATAGCCTCCCTATGGGGGCACCACAGAGGCACCAGTGGCCTCATTATATGCATTATAATGCCTTAGTTCAATAACTGTCAGGATATTGCAAAGACTTTGAAGGCCGTTATAAGCTCTTCCCCATGCTTCTATTGCTCCACTGTCTTTTTTTTTTTTTTTTTGGAAAACTTTTTATTTCAATTATAGATACGGGTAAGGGTAAGTGGGAAACACATAGGTGGAAGTAAATACATAGGTCCACACAATAGGTACAAATTGATTACAGCATATTCTCTTATCTATTTGGTTATTATTTGTATATGGTCTAAATAACATCTCAAACAATACTTCTAAATAAGTCTACTAGTATACATATACAAATCTTAGTTCTCGTCCTTATTGCTCCGCTGTCCTTAAACTGCTATGGAAGCCACTTGTAAATCACTGGCATGTTCACTGTTAGACCAGTCCTAGGGAAACAATACCTGTTTGCAGTGTAAAGGCGCAAAGCTCAAGCAGAACTGGGCTGTGTTTCAAAGTGCTTTTGGGTTCATCTCGCAAGCTCAGCTTAGCCCTTGCTCCTTTTTCTTTGAACTTGCAGTGACATCAAAGGGAAGCTGACTAGGCTGCAAGCAAAATGGGATGATTGGTTTTCAGAGTTGGTGAGAGAGAGAGAGAGAGAGCGAGAGAGCGAGAGAGAGAGAGAGCGCGCTGTATTAAACCTGGGAATATCCTGACCGCCATGTGTGTCGGGAGCCAGGGGGTTACTGTAGAGGAGGGCAATTGTAACAGCCTGAATTAAGATGATGCTGATGTTACTTCAAAGTAGCCTCTGGCTCATTATCCTGTTACTTGTCTAGCCATGTTCAAGGTCTGTATTTCCCCAAGCCCCTGAGAGATAAAAAGGAGATTTGTTCCATAAGTGTCTCTCAGAAACATAATTTCCCTAGAGGTGTCATACATTTTTCTACAGAGAGAGCACCTGGAATTCACATTGCTGTGAAACGTGCTCCTGGGCTCCCTACTTCTCACAGGCTGGCTGGTGCCTCCTGTGCATACACGGCAAGTGGACGTAAGTGAGTGTTCGCTGTTGCCAGGGCAGGGCTGAGGCAAAGCTAAGGAGGCTTCTGAGAGTGTCCAAATCCAAAAGTTTCCTCAGGTTTTCTTTCTCAGGTGGAGCTGTACCGGGAGAACGTCTGTACCGGGTTGTGTACAGGCATGCCCCATTATCCACGGGGGTTCCGTTCTGGACCCCTGCCCCCATGGATTCCGGGGACGACTTTGTAAAGATAGGGGAACACCAGTAGTTTTGCTTCAAGAAGATAAAAAAAGAGATGTGTTTAATTCTCCCATATCTTTTTAATAGATGTCTCACAATCTATGGTATCAGTGGATGACTGAAATCGTAGGTGCCGTATAAGTGGTTAACAGGGCATGCCTGTATTTGAGTGAAAAGAGTCACAGAGGAGACCGGCCCCCTGTTCTCACTTCTTTGTGTCACCACCAAAGAAACAAAGCTTGGATTCCAAGATTGGAATGATCCAGGCCAGCAGCATCAATGCAGCAGTGGTCAGCCAGATGCTTGGGGGTAGTCCACCAGCAGCAGATGGACCCGGAAATAGTTGCTGTACAAATCTGTGATAGCACAGAATTAGAATGCAGGCAAGCCCCAGTATCTGCCAGGGTTCCATTCTGGACACGGACACACACACACACACACACACACACACGGACACACACACACACCCCTGTGGATAATTGAAACCATGGATACCAAATCAGTGACCAGGGCATGCCTGTACAGGAAAATATGGAATCATGCTTTGACACTATATTTTCTAATCTCTATATAAATTTAAAATGGCTTTTGGTGGTGGTAGAAGTTGAAAATTGAGGAGGGGCTGCTGGAGTTTTTAGTTATTGTTCTTATTTTATTTTATTTTATTACAGCAGTGGTTCCCAAACACTTTAGAGGCCCTAGAGACTGCTGCTCGATTTATAAATGATAAGGGTTGTGCGTATAATGGTGAATAGGCAGCTGGGCTCCCCCCCCCCCCGCTCCCAAGTAGCAGGTTGTTTAACTCTTGACACACATAACGTAATCTATCCTATTAGTTTTTAGAACCAAAAAAACTGGTGAGTCTCGGGCCACATTTTGAGAACTGCTGTATTACACTATTTATGAGAAAGGCATAATTCAACAGCTCGATAAAATGTCGACCCAGTGTGCAGCGGCAGTGAAGAAGGCAAATTCCATGTTAAGGATAATTAGAAAAGGGATTGAGAATAAAACAGCCAATATTGTATTGCCATTGTACAAGGCAATGGTAAGGCCACGCCTAGAGTATTGCATACAGTTTTGGTCTCCACATCTCAAAAAGGACATAGTGGAATTAGAAAAAGTGCAGAAAAGAGCAACTAAAATGATTACTGGGCTGGGGCACCTTCCTTACGAGGAAAGGTTACAGCGTTTGGGGCTCTTCAGTCTAGAAAAAAGGTGCCTGAGGGGGGACATGATTGAGACATACACAATTATGCACGGAGTGGATAGAGTAGATAAAGGGAATCTCTTTTCCCTCTCACACAATACCAGAACCAGGGGACATCCTCTAAAACTGAGTGTTAGGAGAGTTAGAACAGACAAAAGAAAGTATTTCTTGACCCAGCTTGTAATTAGAACGTGGAACTCCTTGCCGCGAGATGTGGTGATGGCATTGGGCCTGGATGCCTTTAAAAGGGGATTGGATAGATTTATGGAGGAAAACTCCATTACAGGTGACAAGCTATGATGGGTATGTCCAGTCTGAGATTAGCTGGTCGCTCATCATGAGGGCCGGGTAGGAATTTTTTTCCGCATGCCGAGTTTGGTGCCAATCGGTCCAGGCGTTCCAGTGGGATATGGTGAACATAAGAAGAGCCCTGCTGGATCAGGCCAAAGGCCCGTCTACTCCAGCTTCCTGTATCTCCAAATTGGCCAAGTAGTGATGGCAGTTTTTTTTGCCTACCCCAGACTGGCGAGGGAGGGATGGGTGTTCAGTAGGTTACATGATTTACATTGTGCTTAATAAAGTTGAACCCAACCTCAGTCTGGTGTCTTCCTTGGGGGTGGTGCAGGGGTAATAGTCTACTTTAAAATGCCATATGCAGGGAACACAGCAGGACACAAGTATCTGGTTGTCTTGCGTGCTCCCTGAGGCATCTGGTGGGCCACTGTGAGATACAGGAAGCTGGACTAGATGGGCCTTTGGCCTGATCCAGCAAGGCTTTTTCTTATGTTCTAAAGTGGTTTACATTGGCAGGTTGTCCATAAATCCTTTTTTTCCAAATGGTTTTTTTTGCAAGTATCTCACAGTGGCCCACCAGGTGCCCCAGGGAGGCATGAGACAACAATGCACAGTCATTTTGCAGCTGTATGTTCTACTCAAGGGGTGAGAGAAGCTGTAAAGTTTATAGCTCAATCCTATCCCTTGCCATGCTGTAGCATGTGGGTGCACGATGGAGGCACACACTGCATGCAATGGTGAGGGGCTCAGGAGGCCTGCAAGAGGGAGCTGGGGAGCTGGCAAATATAGATAGTGTATGCCCAAGGTGAGCCAGGGGGTGAAGCAGGCCAAAAAGAAGTGATAAGATCTGGCAGGTGTGACTGCTGCAAGATAAGATCATAAGAAGAGCCCTGTTGGATCAGGACAAAGGCCCATCTAGTCTAGCTTCCTATATCTCACAATGGCCCACCACGTGCCTCAGGGAGCCTAGTAGACAACAAGATGCTTGCATCTTGTTGCCACTCCCCTGCATGTGGCATTCTGAAGTATCCCACTATTACCGTAAGGAGGTTGCACAACCCATCATGGCCTATAGCCCACAATGGACTTTTCCTCCAAAAATCTGTCCAATCCCCTTTTAAAGGGGATTTAAGGGGATGCCATCACCATCTCCTGTGGCAAGGAGTTCCATAGCTTAATTACCCGCTGGGTAAAAAAGTATTTCCTTTTATCTGTTTTAACTCCCAACACTCAATTTCAGTGGATGCCCTCTGCTTCTAGTATTGTGAGAGAGGGAAAAGAACATCCCTCTATCAACTCTAGCCCCATGCATAATTTTGTATGTCTCAGTCATGTTCCCCCTCAGGTGCCTTTTTTCCAGAGTAAAGAGCCCCAAATGCTGCAGTCTTTCTTCATAAGGGAGCTGCCCCAGCCCTGTGATCATTTTTGTTGCTCTCCTCTGCACCTTTTCCAGCTCCACTATGTCCTTTTTGAGATATGGTGACCAGAACTGTACGCAATACTCTAGATGTGGCCTTACCATTGAGAGTGGAAGATCCACCCCCCTTCCCCAACACCCTACCAATTCCTTCCTTCAAATTCCCAATTACTCCCTTTCCTGCCCACTGTCCATCCCTGCCACCAATTTATCTCCTCCTGTAGTGGCTGATGCTCCAGTGGTTCATATGATTGGTCACCATCCATTCACACTGGCAGCCTTGTTGTGAACATTTTTGCTGCATCTGCAGTGCTGATGGAGAAGGCCTTCCACTGATGGAATGCTAGCTCTGTCAGCAGAAGGTGTCCATAGGATTGGGCTCAAAATGATGTTGACAATTCATTTTCAGACCAGTTACACATCATGACAGCACAAGTGATCCAGGGGAATGGCCTTTCAGTGAAATTTAAAATTAATATTTGAGTTTATGTAAAGAAGAGCCTCACTGGATAAGGCCAAAGGCCCATCTAGTTCAGCTTCCTGTATCTCACAGTGTATCTCACAGCGGCCCACCAGATGCTTTAGGGAGCACACAAGACAACAAGATGTCTGCATCTTGTTGCCACTCCCCTGCATCTGGCATTCTGAGGTAGCTTACTTCTAAAGCCTCTTGTATAGGCCTGCCTTCTCCCAAAGTGTTCCTCAGTGCCTAACAAATCTAAACCCCTACCCCTCCTCCCGACACCACTGTCCACCACCAGGAAATATAACTGTAATCCTGATAATAATAATAATAATAATAATAATTGGATTTATATACCGCCTTTCTTAGGTCACCAGATTTCTCTGATGACTATAACTCAAGGCGGTTTACATGGGCAGACTTTATTCAGAAACCCGAAGGTTTTTACAATTTATACAGAAATGTTCTATCTTTCAAGAACTACACACATACAGATGGATCTTTCTGGATTTAGTCCTTCTTTCTGGCCAACCGTTTGCCTTCTTGCTGGCTGATAAATGGCTTCCCTGCTCCCACCAGAGAAGCGGCTGAACTTTGGCACAACTCCCCCTCACACAAGGCAGCCGAAGCTCAGCTGTTAATCAGTCGCAATTAACAAGGTCTGCCGCTCACAGAGACTTCCGGCTGTCCCGAACTGGCGACCTTCAGATCTTCAGCTCTTATCTTCAGGCAAACAGAGGCATTAACCCTCTCGACTAAATCTTCTGATGTCTCCAGAATAACAACCTCTATTGGCTCTGGAAGCCAGAATCTTTTGTGTGTAGGCCAGTGTGGTTCTTCATGGCCAGAACCCAACACAGAGGCAAAGAGTGTGATTTTAGGATATAGGTAATCTGCCAACCAAGGTTCATATAGTCAAAGCTATGGTTTTGCTAGTAACTATGTATGGCTGTGAGAGCTGGACCATAAGAAAGGCAGAGTGCCGAAGAATAGATGCTTTCGAATTATGGTGCTGGAGAAGACTCTTGAGAGTCCCCTGGACTGCAAGGAGATCCAATCGGACAATCCTCCAGGAAGTCAAGCCTGATTGCTCCCTGGAAGGACAAATCCTAAAGCTGAAGCTCCAATACTTTGGCCACCTCATGAGAAGAGAGGACTCTTTAGAAAAGACCCTCATGCTGGGAAAGATTGAAGGCAAAAGGAGAAGGGGGCGGCAGAGGATGAGATGGTTAGATAGTGTCACCAAAGCGATGAGCATGAAATTGGGCGAACTGTGGAAGCTAGTGGAGGACAGGGAGGCCTGGCGTGCTGTGGACCATGGGGTCGCAAAGAGTCGGACATGATTTAGCAACTGAACAACAACAAATCTGATCTCTAGCTATCAATCTATTGAGCTGCAAAACAGCCACTGCAATGGGCCTGGTGTGTTGCCTAGAAAACCTCTCTATAGAGCCTCACAGTGAGATAGAACTTTGAAGACAGATCCCATATAGCAATTGATCCCAAACTGTAAACTGTGGCTCCCCAGGGAGCAGCAGAATCCACCCAAGGAAGCAGTGGAATTCACACACAAAAAACCTTCTACCCTATACAATGTATAGGATTGTGGCACTAAAAGGGGAGTTGCTGCCAATGGCCCAGTAGATCAAGGGAGCCATCAGCTGAAAAATGTTCAGGAACCACTGTCATACAGGTTAGCCTCAGGGAAGGGACTATACCCTATGTTGTAATGTATCCTATATTGCTGCCAAAGGAATATCAGTCCCATTACTTTCCCAAGGTAAAAGTCAAATTAGATAGCATGGTTCGATGTGGAGTTATAGAACCAATTATGGAACCATTTTGCCAGGAGTTTGTTCAATTGGTAAAGAAATACAATTCTGCTTGAGTCACAGCCAGCCTGAAAAGGCAGAAAGAGCAGTTTGAGTAGCAAAGCAAATATTAAAACAAGAAGATCTATTTTTGGCCTTGATATGTCATACAACAATTCCCATAAGTGCAGCCATGTATAGCCCAGTGCAGCTAATAATGGGCCAACCACTAAAAAAAAACCCATTCTCACTCCAGTAACAAATCTACACCTCCAGCAGCCTGATTTAAAGGAGGTTTATCTCAGCTACAAAAGCAAATGGAGTCTACAAATTCTATTTAATAAAGATCAGGAGGTAAAGGCATTACCAGAAATACATTCTGGATCATGGATGGGAATAAAACTCCACAACCAGAAGTGATGTTTTGAATTGGCAGCTGTACAGGGACAGCACCAGATAGCATCAGATAGCTTGTCCCTACTAATGATGGCACATTCAGGAAGAATAAAAGACATTTTCAGCTGGTACCAGAATTGCATCCAACCACACACCTGACATGGTCTTCAGAAACAGAACAATTCATTGAGCAAAGGTTGTCAAAACTCCAGTATCTGGAAACCAAGTTGGCAACATTGATAGACCAACTACATTACATCAACATCATTGTTGATAGATGTTGATGTAGAACATTGATAGAAGTCCAGTCTTCACCTGTTGAAGATAGTTCGGTATTCTCAAGTACACAGATAGTCACTCCAAAAGCAGAATTGTCAAGATACCAGAAATGGATTATTATTAGGGGTGGAGTTTTTTGGTGATATTTTTTCCAAAATTTATTGATAAAAATAGCAAATTGCGGAGTTATGTGTTTTTATCCAAATTTTCATTGCAAATTGTACAAACAGTGCAATAAATAAGGGTGAATGGCCCTACAAAGGCAAGCAATTTCTGGCAAACACACCCCAGCCTGAAATAACCTGCTCAAAAATTCCTAAGCTGCACTCTGGTTGCTTCTTGGAGTGTCGAAAAATTGCTACTTACTACTTCCACATTCCATTAAAGTTGCTCCAGCCTACACTGTGAACTATGAACATTGCATGTTCATGCAAGTTTAAGCAAGCTTCCTCCTGTTTCTGCCGCTCCTCCTCCTGATCCATTACTGAAAAATATTTGGATTCCTCAAAACTGTTAAAAATAAACAAAAGTGGGGTTATTTTTGTGACATTGATCTAAATTTGTGTCAGACTCTGTCAAAATTAGCAAAAGCAGTATGTTTCACATTTTGACCTAAATTTCATTTTATGCAGCATTTTTAGTAGAAATTCTCATTATTTAGCATTCTGTGTTGATCACCAAAAAACTCCATCCCTAATAAATTGTTATAAAATAGCAACCATTTATGGGGCAGACAATCCCCAGATGCTGTTAGTGGTGGTTGATAGTCTTCTCATCACCTGAAGGTGTTGATGAGAAATAGCAATATGTTTAATTGTTTGGGTTTAGTGTTGTTTAAAACTCAAAGAAGACAAAATGCAGTAATCTAGAGCTAAGATCAAATAGAAGGAATCATCAACCCCTTCATACAGCCAATACAAGAAGGAACTGAAAATGGAAGATAAACTTAGATTTTCATATCAGCAGAGTTCACTAGAAGCTGTTCTGCATTCTTAGAGAAATAAATAGTTACTGTTCATCTTCTGGGTTTTCTGGCAATCACTGAACACCTTCCTGTCACTTGCTTACCGACTGGGACGATAAATTACCTTCATTTGATTTGTTTCATAAAGCTTCTGGTTACACTGTAGTGCTTGATGTTAACAAATGAATAGCTGATGCAAGGGAAAGTCACTGGCATAAGACATTTTCAAAACCATTTGTAAAGGCACTGAAAATCCTTGGATTTGCCTCTTCCTGTTAGAGCTACATTTAATTCTACTAGTTGAAAACAAATTGTTTTTCATTCTTTTTCCGTTTTTTGCTTTAAAAAACACACACACCTAACCACTGCCAACAACCCTGTGCAATTATTTCATGGTACTTCATCAGTCAAAGGATTGAAATGGTTTGCTTTTACTTCTACCAAGGCATGTTAAATGGTGCAGCTGTGAGAATTGGAAGCTGATGCCTGGCGGTGAAATAATTGGCCATCAACTTACATTTAGTGAACCTCTGCTTAAGCAGGAGGTGCACAAAATGGTGGATGAAAAGGAGTGTGATGGGCAGCCCAATTATACCTACATCCCCGCATAGTGATGCAGTGGTTCTGGCGCCGCTACCACTGCATCCTGCAGGGGACTTGTGGATGTTGGAGGTCTCCTCAGGATAAGGGAAGATTTGTCGCCTTGCCTTGGGGTAAGCTGCAGCAGCCACAATGGGTCAACTTGGGAAGGAAGTGTGGTCTGGAGGTGGAGCTGTCGCCTTGCTAAGAAGGCTCAGGCTAAGGAGGAACAGCTTGGGTCTCACTTCGGATGGATGACCAGAAGCTGCTGGCAAGCAATGATGGAATGGGGAGGAGTCAACTAGCAAGGAATGGGTAACATCCTGAGAAAGGAGGGGGGCACAGCTCTAAGTTTTGCAAGGAGGCTTACCTTGTCAAAATTGCTCCTTTCTCCCACCACTTTCCTTTCTCCCCCCCCCCCACCTTGGGGGGAAAGCAAAGTCTTCATGTTGCTTACTGGCTACAGCAACAAGGGAGAGGAGCGATTTACATGGGAGGGTAAGGCTCCTTGCAAAACTTAGAGCTCTGCCCCCCCTGTAGGGATGCCACTGCTGAGAACCCATCTGTGGGGTGTTTTGCATC
This sequence comes from Lerista edwardsae, assembly GCA_029204185.1. NCBI lineage: Eukaryota > Metazoa > Chordata > Lepidosauria > Squamata > Scincidae > Lerista > Lerista edwardsae. The sequence continues at coordinate 26,739,533 of JAJKFI010000008.1, forward strand.
TGCTTGTGGAAGCTTGGAAACTGCAAGAACTATGCAGGCAGGATGCCAACTGCACTATTCACTAATAGAATAATATTTGTAAAAAACTCATTTGGAAAAAAACACACACCATGGTTTATGGTCAGCCTGCCTATGTAAAGTGCTTTGAGTCTATGGGACTCAAGTCTACGAGTGTACAAGAAAGGCGGTATATAAATACAAACATGCCCCGGTATCTGCTGTGGTTCCATTCCCATCCCATCCACTCCCAAATAGGACTTCCATTTTGGAGAGGGCATAGTTTTCAACCTTTGGGTTGTCAGTCCTAAAACATGGAGTAATAAAAATGGCATGCTTTTTCACTGCACAGAGACCCTAGCACGAAACCAATTTGAATCAGAAGATTGGAAGAGGCTGTCCAGTGGAAAGCTGCCACCCAGAATGTCCCTCCTCAAACTACAGAAACTGTTGCAAAGCATTCTCTTTGCTCAGTTGTAGGCACAGAGTCTGGATGATCAAATGCAGCGTGATCCCTTAGGCAGTTGAGCCCACCTGGTGAGAGGACAGGCTAGATTTTATGAGGGTTTTTTCAAGGTTGGCTTTAGATCAAGTGGCACTCCTGGAAAGGAACATCTTTGGTTCCCTTTGTTTGGGCCACTTCTATTAGTTTACAAAGGACATGTCTTATTTTTATTGCATTTGTAATCTCTGCTATGACTTTGATGCACAATCTGCAGGCACAATGACCCTTGTCATATAGCATAAATTTGCATGCATGGGTCTGTAAATCTGTATTCATTCATGGCATATATAAGCAAATAAAAATATATTTGTTTCCTCTCATCTTACAGAAGCATTTAAATCTTAAGACTTATTGAAATACCTTATCGGTGCTCCCAAGTCCAGCGTGCCTGACAGTCACTTGAGACACTGCCCTCCTCTGGAGTCACTTCTGAGAGCGCAATGCTAACCTGGAGTTAAACCGGCACAAGGGACACTATAAAGTGTGTTTGGACGACTCTAGGACTCAGAGAAGCCAGCTCACAAATATGTGCCATCAGCTACGGGATCTACAAACGACCTGGGGGAATGCTGGGCGGGATGTAGGTGGGACATCCAGGTGATTGGCAGCCCGCCCGTGGTGATCTGCAGCTGCCCTGGCCTCGGGGGGCTCCTGCTCGCTGCGGAGGACGGGTAAGGGTCACGCCGGGTGCCTGGGCGAGCAGCGGTGGGGCGCGCTAACCGGGGGCAGCCCCCCCCGGCCAGGACAGCTGCAGAATGCTGCGGACAGGCAGCCAATCACGCGGAAGCCCCGTGTAAGTCCTGCCCAGTGTTCCCCCAGGTCGTTTGTAGATCCCGTCGCTGTGTGCCATCCTCCCTGACTCGGAGTGGGGTCCAAACGCACTTTACAGCATCCCTTGTGCTCACCAAACTTTGCTGGCCTAACATGTGCTGGCCTAACTTCAGGTTAGGATTGTGCTCTGAGTCTCCCCCATGCAGGGATATGACTGTTGGATTAATGGAGTCTAAGGAGGTTCTGCCTGTATGGATCTGCTGAGCTGTTCTCATAGCTAGCCTGCTGAGAAAAAGGAGACTGGATCCTTAAGTGTTCTCTTGCGTTCAACAGTCATAAGCAAGAGGAGCAACCCGTAAACAAGAAGGTGGCACCCCCATCCTGGACGCGCTATTCACCCACATTGCAGTCCCAGATAGAGCCAAGCCAGGTGGAAGCATTTGGGGTTTCCTCCGCGTGATACCCAAAACATTTATTTTAGGCTCAAGACGTCGTTCCATGATAACGTTTTTGCCCATTTTTGTTACAGTGTTGCTTGCAAATCCAATTACCTCTGCAGCAATTTGCACTTGGCATTTTTATGACACTCCAATACGTTGGCTTGGTGTGTGAATATGCCTCGTAGGCTGAAATGAACAGTTCTTAAATAATAGACAATCTCATTGTGGTTGTTAAAGCCTTATAATTTAAATGTGGGAATACGTAACAAGCTATTTGAAATTGCAAAGGTTAGAGCCGCCGGCTACTTGGAGTCCTTCCGAAAGTGATGCGGTGATCTTTGTGTGTGATTATACCTGTAACTGCTTACGGAGACAGCTCTACTCCCAACCACCTGCAGGCTATGAAAATTAGAACAAGTACATGCTTAATCATTCACCGAGGAAATGGGAACTGCTGGTGAAACAGTGGAAGAGTTTCATCACATTCAAATGTTGCCATGAATATGGAAGCAAACAACATGCTTTGAGCAGCATTGCCACTTTCGAGACAAAAACGTTCCAATGTACCTCATTTTCTTGTGGCAGACAATTTTTTAAAGGCAAAGAAGATGACAGTGGTCACTTTCGATGGCAAGGGCACTGTTTCCAAACTGGGCAAAAAGGGGAGAGATTTAAGGAGACAGGGCAGTAAAATTTCAACACCTATCCTACTTGGATATACAAGTATGAAATGATACATGACCAATGTAGGTCAATTCCATTGGTGTCAAGGGAGATTTTCCTCCAAGGGCTAAACAGTAACTTTAGCAGTCCAGTGAGCAAATAATGCTGAGACATTATTGATTTATTTAGAAAATTGATATCTTGCTTCTTTCCCCATTGAAGGGGATCAAGGCGGCTTACATAAATTCAGTAAAACAATATTAAAAATCCAACAAATACTAACAAAAATTAAATATGAAACCAATTAAAAGATTAAAACATTTAAAACATTGCAAAACAGAACCACCAAGATTACCCACAGTTAAAAAATGCCAGCCCAATGTCTCACTCAAATGTCTTCTGAAAAAAAGGTCAAGGTCACAAGAGAGGGAGCATTCTTAGTCCCAAGAGAACATTCCTGAAATACCCTTTCTCTGCACACTTCCCAATCTTTCTCTGCACAATCCCAATCTTGATTGCAACCACACACACACACACACACACACACACACAGAGAGAGAGAGAGAGGGAGGGAGGGAGGGAGGGAGGGAGGGAGAGAGCTGATATTTAACTTGCACAAAAGAAACACACAGGGCCAAGCTATGCATTTAACATAAAGTGTTGTTTGGCCCTTAATCGCTAAAGGAAGACTGTGTAAATAGCTCTCAGCATCAGCTTCCCTCCAGCTTCAAACTGTTTTCTCACATTCTTGCCAATTCTATTAGTTTGAGGCAAAATTTCCAGAGACACTGACCCACATTCAGCTCTGGCCTTCTGCAAAGATGAAGGAGAAAAGAAAGCAACGGCTTCTCTGAAAAGAGACTGAACTCTTCTCTACCTTTGAATCAAGGGCTTCTTTGAGCGGGAAATTTGGTATGCTCCCTTTTCTTACCTTCACTTAATCTCCACCATACTAACCTTTGCCTGGATGGGAAAAGAGTGCAAAGATGCAGCTACATTTTTTCAATGAAAGAGGTCAGCTGAGGCCAAGCTGGGTGAAGGTTTCTCTTCCCCACCTTGCTAAGGTTTCTTTGTGCAGCTCTGCATACATGTAAACAGCTTCTTCTAAGAGCTTTTCATCTTTCTTCTGTGGATGGAAGAAGACAGCAGGGATACGGGGGGGGGGGAATATTGGGTAAAGATTAATAGAGCTCTCCCTGCCTCCTCTACATGCCAAATACAGTAGTAGTAATATCTCCTAAGGCAAGGCAAGCCATGGAGAAAAATAAGACGGTCATGATGCTTTGTTTTGAGATAGCCGGGAATACTAATGTGAAGGCTGAAGGCAAACATTTTAATTCAACCCCCCCTGCAGCTTTGCAGGTAGGAAATGCAATGCACAGGTCTTGGACTTCCTGCATTGCTATTCTGCTAACGTTGGTCCCCCCCCAGCTTCTTCTCAATAATACCCCCCCCCGAAAATAAATTACATGGAAAAGGAAAATTGAAAGACAAGAAAGGAGCCAGATGTTAGTGTCAGGGGAGAGCTACAGCAAGGAGTAGTGACATTTTCTTGAGACACAGATTAACATTCTTTCCAAGCCCCACAAAACAGGTTTCCTTTCCTCCTTGGTTATTCACTGTCCAGCATCTTGTTTAGAATTCAGAGATGCTGAAACATAGTTACCTAGGGATTCATTTAAAAAAAAAAAAGAGGCAGGTCGGTATGCAATCAGAATACAGAATAACCTCAGCAATGCTGGCAAAGCAGTTCAGAGGCACAGGTGTGGAACAGTCCAAAGAGAGGTGCATATAGGAAGAGCATTTTCCACCCTTCCTTGCAGTCTTGTATGTCTTGAGATTCACCCTAATTCAGCAAAGGCGATCTCCTTGTGGCAGCATGCTCTAGCTAGTGCCACGACACACCTACACCAGAATGCTCATTTGGACTCTGTGACTTTGCATCTGGAGTGAGATGTGCAGCCCCTTATGGATCCAAAAGATGCCACCAGTTTAAGGGCTGCTCCATCCCCTGATTCAGATGCTTGAGACTAACAAGGTTGTGCCCAGGGACAGCAGGAACCACTGGAGCTAGCACCTTCTGAATAGGGCACGGAGCCATTAAGCCAAAGCAGCTTTCCTCTGAGAAAGTAGAGCCTAAGGGCACAATCCTAACCTGGAGTTAGGCCAGCACAGTTTGGCTGGCACAAGGGCCACCATAAAACGCATTTGGACCACTCTCGGAGTCAGGATGGTGCACATCTGCGTGTTGGCCTCTCTGACTCTGAGAGCGGTCCAAATATATGTTATAGTGTCCCTTGTGCTGGCCAAACTTTGCTGGCCTAACTGTGCTGGCCTAACTCCAGGTTAGGATTGTGCTCTGAGATGGCATGCCTTGCTGCAGAACTACTTAAACTTACAGCTAGTTCCAGACTATTGCTGGAGCGCCACTCCAGGGCTTCTGCTTGTTGGTTTGCCTTGCATTGATGTATTCTTGTAACCAAACCCCAAAGAGCTGTCCATGGTACTAACCACATGTGTCTTATTCTGGATTCATGCCTGGCTAATGTGTCTTTTGCCCCAGTTCCCCAACATTCCTGTAGGCCAGTGGTCTTCAACCATTTTTATGCTGTAACCCCACTGAATGAATGAATGAAGAGTCTGGGGACCCACCGACCCCTCTCCCAGGACCCAATCTTCCCCCATTGCCTTCATCCCTTGCCTCTCCTGTCCCATTTCTCTGTACCTCTTGGGTATTCACAACAACTCTCTCAGGTAGCAGCCCAAGCAGAGCTGGCCTTTGAGCTGCAGGGCAAAACAGCAAGAAGAAGCTCTGCAAGATTATATCAAGAACTCAACTTTGATAACGCAAAGAGCATTCTTGGATGACATTCAAGCCCTCTCTTGCACTTTGAAAGGCTTTGAAAGTTTGCCATGACCCCCAAAGTTTGCCATGGCCCCCAAAATGGCTTCACAACCCCACTAGGGTCCCAACCCACAGGTTGAAGAATGCTGCTGTTATCTGTCTGTTCACTCTGCTCTCAAGGCTAGCAGTGTTATCATCCATCTAGTGGCTGGCATGAATATATGCAATGTCTAATTTCTTAGTCCAAAACAAAGGAACTTTTTATGTGTGTGCTAAGGATAAAGCTTTTGACTATTAGCTGGGAAGATTTCTGTCTTGTTGCAAAGCAAAGGGGTCAATCCAGTTTTTGGGGGAGCAGGATAACAGGATAACTGATGTTTTAACTTTTTGTGAGAGGGCTGGTGACTTGTCTGGCACTCAGCACTGACTATATCAGTTATCCTGGTTGAGATGCTGACAAAACAATGAATTAATGGTGCTTGACCTGTAGCAGCCATTTTTAACCACTATGCAGCTGCACATTGGTGGTCTGCGAGTGGTCCACAGGGGGAAGGTCATTTACTATTTGGGCCATTGGGGGATGTGAGTCCCCCATTGGCAGCATGGTGTGCCTTGTCAATTGCAAAAAAAACCCTGATGGTGCCCCTAATTTTAGTACCCTCTCAGTGTGCCATGAGATGGTTTGAAAATTGCTAACATTTAGGGGTCCTAGATTGAGCCCTTGAGAACCTAACAAAGCAGGTTGCCTGTAGTGCTACCCTAAAGGCCATTCCTTCAGGAAATCCACAGGGGATGTGCCTTATTTAGTGACAGAGCATATGCTTTGCAAACAGAATTTCTCTGGCATTTCCAGGTGGGGCTGTGTGCCTGGAAAGCCACCACAAGTCAGTGTAGATGATGCTAGGTGGACCAATGGTTACACAATGACTCAGTATGCAACATTTCTACAAAGTCAAAGCAAAAGTTGTGCATGCTGGAGTGAAACTTGCTATGTCCTTGCAACTTGGATTGCCAGTTTGAGCTGGGATGAATCATTTTCCATATTCTGCTTCTTTGTATATGTTTGCTCTGATCTAGCACACATCGGAGCCCTCTAGTGGCTTAGCTCATGCGCATGCACAACAACCAGTGTCTTATTCCAAAAGATTTGTGGTTTCACTCTGTCCTGCATTCCACTGCTTCTGGATGTTAGTTTAACTGGACAAACTCCTAAAATTAATTCCAGCATTAGGACATATTTATTTATGTGCAATTCATATGCAGTTCATTTATATCATTCCCACTTGGTCTAGTACACATTACTGATGGGTACATTGATAAAACACTACAAAAATGCATGGCTTCATCAAGATTACTTTTCTGTGGTGTTTTACCAACATGAACTCAGAAGTACTAATTAAAAAAAAAACATGCACAAGAAACCTTGGAACAAACATATGTGCAGTCGATATGATATGCAGAGTGCTTTTTTTGCAGTGCTTTGTCGATGCATAGAGGTGCACATACGCATCAGATGAAAAGCCATGAAGGTATTGAACAATTTGGCAAACTGCATGCTCAGGACACTGCATCACATTTGGAAAATTACAAAATAGAATAACAAAGGATGCCTATTACATTGATACCATTCTGGAAATAACTCAGAAGATATTGGACATCCTAACTGGGGCTGGAGCTGGGCTGCCCGCTGGCCTTACTACATCCAAACTCAAGTTGGAGGCAGCAGCAACTTAGCACAGAGCACAAGAGACAAATACAAGGGTTCTCGAATCTGTGCCATCAAAATTGCAGCTGGAGACTCAAGTAGCCCAATTGTGGGGCTTTGCTTGGGAGAAGGAGATGAATGTCCCCTTTCCCCAAGTAAAGGAAAATCTGATGACTGCTGCATTTGCAGGATGCAGCGGTAGCCATTTTGGCATATCTGGGAGCTGGGTAACTCAGTACTGGGATGCACTAAACTTTCGCACCTGCATATCCCTATTTACTAAGAGGTGTGATATTTATTCACACCCACTTTCCACAGTGTGGCAATTCATCCGCCCCCTACTCTGTTAGGAGCACAATCCTAAACTGGAGTTGGGCCAGCAAAGTTTGGCCAGCACAAAGCCACACTAAAACACATTTGGACCACTCTTAGATCGCACACATCTGTGTGGATCGCGCATGTCTGTGTGATAGCCCCTCTTACTCCAAGAGTGGTTCAAAATACTTTACGGTGTCCCTTGTGCTGGCCAAATTTTGCTGGCCTAACTGTGCCGGCCTAACTCCAGGTTAGGATTGCATCCTGTTTAAGTCAAACTTGCCATAATATGATGGCTGACCAGATCTGGAGACAGAGTGTTGGGTTGGGTAGAACTTTGACCTGACCTCCAATGAGTCTAGCTACAAGTAATATTTCATCAGCATTTCTCTTAAGGCAGTGGCTCCCAACCTGGGGATTTCAACCCCCTAGTTTTTGTATTTTTACACTCCTCCCCCTTAAGGAGATGGTGAATGGCAGAGATCCATAGGCGATGGCACACACCACTCCTGGCAGTTTTCCCTGCCATCACCATCACTGATAGGCAGGTAAGAAATGGGTTTTCATGGGGCTTCTTACCTTCCTTTCATCGTCAGTTATGGTGGTGTTGGAGACCTGGAAGTGAAAGGCACTGTTGCCTATGGGACCTCAGTAGGTTCCCAATCCTACCTTAAAGGGGCAGGAAGGTGGGAACTACTGTCTTAAGGCTTGAAAGGGAGTGGCAATAGGATACAGGTATCTTGCTAATTTGTGAGGTCCCAGAGGCATCAGATGAGCCACTGTGAAATGTAGGAAGCTGGCCAAGATGGGCCCTTGGCCTGATCCAGCAAGGCTCCACTTATATTCTTAGATTAGGGCTGGTTTTTATTGCTTAACATCTCCTTTTGATCAAAGTATTCACTGGCCTCTCAACAGTGATGCATACCAACAGAAACCACTCGACAGGAGCAGTTTTTTTTTAACATTTAAAGTCACAAAAATTAATAGCAGATTTAAAATTAAAGCATCTAGAAATGCAGCAATAAAAATACAGTAAAGCCAATAAAAGTGCCGTAAAACCCACCATAAAACCACAAGGTAACATTTGATTCACATACATTATTGCAGTCATCCTTTTCAAAAGCCCTCCAAGGTAAGCCCATACTGTTATTGTGGAGTTAAGAGCCTGCACTGAATGTAGAAATGAAGCAGCGACTGAACATCATTTCCCTGCTCAAAGCTCCATGAACAGCACCGCCTAGTGGCCCTGGTGCTTTTTCAACTAACCCCACCAGTTGCTCCATATTGCAGGGTGGAAATGAAGCAGAGAGCTGTCTGCATTGTACAGTGCTGGGTCAAGAATTTGGGGTCTTGAAACACCCTTCGCCTGAAAAGTGTCAGGCTCCACAAACAGAACATGAGGCAGTCCTGAGGTTCCATGCTCAGCTTTGCTGCCTTCTGGAGCCAGCTTGGTTAATTGAAAGTTGAGCTGAGATTTGAAGTGGGAGCTTCTTGATTTGTAGTCCCCCCAAGATTTGTGATGTTGTTGCTTCATCATTATCAGTTCAGATTATGACTTTGTCCAGCTGTATTATGAATCAAGTACCTTCACCCACAGTACCATCACTGGGTCCCAGCATGGTGATGTGGAAAGATGGGAGTGGTTGCCATGATCGTAGTTTTTGTTTTTTTTTTAATGTTGAGCTTCAAGCCAATTTTGGCACTTTCCTCTTTCACCCTCATCAGAAGGTTCTTGAGGTCTTCCTCACTTTCTGCCATTAGAGTGGTGTCGTCTGCATATCTGAGGTTGTTGATATTTCTCCCAGCAATCTTGATTCCAGCTTGTGAATCATCCAGCCCTGCCTTCCTCATGATGTACTCTGCATATAAGTTAAATAAGCAGGGTGACAGTATATAGCCTTGTCGTACTCCTTTCCCAATTTGAAACCAATCAGTTGTTCCATGTCCAGTTCTAACTGTTGCTTCCTGGCCTGCATACAGGTTTCTCAGAAGACAGGTAAGGTGGTCTGGTACTCCCATCTCTTCAAGAACTTGCCACAGTTTTTTGTGATCCACACAATCAAAGGCTTTGGCATAGTCAATGAAGCAGAAGTAGATGTTTTTCTGGAACTCTCTTGCTTTCTCCATGATCCAGCGAATGTTGGCAATTTGATCTCTAGTTCCTCTGCCTCATCAGAAACCAGCTTGTACATCTGGTAGTTCTCGATTCACATACTGCTGAAGCCTAGCTTGTAGGATTTTGAGTATCACCTTGCTAGCATGTGAAATGAGTGCAATGGTGCGGTAGTTTGAACAATCTTTGGCATTGCCCTTCTTTGGGATTGGATCCTACTGATCTTTTCCAGTCTTGTGGCCACTGCTGGGTTTTCCAAATTTGCTGGCATATGGAGTGCAGCACTTTGACAGCATCGTCTTTTCAGATTTTGAGTAACTCAGCTGGAATGCTGTTACCTCCACTAGCTTTGTTGTTAGTGAGGCTTTCTAAAGCCTACTTGACTTCACACTCCAGGATGTCAGGTTTGAGCTCAGTGACCACACCATTGTGGTTATTAGGAACATTTAGATCAGCCTTATATAGTTCCTCTCTGTATTCTTGCCACCTCTTCTTAATCTCATCTGCTTCTTTTAGGTCCTTGCCATTCTTGTCCTTTATTGTGCCTACCTTAGCATGAAATTGTCCTTTGACATCTCCAATTTTCTTGAAAAGATCTCTAGTCTTTCCCATTCTATTGTTTTCCTCTATTTCTTTGCATTGCTCATTTAAGAAGGCCTTCCTATCTCTCCTTGCTGTTCTCTGGAAATCTGCGTTCAGTTGGGTATATCTTTCCCTTTCTCCCTTGCTTTTGGCTTCCCTTCTTTCCTCAGCTCTTTGTAAAGCCTCGTCAGACAGCCACTTTGCCTTCTTGCATTTCTTTCTCTTTGGGATGGTTCTAGTTGCTTCTTCCTGTACAATGTTACAGACCTCTGTCCAAAGTTGTCCAGGAGTGTCACAAACATGACACGTTTGCGGCATATTTGCACTGACTCCAGAGTTGGGGAGCAAGCGTTGGCCTCCTTGTGCCAATTCCTGAATCTGTGTTGGTGAGTTCGCGCCAGTGAAGGAATGCTGGCATGGGGAGGTGGTTGGGGAGGGGAGAGAGGGTGGACCCATGGACGGCCTGGCCTGGGGAGTGGTTGGGACCGGGCCAGCTGAGTATGGCGAGACCAACTCCAGCTCCCTTCCTTGGCTGGGGTTGAGGCTTTCCTGGCTCCCAGGCTCTGGCCCCTCACTCGGCCTTGCTCGCTCATTGCCCAACCATCAGCCAGAGTTCCCGCCAGGCTCGGGGCTTGCCCCCAGGGCGAGGCCTTCCAGGGCCTTTCTTGCCCCTTCCCAGTGTGGGCTTGGCAGCCCATTAAGGTACTGAGGTTACGAGCAACCTGGAAGGTCTCCCTGGTCATTCCTGGCAAGCCTGTGGCCGTCCCGTTCCGGTCCGGGGTGACAATGATTCAGAACAAAAAAGAAATGTGACAATTACATGCTTAAGCTAAGAAATGATATAACGTGAGTAAAAATGTCAAATATTAGCAAATGCTCTGACAAAAAGAAACGGGCAGCCCAATCCTAAGCAGCACCGGCATAGCAAGGTCGGCACAGCAGGGCTGCATCCTAAGGCCATTAGGAGGCAGCAGCAGAGCAGCTCAGGGAAAAGGGAGGTTTTCGCCTTGCACCCAGGGAAGCCCCAGCCAGCCCTATGGGGCTGCTTGGATCTGCGCCGGCTGAACATGCACAGCAGCGGCCTAAATGGGGCTGCCCTAGCCGGGGACAGGGCTTAGGATTCAGCGCAAGGGCCGTTGTCCGTCGCTGCCCCTGTTGCCACCCCATTACGCCCTCAGCACACCTCTGGAATGCCCTTGGCGATGTCTTGTGCCGACTGAATGCTGCTGGCACTCAACCGGTGCACAACTAGCGCGGCCGACAGGTGCAGTAGCATTCTTGTGCCGGTGCTGCTGCTTGCGCCAGTCCAGCGCCCAACTTACTGGAGCAGACGCACCTCACGTTTGCAACACGTTTGCAACAGTGCTGGACCAGCGCAAGAGCACAGTGCCAGCGCAGTGCAAGTGTAGGATTGTGTGGATAAAATCTTGTGGAGGGCCACATTTGGTCACTGGGCTGTAGTTTGGAGACCCCTGGCTAAAAATACATATGAAGTAAAAAAAATCTGCCATATTTGATTATAGTGTTTTAATGGCTAAGACATGCTGGACGTGGGCCTTAAAAATGTTCTTTGGGAGTCATCAAAATGGTTAATCCCCCTCTGCTGATCTACATCTACTGTCAGATAGATGAGACTATCTAATCCAGCTTCCACATCTAGACGATGTGACTTATTCCTGGTTGCCCTTAACAACATATGAGTCCTGGATTAGCATTTCTCAACAAGGCAACTTGTGCTCAGCTAATGCTGGTCCTTTGCCCTATTTTGAAGCAACACCAGATTAGGGCACATTAAAAGACAAGATGTACTTATTTGCAGCTTGCATGCCAAGGATGTATTTTGCTTGCAGGGACAGCACAGTGTCACAACAGTACAAATCAAATGCCGCTTTGGGGTGCGAATAACTAAGTGTATTTGTTTACATACATTGAGTTTCTCCTCTGGCAGATTTTGCTTCACCCTGTGGCAGAAGAGGAATTAAGCTAAGTATGCTGCATTTTCCAGTTCCAATACTCTACAATTATGCTGGAAGGGACATGGGAGAAAAAAAAATCAGCTGCCAGTTTAACACACTATGCACAAGGAAAAGTACAAGTAGCAACATCTAGGGAAAAAGTGTTTGCAGATTTAAATTTTTTAAAAAACCCACTGAGGCCAGATTTTACACATTTTAAAGCTCTATTCAGTAGCCCTGGAGACCTGAAAGCAGAGGCTCAGTAGGGACTTGCAGGAGATGCTCTGGGAGAATTTCCTGCTACAGGCAGGGGATTGGACTAGATGAGCTTATGGGTCCCTTCAACTCTATGATTCTATAAGCCCTGGGTAAAGATGCCTTGAATCAAAAAGCCACTTTGCATTTCTATATTACTTTATATTGTTTCTCAAACTGTGGGTCATGGCCCACCAGTGGATTGCCAGCTGATTTTTGGTGGGTTGCAAAACGTTTTTAAAACGTTTAAAAAAAATTATGTAGTAACTGGTGTGCCATAGATCACATGTGAACCCAGTTTCAGCTTTTTGTCTGGCCTGGAAGTGCCTAACTGCACATCTTGCTCTCCAGTCCAGCCTTCTGGGTACCCTGGAATGACTACAAAGGTTTGGGGGAACAGTCTTTGATCTCAGTTTCTAGAGAGAGTATAACCAATGTCTCCATATACTATAAGTAAGGTATCTAGCAGCTTTGGGAGCACAGGACCCTGATTATTATTAATTAATAATTTATTATTATTAAAATATTTCTAGATATTTTTGTCTAGTGGGTCACAATTGATTGTCATTTTAAAAAGTGGGTCCCGGTGCTAAAACATTTAGGAAGCACTGCTTTATGGTGTACACTGTAGAGTGTTTATATATGTTCGCTTCAAACAGCTCTATAAAGTTGGTTGGAATTATTACACCATATTGGAGGATTGGGACAACCTCTTGCTACTGAGTTTGTTACTTATTTTCATTCACACCTACATCCCATCCTTCCTCCTAGAAGCTCTGGCAGTGCTTAAAGTTTTTTCCCCCCACAGCAGCCTTTTGAGATAGATTATGCTAAAAAAGAATGACTGGCACAAGATCACACAGAGCGCAATCCAAACTGTGGCTGTCCAACCTCTGGGTGTCACAAATGTACTGTAAGGCATGTTTGCACCAATTTCTGAGTCAGCTGGGTGGGAACCTGTGCTGATCCATGGAGGCCAAATGTGTCGGGTAGCCAATATGGGTCTAGATAGGCCAATGATCTAAGAAGCCATCTCCTGGACATTTCAAGGCAGTGGCATCTACACTGTGTTCCTGGGCACCCTAAGGTTCTTTGGAACCTCATCTGGGATTTCTCAGTGAGAAGATTGGTTAACAGTCAATTACCTTCTCTGAAAGACTGCTGGTCCACTACTGCTAATCTATTGCAGAGAGCAATTAAAAAAAGAGAATAATGGCTGGGAGCTCATCAGTGCAATCCTTAGAGCTCACTCCCCCTTTAAATCCATGGGCACATGCACAATTGGGCTTTTTATTCCCAGAAGCTCATTGAAGTTTGCAGCATTCTCCCCTGCCTGTCATAGAGCACCAAAAGAATGCCTGCAGTGTGCCATTTGAAAGAAGATTATTCAGGGCCCAATCCTAATCAACTTTCCAGCACTGGGGTAAGTGCCATGCAGCTTAGAAGTAAGGGAACAAACATTCCCTTACCTTGAGAAGACCTTCATGACTATTACTCCACTGCGGGATGCAGCACATGCCCCATTGGCACAGCTAGGTCAGTTCTGGGAAGTTGGTTAGGATTGCACCCTCAGTGGTAGAGCATCTGCTGTGCATATAGTAGGTCCCAAATTCAATCCTTGCCAACTCCAGGCAAGATAGGGGAAAAATCCTGGAGAAAAGCTGCCAGTTGGACAGACATGTGCTATCCTCCCTGACTCCAAGAATGGTCCAAATGCACTTTATGGTGCGTGGGCGACACACACAAGGGACTTGTGCCAGTCTAACTCCAGGTTAGGATTGCACCCTGAGTTATACAGACAAGCTCATCACTCAATAATGCGGCATCAAGGGATGACTTTTATGCGTGAATCATCTCAGAATAATCACCAGAGTAAAGATACAATGCACATATCACCCCATCTCAGCTGAAAATTGGGCTTTGCAATGGAGCCAGCAGCTCATACAATTTGCCATGAGTTAACGAGTGTTAAGCATCTACCAGCATTTGGCTGACTACTAATGGAAGCAGGATGGTTGATGACAGACCTTTGATGTAACTCAGCAGAGTTCAATTTTTGCACATAATAGAGATTAATGCAATCAATTGAGGCAAGGTTGTTTCATATGAGGGCGTGAGATTGGGCAGCAGAATGCCAAATGCCAAAAACCCATCCCAAATGAGTCTTACCCCACCTCTCCCTCCTTCGTCAACTGTATCATATGAATCAATATATGTGCGATCCTTACACTGTTTGACATTTGGAACCCAAGCAGCTGGTCAAACACAGCAGAATTCAGATGCTAAGCAAAGACAAAGAGGCTGGGTCAGCAAGACTGCTCGATTGATACCTTTTCCCATGAGCTATGGAGATTTCTCTTTGAGTACCTCATTACCGGGGCACATAAGCTGCAACTTCCTCCTGATTATTGGAGAAGGGCAAGGAAGGTCATAAACAGTCTTCTCTGCTCAATGATCCGTACAGCCAGAGCAATATCCATTGCAGGCAAATTTCAAGGCAGGGATATGCTGAGATCTAACAGCACAGCAAACATCTTAAATGAATTTAGTTAGGGAACTGCAGTGTGCATTGAAGCAGTCAGCAAGGGCAGGTGTATTGGTCTAGGGGCCTGATTTTCTTTTGGGATGCACAAAGTGTGGAGGTCACTTCTCAAAAAATCCCAGGCTATGGGAGAAAGAAAGAGGGGGCAGCTTCATGGTAGAGCAAATGTTTCTATAAGATCCTAAGTAGATATGGGCGGTTTGGGAGAGCTAATCCTAAATCAGAACATAAGAACATAAGAGCCCTGCTGGATCAGGCCAAAGGCCCATCTAGTCCAGCTTCCTCACAGTGGCCCACCAGGTGCCTAAGGGAGCTCAGCAGACAACAAGATGCTTGCATCCTGTGGCCACTCCCTTGTACCTGGCATTCTGAAATAGCCTACTAGGTTGCACCACCCATCATGGCATATAGCCCATGATGGACTTTTCCTCCAGAAATCTGTCCAGTCCCCTTTTAAAGGCATCTAGGCCAGATGCCATCACACCTCCTGTGGCAAGGAGTTCCATAGCTTAATTACCTGCTGGGTAAAAAAGTGTTTCCATTTATCTGTTTTAACTCTCCCAACACTCAATTTCAGTGGATGTCCCCTGGTTCTGGTATTGTAAGAGAGAAAAGAACATCCCTCTATTAACTCAAACCCTCCCGTGCATAATTTTATATGTCTCAATCATGACCCCCCTCAGGCACCTTTTTTCCAGACTGAAGAGCCCCAAACGCTGCAGTCTTCGTAAGAGAGGTGCCCCAGCCCCGTAACCATTTCTGTCACTCTCTTCTCCACCTTTTACAGCTCCACTGTGTCCTCCAGAACTGTACGCAATACTCTAGATGTGGCCTTACCATCGATTTGTACAATGGCATGATAATATTGGCATTTTTATTCTCAACCCCTTTTTTAATTACCTCAAGCATGGAGATGGCCTTCTTAATTGCTGCCGCACACTGGGTCGATACCTTCCATCGAGTTGTCCACCAGCACACCAACATCTCTCTCCTGAGCTGTCACAGAAAACTCAGAATGCATTAGCCTATATGTGAAGTTTTAATTTTTTGCCCCAATATGCATCACTTTACACT
>JAJKFI010000008.1:26786638-26830271 GCA_029204185.1 Lerista edwardsae
TCTCTCTCTCTCTCTCTCTCTCTCTCTCTCTCTCTCTCTCTCTCTCTGTTTTTGCAGGTAATTAAACAGAATGCAAAACGAGACCCAATCATTAAATAATTCATTGTATATTGAGATGACAAGCTGTAGCCTTCACTTGTTGCAGGTAATTATAAAGACATAAAATTTTAATTCAGATTATGTTTAATTGGTATGTTTGATGCCAATTATTGCACAGAGGTATCCTTACCTTTTCCTTTCATGTTTTTTAACTCTTGCATTCAATAAAAAAGTGACAGCAAAACAAATCACAGTTAGGCAAGCGATGAAGATGTTGCTGAAACTGCAGAATAATATTACCTTACAACAGAGGTCTAGACATTACCTGAAGGAATTGGAATAGCACTTGACTGGGAGGGTGAGATGTTGACTGTTTTTTAAAAGCAGAAAAGCTAATATGAGGCCAATCAGTGGTTGAATTTAGACCATCCTTTCAGTCACTTGCAGCCCAGTCTTATCCTTTGCCTCACCATAACATACAGCAGCATCAAAATGAGCATCCTGTGCAAGTTGCCCGGACTGGATGCAACCTCCTATGTCCATCACATGCCCAGCCCTTCCCCATTTCTCCCTCCACCCCATTCCACCCACCTCGCCAACATACCAAAGTTGATGGACCTTTTTCATAGGACCTTTTTTGCCCTGCTGTCACACACAGGGCCCTCCAGCCTCTCTGGCAGTGGTTCAGATCCACCACCATTTGTAATGTCTGTAAAGCACCTACTGCTGCTTGAAACACTGCTTGAAACACTAGTGGTAGAGCCCAGTAGGATTGGGCTGTTACCCATCATTCTCTACTAGCATATTAGGTGTCCCCCTCAACCACAGTTGTGTCAATGGATGTCAGACTGGATGGTGGCATTGGTCTGCAGCCTTGCAGCTGTAATTATGAACCTGTATAGCTGCCTTTAATGCTTTATACTGGCATTAACTCTCTATTTACCCTGGGATTATGGTCTGGAAAATTGGCACATTGGCACATTGCTGGTTCCCCAGGCAGCATGGGGTTTGCAGGCCGGTCAGCAGCAGCTCCCTTGAGCACCCCCTTATGGGCAGCAGGGGACACAATGGGCACAAGGGATGCACATGCATCGGGTGCTGCTGCCTTTCCCTCCCCTTATAGTTTGTGGGGCACATATGGCCAATTTCCCATTGTACCGGGCATGGGGGGTACTCCCAAGCACCCGCCTTCATCTTATAGGGTGGTAGCCTTGCCTTTGGGGGGCCACTTAGCCCTTGCAGTCAAGGAGAAGGTCTGGAGAGGTGAGACATGTTTAGTCTATTACACACTGAACCTGAACCAGTCCAAAGGTTAGGGGACCCAGTGCAAGATGTGGAGCAAGTTCATAAACAAAAAATCGACAGGAACTTTATGAACTGGCTTTATGGCTACTCTATCTATATGGCGGTGGTGCTGCAGATGCAGCCCGCCAGAGCCACAGCACTGTTCAAATACCAGGATATAATTCACCGGGCTTTCCAGGAATATTCTGGTACTGCTTGGGCCACCTATGACGAGCACATTCGTCTGCGTACCGCCCATGACCCCAACCTAGATTGACGAATCCCCCAAAGGGAATTGTGGGTCCAGATAGTGGTCCCATCAAAGCCCACCTGGGGTGACTGGTCAGATAGCGGGCACATAATTGTAAGGAATGCCGCTGCCGCGGGCCATGCTGCAGGAAGCACCCCAGGTGTTCAAACGCCCAGGGCATGCTATGAATTCAATGCCTCCAGCAGGTGCTCCAAAGCGGCCTCTAGCTGCAGTGTTTGCGGTGTCAAGCCCGGTGCTGTCGCCTGCCCAAAAGTCAACTCTCCCAGGTGGGTGGGCGTTTCACTGGCTCCGGGGGCAAGAGGGGAGGCAACACCCCTTCGGCCCCGGGAGCTGGAAAGGGGGCCAATGCCGATTAGGCTGGCCCTTTTATTGAGATTGTTGGAGGGCTACCCCGATTGTGATGCAGCTGCTTATTTGGCCTTGGGATTTGCAAAGGGTTTTAGGATTCCAGCCTTGCATTCATCTGGGCCTATGATGGTGCACAATTTGCGCTCTGTTGTCGGCATGGAGGATGTAGTGTGCAAAACGATAGATAAGGAGGTCCATGTTCTCGGCCCCTACCCCAAGCCCCCCTCCCCAACTTGCAGGTGTCGCCTTTGGGTGTGGTACCCAAGAAGACGCCAGGCGAATTCAGGCTTATCCATCACCTTTCCTATCCCAAAGGCGGGTCTGTTAATGATTCCATCCCGGACTACCTTTGTTCAGTGAGGTATACCTCTCTGGATGAGGCAGTGTACATATTGCACACTAATGGGAAGCGTGCTCTGATGGCAAGAGCCGATATTGAGTCATATCAGCTTTTAGGCTGTTGCCGGTCCATCCGAAGGACTTCTGCCTTACCTGTTGGGATTCCGAGGTCAGGTTTTTTATTGACCAGGCTCTTCCTATGGGCCTCTTGGTGTCCTGCTCAGCTTTTGAAAAATTCAGCACCTTTCTAGAGCTCTCCCTGAGATCCAGAACTGGCTTGGGTGGCACTACCCACTATCTGGATGATTTCTTATTGATTGGCAGGGCAGGGGCTGACCAGTGCAGGGTTTTGTTAACAGCCTTTCAGGGCATGTGCGAGGAACTAGGGGTCCTGTTAGCCCATGCAAAAACTGAAGGCCCTTCAACCCTCCTGACCTTCCTGGGGGTAGAATTGGACTCAGTAGCAGCATGCAGCCGGATACCTCAGGATAAACTTATTTGCCTGACAGGGCTCCTGGAGACCAGCATTTAGGCTAAAAAACTATCTTTAAAAGAACTCCAGGTGCTGGTCGGCCATCTGAACTTTGCCTGCAGAGTGGTGGCCCCTGGCCGACCATTCTTAAGGCGCTTTTGTGACGCTATGGCAGGCATGAGAAAGCCCCACCATCGCATCAGGGTTTCAGGAGCTATGTGTGAGGATTTGCGCATGTGGCTTGCGTTCCTGTGTGACTTAAACGGAGTGTCCTTCTGGTGGACAGAACACCTGCTAGAGGCTGAGTTACAGGTTCACTCAGATGCAGCTGGTGCCCACAGCTTCATCCTATATTGCTGGGGCTGTTGGTGTGCTGCTCCCTGACCAGCAGCCTGGGTGCAGGCGGGCATTACAGCTGACATGACTTTCTTAGAGCTCTTTCCAATTCTGGTAGCGGTTTACATCTGGGCTGAGGAATTGGGGAACTCCACCATCCGGTTCTGGTGTGATAACCAGGCTGTAGTCAGCGTAGTTAACCGGCAGACATCTAGGTCCCCAAGGGTCATGGTATTGATCAGGGCATTTGTCCTTCAATGTCTAATAATTAACATACTGTTTATTGCAAGACATGTTCCTGGGTTGCAGAACAGCATCACCAACTTTCTATCTCGTTTCCAGGAGGAGCATTTCCAAGATCTGGTGCCTGGAGCCCAGAGGGATCCCAACCCAATGCCGTATTGGCTATTGAACCTTGGGTCCTTCAGGCCCAGGGGGTAATACGGTCTGCCCTTGCCACTTCCACCAGAGCCAGCTACCGCTCTAAGGTCTGTGAGTTCTGGGCCTTTCAACAAGAGGTAGGGTTGCCTGACACCTGCCCAGTTCCACCCGAGCACCTTATACAGTTCTTATTATACCTGAATGACGCTGGACTGGCCAGGTCTTTGGCCATGTATGCTGCTGCCATTTCATATTGTTCAAGGGCCCTGGGCTTTCCTGACCCGGGAGCTGACTTCTGGGTAAGGAAAATGTTGGAGGGTTTTCAGAGGATGCCCCCCCCCAAGACCAGATAAGCGGAAACCGATCACATCAGCCATTCTTAGCGGGATATGTAGCCTTTTCCCTGTTCTTTGTTCCTCCTCTTATGAGGCGGCTCTTTTTCAGGCTGCCTCTGCTCTCATGTTTTTTGGCATGTTTCGCCCAAACGAGCTGATCTGCTCCTCATCTTTTGATTTGTCCGGAAGGGCCATGGAGTTTGATGATGTTGAATTTTTGAATGACACCATGCAGCTGCACCTGCGCAGGTCCAAGACGGACCAGAGGGCACGAGGCTCATTAATCATTTTGAAGCAATCTACTGATTCACTTATCCGCTCAGTTAGAGCCTTGGGCACATATCTTCAGTTTCAGGGGGAGGCCTCCGGGCACCTTCTGCAGCATAGGGATGATTCCCCTCTCACACTTTCACAATTTAGAATGGTCCTGCACAGGGTGTTATCTATGCTGGGGTTGTCCCCAGTGGATTTTGGCTTATACTGCATGCAAATAGGAGCGGCGTCCACTGCAGCAGGCTTGGGCTTTCCACTTGCTACCATTCAGAGAATTGGCAGGTGGCGCTCAGCAGCATTTAAAGCCTACATCAGGAAATGACAAGCGCAGGAGGGGTGTCATCCTGTTGCCCGTCAGGCTTATTGTTCCTAGTTGATACCTTTGTGTTCCATTACAGGTTTGTTTGGTCCATGCCCAGTTTCTGTGTTTTATTTGTGGGCACTCCATCGTGTTCTGGGCCAGGAAGAGAGCATTGTCCAGTTCCTTCGGTACCCAGTTGGGGCTGGGCAGCGTGGCCAGCGTTTCCTGGGCAGCTCATCGAGGGATGCACTGGGGCCAGCTGTTACCCACTGTCTGTGAATTTTTGGCCATTCACCTGCCCCCCCCAGTACTTGGTGGTGCATTTAGGGGAGAATGATCTGGGGCAAAGATCCTCCATGTCCTTGAGGCTGCAGGCCCACAAGGACTTCAACAGACTGGTTCAGTGGATTCCGGGTATAAAGATTGTTTGGTCCTGCATGCTTCCACGGTGTGCCTGGAGGTCAGCCCGATCCCCTGCCAAGATCAACCAAGCTAGGTGCAAACTGAACGCCTACCTGGGAAGGGTGTAGTTGCCCTGGGCGGTGTCGTCATTTACCATCCACAGATCAAGTTCAATGAGCCTTCCTTGTTTAGGGGCGATGGCGTGCACCTTAGTTCCGTGAGCACGGATCTTTTCCTTAGCAATTTGCAGCAGGGCTTGAGGAAGGTGCTGCAGTTGGTGGCAGAAGGGGCCATGCACTAGGCTGACCCCCTCTGTTTGGGCAGACAGAGTGCAGGTCGGGTAGGTAAGGTTCATTCGGTATCCACCTGAGGCGGCATAGGCAGGGAGATGGCTAGGCTGCCCATACATTACTTAACCGGCTTAACCTGTGTCCCTGCTTGGACGTGCAAAGGCTGCCAAAAGGCGAGGCCTGGGTGAGCCGGTGCAGTCAGGCTTCCTCACCTCTCAGGGCGGCAATCAGCGGCAGGGGGTGGGGAAGATGGCAAAATGGAGCGGAAAGCTACGGGCGAGCTGCCGCTCACCCGTTCCTCCCGCCCAGCATACCGGCTGAATGCCACCGCTGGCGGCAATGATAGGCCGGGTTGGTCTGTGGGCAGCTGCGGGCTAGAGCCAGGTGGTGTGCCCGTTGGTCAACTGGACCAAGGGGGGAGGCAGACGGCTAGAGCCATTTCCCCCAACCAGGACCCGCACTCCATGTTATTAGCCCTGCTGCAAAGTTGTAATTAATAGTTAATAAAGTGGCCCTTGGTACCAAAGCCTGGTCTCCTGTGCTTATTTCAGGGTGGGGGGTAATTGCCCATTAGGGTTTAGGTTGCATTTGTCTCCCTAAAGTGTCACCACATCCTGGGCTTTAAGATATTGAATGAGTCTACACAGCCAGCCCAACGTATGGAGGCATGGGAAGCTTTATTTTGAAAATTATCACACATAAATTAAAAATTGCACTATTTCAAAAATTTGTACATTGCAACAAAGTCTAAGTATCTGTGTGGACATTTTGCATTAATTACGTTACTGGTGCAGATGTGCTTAATTTTTCCTTGCTTAAGCAAGATCCACAGGGGGCAATCTGGATCTGGGCCATGGAATGTAGGAAGGTCTTTAAGCTTTTGCTCTTGCTGCACTCAATCTGGACTGGGACCTTTGCAATTCCTGTTTGCCTTGGAAGGAACACCTTCATTAGTGACAATGAAAGTAGTTGAGAGAGAGGGGCAAGATCTAGATCAGGATCCTGACAGAGACAACGGGTTAAAATTAAAACCCTCTCCCTGCAGACTGCAGTCCCAATTTGGATTAGTTTACTCCCCTAACAGCTCCTTTTTAAATAAACATGCACACACGCACGCACGCACGCACACACACACACGCACACACAAATGAGGACCAATCATGCCATTCACATAAGGGATAGTTTGGTCCAAAGCGTATTTGCTCATATCCATCACCTGTTACCTGTTACCTGTCTCCTCTGTTTGTTCCCTCCCAACTGCCACATTTCAGATTTTAAACTCCTTGGGGTAAGACTTGTCATTTCTTTCATACACTGTACTGTATGGGTGATGTATTGATAACTAAGGTCGCCTAAAGGAACTTTAATTGAAAAATCATCAGTTTAATGGATTATTAATCCAATCAATCTGCATATATTTGCATATCCAAATTGTTGTGAGGGAAAAAGCACACTTTTTTCTTGGTTGATTCACAGATGTTCTGCATCAGCTTGGGGCCAAAATATATGTGATGGGCTGCAGCTTGGAGCGGGGAGGCATTCAACTCTCTGTCTACACCAGTGTTATTCAAACTGTGGGTCGGGACCCACTTGGTGGATTGCGACCTGATGTCAGGTGGGTCGCAGAAAGCTGGGAGCAACCACCTTGGAAGCTACAGACCTTACTCTTGTTATATTTTTTTGTGAGTTTTAACAGTTTGAATTTTCAAGTGAGGGTTTTTTTTTTTGAAAAGTTTTTTTTTAGTTCAGTGCTTTTACATAATATTTTGTCCTAATCTTGCTTTCAGTCAGGGATGTTTCATGGTTGTGCAATTGCTGCAGTTCAAGAATGCCAATTTGCATTTCAGGAGTGTCATTTTATTATGTTACACTTCCTGCTTGATGATGTCACTTCCTGCCACAACTTCACTTCCAGGTTAATGACATCACTTCCGGTGGGTTCCAACATGACTGCCATTCTAAAAAGTGGGTCCCGGTCTAAAATGTTTGAATACCACTGTTCTATACTGTTTTCCTGGTGAAAATCATCCTTACAATGTGGCTCTCTAACCCAAGAAGTGCCATTTGCTACAATCACATTTTTAAGGCTAATTAGCCACTTTGTAAAGGCAATTTCCACCAGCACTCCTGGTTTTTTCTCTCAAGCCTGGCTCCTTCCTGCTTTGGCTTCTGGGGCATTAACACTTCTAGTCCCGTGTGAAAGGAAACCCAGAATACAGCATTCAGACTCTGCCATTCCATACCTAGCAACAGAAGGCACCTCAAACAGAAGAATGACCAGCTCTCGAGAGGTACTTAAAATGTAGTTGGCCATTTTGAAGTCCTGATGGTGGAAGTGTGATATAAATCTAACACATTTAAATAAACATAGAGTTTGGCATCTGCAATTTCCTTTTTTAATATAAGCACATGTTAAAAACTACAATTAGAAAAAATCTTCTGCATGATCTAGGGGCATTTTTAGTGGAATTATGGAATATTGTACATTGCAAACTTAGACATGTCTACTCAGAAGTAGGCGCCACTGAATTTAGTAGGACTTAGTTCCAGTAAATGTGTATACAATTGCAGCCTTAAAGGATCAATCTAATTTACCACTGACCACCGCATCTGCTGCTTGAAGTATATTTCATCTTATTCCTGCACATCTGTGTCCCAGAACACTTACAACAATGTAAGAAACATAGTAAGATTTCTAGGACCACAGCATTAGCACTCTAAAGGAAAGAGAACATGGATCCCTGACACAAAGAACGGTTATTGAGGGTGACAGCTTTAGCCAAGGACTTCTTTTTCTTGAAGGCATGTTTATCATAACCCTAAAGTGTAAATGTGTGTGTTTGAGATGTGATTGCTCTGGAAAATGGCAAAAGGACAATGCCTTCTCTGGGGAATGGATATTCTATAGCAACACAGCAATGAGTAGCGGGGGAGGGGGGAATGGTTTGTGTCTTATCACCATGGAGAAATGCACTTCAGTTCCTACGTAATGTTTTCAGAACTCAGGTTTTCAGACAGTGTTGGGCTTTGGAGGGTACACCTAGGAGATCTGACCCTCCAGATCTCAGGTTCAGGAGAGCCAGATACCAGCATTTTAGAGGGCCATCTCCACCTCTTCCTCCTTCCATTCAACATTTACACCAGTTCACTGCCTTCCCCTTCCATTCACATTTCCATTCAAAATTTCCACCATTCCACTGCCTCCTCCATTCAAAACTGAAATGCAGACTCCTCCTCTTTCAGCTTGGGAAGGTAATGGATGCAGGATGCACTGGCCTTTTATGCCTCACAAAAATACCCATGCAGAGCTGCCATCTATCACTCAGTGAAGCCTCCCTTCCTAGGATTTGTGATTAGCAACCGTGCCTGTAATATGCTTTCAACTAAATCCTATTTTTCAATGTGCACAGACTTGAAATTTTACCAATAAGGGCACCTTATCTTTAAAACTGGAATGCAGTCAAAGATAATGAAGATTTTCCCCCCACATCCCTTCCCTTCCAGACCCCTCTGTTATATCTTTAAATCTTAGATCTTTCCACACAGTTTACTTACTCTTTTAAAAATGTAAATATAGGTCTGACAGGGTATAAGAGAGGGTGTGAGGGTGTGTGTGGATATACTGGAAAAGGCAGGCGATACCCCGAGGAGATAGAGAATGGTATCAGCAGTGGCCCCTTGTCCATATAATCCAGGGATTACAGGGTTAACCCCCAAGGTCTTTGCCTGCAGGCTGATGAGGGCCCTGGCTAGGAAGGGTGATTAGCACAGGTGCAGATGGGTGTGGCTGATGAATTAAAGCCTGCCCAGCAACAGACACCAATAGTGTCTTAGTATAAAGTTAGTATAAAGTTGGAGGCAAGAGTTGTAGTAAGGGAGCACAGGGTAGGTGTAGCACCGGGTAGGTGCTGAATGGACGGATCATTAAAGGATTGGATAAAGGAAGGGTAGTTGGCACCGATTAGGTGTAGGAGCTAGACTGACTGATGGACTGGATAAAGGAAGGACTGGACAAAGGAAGGTAAGGTTGTTGTGGGAAACCATTGGGAGTTGTATGGCTGCTACGCCCCTGGAGCCACCGAGTGGAAGAGGCAGGTGTGGCTTAGGCAAGCTGACTGCCTATTGTTTGGTGTTTGGGTTTTGTGGTGCCAAGTTAGACAGGGTATCTTGAGCTAAGACGGTGATGAGGGCAGCCTGGAGGGGGCTGGCCAGCTGGTGAATCCAAGCAAGGCTGCTGGAAGAGAGGAGAACCAGTGGGTGAAGGAACCCTCTCCCTCTTGCCTATCTCTGAGGCTGCTACTAGTCAGTCTAGTGTAGGCATTGGGGCCCTCAGGGAGGCCCAGCAGGGATTCTCTGCCAGAACAGTGGAAGAAATCTCTTGCCGAATAGTACTGTGATCTGAATTTTTTTAATCAGGCAAAATGAATCAGCTAGGGACTGAAATGGAGTCCTATAAAGTACATATTTTACTTCTGAGAGTCAGGATGTATTTTCCTTTTTTGCACGTATGTAAGCTCTTCAAAGATTTATTCTCTCAATTACCAAGCAGAGCAGCTCATAAAAGTAAAGACAGTGGACCATGCAGGATCTGGAGTTGTCGTTGAAGACAGATGTACCCCTTTGGTGAATCCAGGAGTCTCATTCGATACCCATCCACTGCTCAAATGATGTCTGACAATTGGAATTGCTCATAATGAACCCATCTGATAAAAAGACTCTAATGCACAACCTGCTCATGCTGTGAGGGCAAGTGGGAACAGGATCTCATGTATAGCGGAATAATTGTAGAGTGATTACTGAACTCAGTCAATTGAGGATCACATGTTGACTGGGATGACATCACAACTCCTTCAAAGCCAATAAAATCTGAGTATATAATATTTCCGGGAACCTGCTCCTACCGCCCAGCTGATTGGTGGTGATCAAAGCACTACAGGCAGCCTGGAGGTGATCGGTAGTGATTAAAAAAAATTAATACAAATAGGAACTACACACCTAAGAACACAACCCCAAAATGGCTTTGAGTCCTCAGTTGAATCCCAAGTCCCTGATTCTCGGTCCCAAGTCGAGTCTGAGTCTTTGATGGATGGAACAAGTGTGACTTAGAACCAAGTTGCAGGTTTCAAGCTTTTTTTCCAAGCGGAGGAGGAGGAGGGCAGCCCCTAGAGCAGCGTCAGAAAGTTCCAAAGGTGGCTGCAATCACCACTCCGAGGACCACCATAGCCCACCGTCCTCCTCTGGAGGGTCTTCTGAGGATGAAAACTGGGGGAGATCTATGGTGCTCTAGAGAGGCCCCCACATGGAACAGTAAGCTCTGTCCCCACCAGGGATGACTTGGAAGGGAAGCAGCGGTCTGCGGTTTGGAGGCTGCTGGCATAGGCAATACTGAGCTAGACGGACCAGTGGTTTGATCTGAGAAATTTGTTTATGGTTCAAGGACCACTAAAGTATGGAAGGGTACAGACAGGACCATGCATATCGTCTGCCTGACAGGCAGACAGGACATCTGCCTCGGCAGAGGAAAGGCGGGGTAAAAATTTCTTAAATAAATAAATTAAATAAATAATGCATATTCCATGAGTCCATAACCAAGTTGTGTCAGATTCAGATATGGCCAAGATGCTGCCATTGAGTTGCTGACACTGAGCAAGATGGAGCAATGGTCTGATGGAAGATGGTGTCATGTGAGTTAAATCAGGTGACCAATAACCCCACATGCGTATCTATTGTGAAAGAAAGAAATGCATAAGAACATAAGAATAGCCCTGCTGGATCAGGCCATCTAGTCCAGCTTCCTGTATCACACAGTGGCCCACCAGGTGCCTCAGGGAACACACGAGACAACAAGATGCCTGCATCTTGTTGCCACTCCCTTGCACCTGGCATTCTGAAGTAGCCTACTACTAACATAAGGAGGTTGCACAACCCATCATGGCCTATAGCCCACGGTGGACTTTTCCTCCAGAAATCTGTCCAATCCCCTTTTAAAGACACCTAGGCCAGATGCCATCACCACCTCCTGTGGCAAGGAGTTCCAAAGCTTAATTACCCGTTGGGTAAAAAAGTATTTCCTTTTATCAGTTCTAACTCTCCCAACACTCAATTGTAGTGGATGTCCCCTGGTTCTGGTGTTGTGAAAGAGAAATGCAGGAATGCTCCTTCCCATAAGCCCCTCTTCAGTTAAACAAATGTGTGAATGCTCCACGTAGAGGAAAGAAGCTGGAATTGGCTACCCAAACCCCACACATTCATCTGTTCTATAGAGAGCCCCTATGCTTGTTACCTGGCATTTGGTGAACTAAACAAAGCAATTCATTTCTCTGAAAGCACACACAAACCAAACGGAGGAAAGTCTAGGCTCGCCTTTTCCCTCATATTCTAATTTTGTATGTGAAGCAGGGAATTAGAGGCAATTTAAGGAACAGCTGTCTGGAATTTGCCATCCATTAAAGTACACATCTGCACATGCTGCGCGCAGTGACCTGTTCATCTGGTGGCAGAATGGGGGCAATGATGCCTGGATGCTGCTGTAATCATGCATGGATAACACACATGTCCCAGAGCAGTTGCATGCGTCTGTGGCTCACCATGGAGGTGTCCTTGTACCACTCCAGAGCAGCAGGCTACTGCATGCTGTGGGCCAGGGGCAATGGTGGAATGGCTGAGGCTAGTGATGGGCAGAACCATGCTGGTTTGATTCATGATTGATCTGGGAAAAGCAAATATGTACAGAATGTTTAGCAGATGCCCAATAAATAATCTGGGTTCTTCCCCAGATTATCAATGGACCTGGTTTTTAATCAATATATCCCCACCAATGATGTTATGGGCATGTTCTCATTAGGCAGCTTCCCTCCTAGTACAGATTTTGCCCTTCCTGGTGCTCCTCTACCAATGTAGCTTCGACTGAGAGGAAGCAGGAAGTGTCAGGAGGTCCCAGGAGTAGCATGGCAGGATCTGGAACATAGCACTTTCCTGATGCTCTCCAGGGTGCACCAGTTTTTATAGGGTTTAGGGAAGGTCTGGGGAGATTTTGGATCAGAGTAGTTTCAGAGTCTGAGGAATGTCACTAGTACTCTATATTGGGCTCCCACACCTTCAGATGTGGCACCCAAACCTGGTCTTCCCAAAGTTTCCTGAGGTTACAGGCAGTGATGTCATGCAGGGGGAATGCAGGAGAACTCAGTTCCACTAGTTAAAATTAGGGCTGACTCTGCCCACTTCACTCTCCCTCCTCCCCCTTCCCAATTCCTCTGCAAAGAGCTTTTCTTCTTGGTTGGCCGGCACTCAGAGGGTTAAAGGGAGCGACTCTGGATTCCTAGGGGGGCGAAGGCAGTGATGTCATTCAGGGGGAATGGACCAGAACGAGCGTTCCGGATCCTAAAGGGCTCCGTGGCTGGTTCCGGTTTCCCGACAAGTGCCAATCAAAAGTGAGTTCCTGTTCCTAAATCATTTGAATGACACCACTGGTTACAGGTACAATAGTACTGCATTGCTGCACAGACCAATACAGTGCAACTGAAAGGCAAAGTGAGTTTCTATAGTCAGAACTATGGCTGGTTCACACCTGCATGGTCATAATTCATTGACTGCAGCATTCACAGCGCAATCCTAAATTGTGCTGGATTGGTGAGGCGGGCGGGCCTGCGCCAAATCCAGCGCACCTTAGGTGCTGGGGAGTCCCCTTGCCCCAGTTGAGGCTCCGGCCGCCCCATGGGGTTCCTCGGATCTGTGCCTGCTATAGAGCAAGCGCAGATCTGAGGAAGCCACGTGGCCTGAATCGGGGCTGCATGGCCCCCCAACAGGGGCTTGGATGCAGCCTAACAGCTGCATCCTGGCCTGCCCCCTCCCCAGCCTGGCATACTTGCGAGCCCGCCACTCCCTGTCCACCCCTGCCCAGTACCGCCCCCTCCCCGCCCTCCCTCCTCCCAGAACCTCCCCTGCACCAGCCAAGTTTGGCTGCGCAGAGGCAGCTCTCCCCGCATGCTCCCAGGTCAGCGCTATAGCTAGCACCAGCTTGGGAGCCTTAGTTAGAGATGGTTGTGCTACATCTAAAGAGTAAACCTCTAACCAACTTCTGAAGACACAGAAAAGATACCAACCTGGTGCCATTTCAATTACAAAGTGTGACCAAAGGTCCAGGGTGAGAGAATTTGGATGGCAAGATGATGAATCGTACATCTCTTTTCTAAAAACTCCAAACATTTCCCTTCTGTTCATACATAGGAGACATATTCCATATTTTGCCTGTATTAGTAATGAAACAACCTTCCCAAGCAGATTCAGTTGTTCAAAAGGGGCTGAGATCACAAACCACTCTGAACGGCATACCAATCAGTAATCAGACACAGAGCATCCTCTGCAGAATGCCGATTGCCAAATGCCCCTTAAGCTTTGTGACCTTCAACTGAAATTCACGCATCCTTCTGCATCCAATCATCATTCTGAAGTCGAAGGAGCTTCTTTCATGGATTAACCTTCTGCAAACACTGTCTTGCTGATTTGGAAGAAGGTTCAAAACTCAGCAAATTGTGCTCTTCTGTAGACAAGGCCTTGCTCTAACCTCATGCTGAGATCATTCCCAGCAATGAGCCTGCAGGCTTTTCAAATACAAATCACATGCAAATGGCAAACGGCTCTAAATCTGCAACCAAAATTCTAAAGTTGCCATTTTAGTGGAAGACACTCCTTCCAGCCTCAATATGGTTTTGGATCAAGCCCTCAATAATTGTCTTTAAAGATATGCAGGCGGCTAACCTCACCATGCTAGGCATGTCATTCTCCCTTCCCAAAGGGCTTCATTACCACTCATATATCCACTCTTGCTGTCAGTCAGAATACAATTACTCACACAGAGTGAGGTGCAGCTCCACCTGTTTGCACAGGTAACTCAAGGAAGGGCTATGTATAGAGAAAAACAAGGCTCTAACAAGCCACTTGATGGAAGACGGCAGAGATAACAGACCCAAATTCTCTAACACCCCTGGGGAAAGCAGGTGATCGGGAAGGGGAGTGACTGAATGGAAAGCAATTTTTGCAGGCAAAGGCGCATTAGTTGTACATCCCCCAATGAAGCCACGAGAGACAGATGAGTGTGGATGAGTGGGCCACTTTATTGCAACAAATACAGAGAAGAGGAGCCGGAGGCAGCAGCAATGAACTACGGCAGGGAACAGTGGCAAGGCCTTAACTGAACATAAGAACATAAGAACATAAGAAGAGCCCTGCTGGATCAGGCCAAAGGCCCATCTAGTCCAGCTTCCTGTATCTCACAGCGGCCCACCAGGTGCCCCAGGGAGGCATGAAACAACAAGATCCTGTTGCATCCTGTTGCCACTCCCTTGCACCCGGTACCAGTAGCCCACCACCCTTGTAAGGAGGTTGCACAATCCATCACTGCCTATAGCCCACGATGGACCTTTCCTCCAGAAATCTGTCCAATCCCCTCTTAAAGGCATCAAGACCAGATGCCATCACCACCTCCTGTGGCAAGGAGTTCCACAGATTAACTACCTGGTGGGTAAAAAAGTTCTTCCTTTTATCTGTTTTAACTCTCCCAACCCTCAGTTTTAGTGGATGCCCCCTGGTTCTGGTGTTTTGAGAGAGGGAAAAGAACATCCCTCTATCGACTTTATCCCTTCCATGCATAATTTCCATGCATAATTTTGTATGCAACTGAAGGTGGGGGTCAGCTGCCGGCCAGCCCCCCTGGCAGGCGAAACATCCTGACTCAAAGGGGAGCAACCCTTGGGGGAGCAACCTTTCATGGTCAACCTCTGCAGGGGCAGAGGCAGCAAACCTGCATGCCCGCCCTGACCAGAGGGCATCTGGGGCGCTCCGGCGAGCAACTGCGGGGCTGTCAATGAGTATCGCCATGCCTTAGCTGACCTCCAGATGCACACTGAAAGCCTCCTTCCAGCCTTTGTGCCTGCCCACCCTGCAATAAAGTGACCAAGTTATTGTCCATGCAGCGAGGAAACAACGCTGACACCCACCGCAGTCCAGGGTAGGTAGAAAAAACTGCTAGCCAAAGACCAATCAGGCAGACAGAAAAATTCCTACCCGGCCCCGAATATGGCGACCAGCCAAGCTCAGACTGCAGAATGGGGAGAGAGGATGGAGATCCATGTCCCTGGAAACCTACAGAGGAATGACTACCAGGTAGCCTCACAGCTCTCAGGTGCGCTCAGGGTGCTATCCCCACGGCCAGCTGCCCCATCAGGCAGCGCCTGTCTCTCGAGGCAGGGGTGGAGCCTAATAACAAGCACCCAGCTATACGGTGGAGCCTGAGATTCTCCTAAGATTTGCTGTGCCCTGTCAAAAGATAACAAACAGGCCATCTGCCATTTTCCTTCTGTCTGGAGAAGCCGTATTTTCACCAACTGCTGACACAGGAAGATCCTAACAAGTACAACTTTCCCTAATAAACCATTCCAAGGATCCTGGACTTACTTCTGCCGTTCCATAGTCCACCAAAGAGTTACCGGTAATTAAGGGAGAAGGTCTTTTCCATGGGCCTGATGCTCCAGTTGCCACCCAGCCCCTCCCGCTCTCTGAATCTCCTGCAGTGGTAAAGGATGGAAGAAGGGAGAGATCCTTCCATTGATCAGCTTGGATTAAACAAATGCTCTTAAAAATACATTATTCATGCAATTTTGGTTTGTAGATAGATCCAAGAATGGAGCTTTGAGCCTTGCTCCCCCATCGTGAAATCTTCCTCTTCACGGGAACCTGAAGTGGAAAGCGTTTCCCCATAATTGGTGTACCTGAATCCACTGGACACAACAGAGGTCAACGAATGGCTCCCTTGAGTGAAAGCTCCACCCTCATGGACTTGGTCTCCTGTTAAGGTCTTCAGAGATTGTTGTTCTCTGGGTACTCCCATCTTCTGAAGCCAGGTCAGGTGGGAGAGCGAGACTTTTCCCTACTGGTGACCAAATGATGGCACTATTGCTCTAGACATGTTCACCTGGCCCCATTTTTGTTATCTTTCAGTTATAAATGGAAGTTCATCAGGTTCTCCCATGTTTTTAATGGTTTCTGAGGTCCTCTAGTACAGTGGTTCCCAAAATATTTAGAGGAGCTACTGCTTAATTTGTAAATGCCAAGGGATTTGGCTATAATGGTTGATTGGGCAGCAGTGCTCCCCTTCCCCCCAAGTAGCAGCTTGTTTATCCCTTGATGCACACAGCCTAATTTGCCCTGCCTGTATTGCAACTCAACAAAATTGGGTCACAATCCAATGATGGGTCCCAGACCCACAGTTTGGGAACTGCTGCATTAAAGGTCCTGTTTTAATCTGCTGGTGGCTGCTTATTTGGGGATTTGTAATTGTCTTGTTATTTTAAATTTATGGTGTTTGATTGGTTTTTTATGCTGTAAGTTTCCTGGAGACCATTTTTGTTGAAAGGCAGGACCTACATTTTATAAGTTAGTACAAAAAATGGCATAATACAGTGAAATTTGAAAAAAAAACTGATTAAATTAGGGGGTTGTTGTTTTGTTTTTCACTAAGCGTGTCTCGAAATTGAAATGTGTTGTGTCTGGGAGTGCTCTCTTCCTCCAATAGTCTGTTGTTCTTAACAAGCACAAGAATGTAGGAAACAAAAACATTACTGCAATTTCCCTCTCTTAGGATGTTTCAAGGTGAACTGTGATCCAGGTTTTTCCTCCCCCAGAGCTTTGTTTGCACGAACGTAAGAGGTCATGCGAAAGGCATGGGAGGGGGGGCAAAAATATTAATTGCTTTCCCCACTTTTCTGACAGTTCCAGCAGCTGCAAATGTTATTGCCAAGGAGAAATAAGAATCCTCAGCTGGAACAAAACATAATCAAATTGGTTCTGAGCTCTTGCATATTCCTCCTAGCGCAGATGTGAGAGAATCAACAAGTGGACAGTGGGATTTATACACGTATGTTGGTGTAGATTTTGGCTGATCCCTATCCCCAGGGCACTGGGGTGTTTAACAAATTGAAAACATAATAATTCCATATGGCAGAACCGAGTATAAATATTGCTGTGAGCTTAGCCAACTCACCATGAATGAGTGGTCCAAAAAGGGTACAGGTGTACCCCAGTGTGACAGCCTGGTTTAGCTAATACAGTAGAGTATCAGGGCTGCACTTTGGGCAACAGCTTGCAACCTGGGACTATGACATAGGAATCATTGGACATACTGCCTGCCCTACAAGAGCTGTTTGTTCCCAATGCATTCTGCTTCTTTATTTGTAAATAAAGCAACGGTTTCAGGATACTAAAAGTTGCTGATGCTCTCTCATCACAAGGAAAATGGACCTGATAAGTGCTGCCCCGAAGTTCTTACCGCACAGGGTGAGTGATATTCTTCAAGCTCTCCTGCCTGTTTAACTCAGCTCTCTACCACCCACCCCCAGCCAAAACTAGGTACAGGCAGAACTACTTATTCGGGTTCTGGATTCCCCCTCCATCTTTCACACAGTCAGCCGAGAATTGCAGTTCAATTCTTGCAGTAATGATGTAAAAATGAAACTGTGGGGCTTTTCCTATTACACTTTAGGATGTTCCAAGGGCCTCTGTCATTCTGTCTTTAACCCTTACCTCCCTGGAACGCAAAGCATCTTTGCAAACTCCTTTGGAGTTTGGTATGTATCCGGAAACCTCCATATTCCGCACGTGGGGTAGCATTTCCACTGCGTTTCCATTTGTAGTCGAAATTCCTATTGATGTGGCTTTAGGAATCAAGAGATTATCAACCCAAACCTAGTCAGGTCTACTCAGAAGTAAGTCCCATTGACTTCACTAGGGCTGAATCCCAGGCAAATATACACAGAATTGCAGTTTAGGACTGCAGTGCTGAATTGATCTAAATGATGGGCAGCCTAATCCTGAACTGTCTGGCTGCGGCGGCCACAACAGTAGCCAAACAGCTACTGTTGCATCCAGCAGCAGCCAGCCAGCTGCTGGAGGCTCCTTGGGAGAAGGGGACATTTGTCCCCTTCCCTCAGGGAAAGCCCCACCACCCACAATGGGGCTTCTCGACTCCCCACCACCTATTTTGCTGGCTGTGAATCGAGCAGCCCCATGTTGGGCTGCCCAGTTCAAGGTGGGACATTGGATCCGGCAGTGGAAGTTACTGCCAAGTCCCACCCCCTTGTGGGCCAGCTCCTCCCCTCTCCACCCAGTTCCCTGTCTCCCCCTGCCCCAAACAGCTTATTGGCAGCCTGGGCTGCTGGAGCACTGGATGCTCTGGCCGCCCGCACTGGGGCCAGGCGCTAACTTAGTGCCACCCCAGCGTGATCAGTGCAGTGCTGAGGACATGCTTTACAGCACATTCGTGACATGTTTGGCCAGCAGTACAGATGTACCTCTGGCGATAAAAGGCCTCCGGTGATAAGGGCCTCAGGATTGGGCCCCTAATCATGTACATGCATTGATGGTGTTCCCCACTATATGAGGGAACAAAGAATTCCTTTTCTAATCTGATGCTGTGACTCATCGGGGCATAATCTAAAAACAAAGGCTATATGCTTCTTTATAACTGTTATCAAATTAAAATGTGTGCGGATTTAATCATTTAACGACCTGATTAATCAAGTAAGATGTTTTTAAATGGTGACAGCCCATATATACTGCTTTTCTGAATTTCAATAAAATGTAATAAAACAATAAAAAGGCCTTGAGCGCCTTTAGGCAAATAAGGCGGGGTATAAATCTAATAAATAAATAAATAAATAAATAAATTTAAAATTAGACACATCCAACAAGCAGGACTCCACTTCTAATCATGCCAATGTCCCAACAGCTCTGCAATTGGAATTAACAGAAGAGACCTGATCCTTCCACTGGAAGAGTTTCCATAGTGTATGTGCCACCACAGAAAAGTCCCTGCTCCACGCCTTAATTGATCTGACTTCTGTGTATGAAGGGAACAAGGTCTCATCCATATTGGCCGAAGGACAAGGAGAAGGCATGCTGTTATGTACCACACCAAAATCAATCCAGAAAGGGCCCTCATTGGGACCATGATGGGAGTTAAAGAATTAAAGCCTTTTCCCCCATCACAGTCCTGATCCAAATGGGACCCATCACAGCAGCCTTTTATATTTTGAAAAACAAATTTGAAGCTTCTAGTTTGCCCTAAAAAGGTAAAGGTTTCCCCACGACCGAATGGTCTAGTCGTGATCGACTGTAGGGGGCGGTGCTCATCTCCGTTTCAAAGACTGTAGAGCCGGCGTTTTTGTCCAATCATGTGGCCATCATGACTCTACGCCGTAGCGCATGGAACGCCGTTACCTTCCCACCAAAGTGGTCCCTATTTATCTACTTGCATTTTTAGGTGCTTTTGAACTGCTAGGTTGGCAGGAGCTGGGACAAGCAATGGGAGTTCACTCCGTCATGCAGTCTCGAACTCCCAACCTTGCAGTTGAAAGCCCAGCAACAGCGGATTAACTCGCTGCACCATCACGTCCCTTTGCCTTGCAACGTGGTAAATATTAGGCAAAGCTTCTGAGCCACAACACCACCTATGCCATGTTTTTGGAACAATGCTTTTTCTTCCCAAGGTATGTGTTTCCTTCTCACCTCTTGCATATGTGGTTTTTGAAGTCTATCCTGCATTTCTAAAGCCTAGCAAGAAAAACGTAGAAAAATCTTCCAATTATACTCCTTGATATTTTCCCTCTGGCTAAACCAAAGTCACTTTGAACTAGAAAAGTGTTTTTGAGGGGGAAAAAAAAGGAAAGTCAGGCCTGCATGCAGCCCAAGATTAGCCTGAATACTTTTCCCCCGTCTCCATCTTTTTATATACTTATTTTTAACACATTGGGTGACCCTTCTCACTGTGCAGCCTGGCCACTGCTTGAGCATGTTCTAAGTTTTACACAGTTTGCACCAATGGTCATTATTTTGAAGCAGTTGGAATTTAGATGTCAATGAGAGTCAGGTAGGATGGAGCACGTCTGTGTGCTGGCCTCTCTGACTCAGGCAGCGCAATCCTATACCCCCCTTAATGCCAGCACTACGCTCTTGTGCCGGCCGAACACTGCCGCAAACGTGCCTGAAAGCGTATCCACATTGGCGCTATGGTGTGCGGCCGGCGCAAGCGGCAGTGCCAACGCTCGGGCGCTGCTGCAACCATTAGCTGCGCCGGCCGTGCTCCACTTGAGTGCCGGCATTGCTCGGTCGGCACAGGGCCTCTGCGAGGGCGTTCCAGAGGCGTTCCAGGGGCTTAACTGGGTAGCACAGTGGGCGGAGATGGTGGTTATGGCACGGTTGTGATGCAGGACGGCCGTAGTGCCATATCCTAACGCCAGTTCCCGGCCATGGTGGCCCCGATTTGGGCCGCTCCTGTGCACATTCCTGTGCGCCTGCTATTTTGCAGGCCCATAGGGGTGACTGGGGCTTACGCGGGTGCAAGGGGAAAACCTCCCCTTGTCCTGCATGTTGCTGCTGCTGCCTCCGAATGGGCCTGTGGATATGGCCCTGCTATGTCGGCCTTACTAGGCTGGTATAAGGTAGGATTGCGCTCTGAGAGTGGTTCAAACATACTTTATAGTGGCCCTTGTGCCTGCCAAACTTTGCTGACCTAACTGTGCAAACCTAACTCCGGGTTGGGATTGCACTCTTAGACTACAAATCACCAGTCCTTACCAGTAATCTCGATAGGACAGGCATTTTCAGATATTCATTTTCAAGTGCATTGGGTTCCAGTCTAATGTCCCCTCACCTTTCCACAAATGGTTTCTCCAAGAAGACTGATTTTAAGGAGTGGATAGATTGACTATGTATGCATTCAGCTAAAGCAAAACCTTAAATAGTTCCATGGAGGGTCTGTTGGTGATTTGAGTGGGGAAGGTATTCAGCCTTCCAGTGCAGTAATTTCAACCTTTTTCATTTCACAGCGCACTGAAAAGGCGCTAAAATTGTCAAGGCACACCGTCAGCTTTTGGATGATTGACAAGGCAGCCCACACTGTTGGCCAGGGGCTCCCATCCTGCAATGTGCCTACTATTAAATGACCCTCCCCCAAGCACCTGCAGCCCACCTGCAGCCCATTCACGGCACACCATTGGGCCGTGGCACACTGGTTGAAAATCGCTGTTCTACTGTATAGCTCAGCAAATGTCCATTTTTCTCCCTTGCCTGATCTACCTCTCATTGTAAGAAGATCATAAAGATCTAAGCACTGTGGGTGTGTTTTTTTTGTTGGCATATCTCCTCTGATGCAGGTGGTTTAGGAAACACATTGGTAATATAACTGCATGCCTGTATGTACTTTAGCACAATCATAACAAGACACAGTAGAGGGATAAGGATAGTGAAGGCAAAGCTCCAGGTTTTCAAATGGCCCGTAGCTTTAATATTAAAAAATAAAGGCTGTTCAGCCCCATTAAATTATTGAAAAGTAGCACACTTTACTTAGAAGTTATTACCTTTTTGTGCATGATCTACAGTTTTAAATAATGCTCTAAACCCAGCATCCGAACTACAAAGGCAATAAAGGAACAGCCCTCAGGGATCAAAATGGCAGTAGAAGTTCCATTTTCATAACTCACCAGCTTCGGACTTCAGCTTACCAAATTTATTTTAAAAGAAAGTTAACAAATAAAAAAGGGAGGGCGGTGCAGCTGGGTGAAATCATGTTTGGGGTATTAGCTCGAGAGCCACAGGAGTGCAAGCAATCATACATTTTTGATTAATTGCTTCACACGGTTTCTTTCTTCATGCCGTGCCAGCAAATTAGACAGGACTCTGCAGTGTGTTATTGGGAGCCGTGTCAAAGATCATACACTGAAACACTTGTACTTTCCAGTTGTACTTTATTCCTCACAATAAACAAACATCCCAGAATAGCACAGTAGCCAAAACAGCCTTTACTGATGCAGAAAAAATTGAAAGTCCTTTCCAACTGAAGATGACTCATTAGTGGTGGGTGAACTCTCTGAGCTGTCCCCCTCCCCATCTGCTCCATAATTAATCCAGGAAAAGTGGATTAATTACCTGGATGTCCACTGGATGCACATAACCTGATATCCTCCAGATTCATTACGGAAGGGCTTCCTTCAATATGGAGGCCCTGGTGCTTCCTGATAACAGCGCTAGGATGAA
This sequence comes from Lerista edwardsae, assembly GCA_029204185.1. Classification (NCBI taxonomy): domain Eukaryota; kingdom Metazoa; phylum Chordata; class Lepidosauria; order Squamata; family Scincidae; genus Lerista; species Lerista edwardsae. Next base: position 26,808,795 of record JAJKFI010000008.1, read on the forward strand.
ATGGGACTTAAAGGCCTCTGAACCTGCAGCATCCCTGCTGGGGTGATGGTTATCTCCATGCTGACCCCACCAACCACAGACTTATCTGGGAGAGCAGACCTCCACTTGGACAAAAGCAGGTACATAGGTAGGTCTATTCCTTGGTAGGTCCTAATGATGAAATTAGTTACATGTTAAGGTCAAGAGCAGTGGTTCCCAAACTGTGGGTCAGGACCCACCAGAGGGTCACAAGCCAATTTCAGGTGGGTCACAAAGCACCTAGAGTAGCCATATTGAAAATAAGGGATGATGGGATGCTGGAAAAAGGGAGGGCTGTCTGGTTGTTTTGCTTGTGCCAAGGTTGAAAATAGGCCTTTTCTTTCTGGTTTTCTTTGCAATTGGAAAATGGCTGGGAAACAACCCAACTTATTGCTGCATTCTCAGGAAAGCAGGAGGCTCTAGCATCATAATGACAGCACTTCTGGTGGGTCTCAGACAGATCATCATTATAAAAAGTTGGCCCCAGTTCTCAAAAGTTTGAGAACCACTGGTCTAGGGACCTCAGAGTTACTTATTTAATTGCAGGCAATTTTGGCCCCATTTTGGACATCCAATGGTCTCAGTGGTGGTAATGCCAGCCATTCCAATTTGGGCTGACATTACCAGACCCAGCCTTATACGAATACAATGTTTGGAGATGCCTGCTACCTGTCCTTGTAGAGAAGACAAGAGGCAGTGCTTGGGAAGTGATCACAGTTCATTGGTGAGGGTGATGAGAAATTCTTCTCATGTTCAAAGTTTCAGGAAAGGAGTCAAAAGCTCCTTGGAAATGAAAAACCAAGTGTGAACCTTTTCCAAGTGTGAAGCAAATGTGATCCTTTTTCAACCTTTTACAAGATTCTTCAGGACTGATGAAAGGAGACCGAGAAAATGGCTCTGAGAGGTTTTTTCGATCAAGATCCCAGTGACAGGAGACAATTAAAAAGGAAGTGGAATATGGAATGATCGCAGCATTAGGAGGTCTTGGGCCAGTCCTGAATGGACCATACTGTTAGTTCATCTAGAACAGAATCATCATCTAGATCAGCATTTCTCAACATTTGTCTCCAGACAGTGGCGTCTCTACAGGGAGGGTAGAGCTCTAAGTGTTGCAAGAAGCCTTACCCTGTCATGTAAATCCCTCCTCTCCCTTGCTGCTGTAGCCAGTAAGCAATGCCAAGATGTTGCTTTTCCCTGTGAGGATTGGCTAAAACGGTGCAGGAGAGGAGTGATTTCCACTGCAAGGTAAGGCTTCTTGCAAAACTTAGAGCTCTGCCCTCCCTGTAGATACGCCACTGTCTCCAGACACAAACAGCCACTGCTGATACAATTCACCTATCTCCTCGAGGGAATCTTCCACTACACATGGCATGCTCTTAGAGAAAGAGCTTCCTTTTACAAGAGAATTAAATTGGGGCAGTGTGACCTGAAATGTAGTCCAATGCTGTCTTGGGTCCACCACCTCTCTGCTACCAAAGGGAAAAAGTGTGTGTGGGGGGGAGCCAAACCTTGCCATGGTCTTCACATGCAGCCATCAAACCAGGAAGAGTGGGACTTGCGGGTTAGACACATGAGGAGCACAGTAAGGGGGGGAATGGTCTGCTTCTCACTTGAGCCAGGTGGGAAGCCTATCCTGGTGGCTTGCAATGGCAGCCAGTTGGAGCAGCAGCAGCAGACATGGAGAAAGGCATCCTGAATCTGAATCTGGTGCCCCTTTCAGATCCCTTCCAACCTGCCACTAATACAGCCGGCATCAGGTGCCCTCATGGATGGGTCAGCTGTGGATTAAGTATGTGGATTAAGTATGACACAGCTATGCCAATGGGGTGTGTGTTGCATCCTGCCAGAAGGTTGGTTAGGATTACATTCTAGGTTAGTTAGGTCCAGGTGTGATGGTGGTTAGGACTCAGGAGACCTGGTTTCAAATCCCCACCATGATGCTCCATATAGTAACCTCGGCTGGTTACTATCTGCCAGCCTAACCCGTATTACAGGATTGGTGGTGGGGAGGGGGAGAACCATGAGGACTGCTGGCCTGACCTCCTTGGAGGGAAAGTGGGATAAGCTTGTTATTTTTGTATGAAAGCAATGGAATCCCATCTGTGTCTGATTCCATGTCAGTCTGGAAACACACAAGTGGAACAGACCGAAGATTTGTCTCGCCCAGTATCCCGAGATCCCAGCATCTTGCCAACCAGATGCTCCAGGGATGCCTTCAGTAGCCCTCCCTTGTTTGTCTGCCAGCAAATAGCACGACAGAGGTAGCCTGGCCACATTTATCCATTTCCTGGTAACTGTGTCTCGGGGACTTAGCTGCTGCTGCAAAGAAGGCTCCTCTGTTTGTCGCCTATATATTCATCTTCATTTCTCAGGGGGCATTGTACCAGTCCAAGACTTGTTCTGCCTGGCTGTCTTAACTGATAGTTTTGTTAAGAATTCCTCTTGGATTCAGCATAGGGGTGAACAATACGAAAAGTAATAAAATGAATCCTCAGTCTCCCATGAACAGCAAACACCTCCCCGTGGCTATCGCTGACACTCGCAGGACCTCTGACTGCTGGTGGTAATCAAGGGTTGCCACAAGTTGTTAGGCTGACAAGAAGACCAATGTGATTGGATGTGGAAAGCTGGGTTGTCTGTGCTGTGTCTTCAGAGGTTCAACAAACAGTGGAATGTGCCTGCAACAGGCTCGGTGGAACAGCCACTGCCTAGTGGGGAAGAGAAGCTGGGCGGACACCAGCAGTCTTTGGTACCTCTCTACTGACCTCTTTTGTAGTTGACCATATCAATCCTCCTGGAATATTTCTGCAGGTTAAGCTTTGTAGAGAAAGTGTCAGTCATATATTAGCAAATTTTATTCAGGCCTGGTGGAACATCTGAATTTTATTGCCCCAGGAGAAATCTTGCTGGTTTTGCTAGGCAGCTGTATAGAACCTAGTAAAACAGTTATTAATATATATGAGGAACCAGTTGAGGACCCAGCCAAGACTCCGCCAGGGGCAAGGTCCAAAGAGGCCCCTTGCCCCAGCTCCCTGCCCCCATACCACCCCCACTGTACTCCCAAACCATGCCAGGCTCTATTTTTGGCAAGGACAAGGGCAGGCAGGAGGGCCAAACTCCACACCAGCAGCTCGCCTCTGCGAGAGAACTGCGCTGGTGGCATTCCTCCCCCCAAACTATAATGGTAGGACCGCCACTGTGCGGAACGTAAATCCTGCAGTCAAAGTTCAACAGAAGATGATGAACAGGTCCCAGGAATGCTGTGGACGAAAGGGAGGGAGGGAGGGGTTGTGATAGTGAATCACATAAACTGATTTTTATAGGTGGGTTAATCTATTGCCAATGAGTTCTGCTGGCTGATCCCAAGCACTATAAGACGGGGAGAAAAAAAAGACTCCCTGTCCTCTTGCTCCACACTATTTTATAAACCTCAACTGTGGATGCAATCCTAACCTACTTTCCAGCACTGGGGGAAGGGTAATTCAACACCAAGGGAAGGGTACAAATAGACTCTTATCTTGAGGAGACCTCCGTGACTGCTACTCCACTGCAGAATGCAGAACATGCCCCATTGGCACAGCTTTGTCAGTGCTGGAATGTTGGTTAGGATTGTGTCCTGTGTCTCCTCTTAGTCATTTCTTCTCAAGGCTGAGGAGCAATATCTCTCAAGCAGTAGTGCCAGGCATGGAACACTACAAGTTCAATAGCTCCTGTAGAAGAAACAAATGGATCCCTTCATCATACTTACTGTAGGTGCTGTTTCTGCATTTAGGGTACAGTACAAGATCCTGAATCAAGCCATGTCAGAATTTTCCCTGCTATTATTAGTATCTACCTTGTGGTCCAGAGTCTCAGCGCAAGCATCAGTAGTAAGTTCCATTATGCTCAGTGGGGCTAAATTACTCCCAGGAAAGAATCACAGGCTCACTGTTGCAACTGTGCTTTGTCTCCTTATTTCCAGCCTTCAATCTCTCCTTTCCTTTCTTCTCTTAACTAGGAGAAACCCAGCTGCTGGTCTGCACAAGAGCCCTGGCCTGCAGAGAGTTGTATGGAACCTCTGCAAATACACCTGTTGCATTAGCAATCTCTTTGTGGAACCTGAAATTGGTATTCAAGGTTCACCACCCAACAGACCATCTGATGATCTAGTCAAACAGTACGTTAACATCTCTATGAATGTAAAACTTGAGACGACAAATAAGCTGTGAGCATGCCAACTTGACACTGACAATGTTCCAGACGGCCCTTGGAAATGGTGGCAATATGTCCAGATCTCTTTGTGCCAGCACAAATAGGGTACTTTGAACTCATCAATCATAGTGGAAGAGTCAAAGGTCACCCATCATTCCACATTAGTATTGCCACATTAACCAATTCCTACTGTGGGATGCCAGGTAAATGTCCCCACCATCTGCTTCGCTTTGTTTTTTTTTTTTTTTTGCTCTGCTCACATTTACAATCCTGTTAAAAGTGCAAACTCATAATGAAATCTAATCTCCCTTCTCGTGTCAATTTCACTTTGAGGTATTAAGAAAATTATCTCATTGATGAACGATGATACCCTTCGCTGAGACCCAATACAGGCTTTCCTTCAAGGTCTGTCGTTTTCGATTTGTGACAAGAGTGTAACAAAAATGAGGCCACATTCGCTGCAAGGTGATACAGTCAGTGTAGCAACTCTGGGGGTGGCAATGATCAGAGGTTCTGGGTGCCCACAGCCACTGGCAGATTCCTCTGATGAGAGCAGCATCAAGAAAGTGTAGGAAGGGCTCTCATCACATTTACAAGGAGAGGGAGACATTCAGAGCAAAATCCTATGCTGCACCCGAACAGGCAGGCTGGTGGGCCTGCACTGTATCCATCACAGCACTGGCGAGTGCGCACAGGAGCCTCCCAGGCGCAATGGCACGTTGTGCCCATACACCAGGGGAGGCTCCTACCTCCCCATTGGCTTCCTCAGATCTGCACCTGTGAAATTGGTGGTGCAGGTCAGAGGAAGCCGCGTGGCCCGGGGACAAGGCCGTGGATGTGGTCCAACAACCACATCCCAGCCCTGCCCCCTCCCCGGGCCAGCACACCTGCCTTGGAACACAGAGGTTCCCCTGAGTTATCATGGCTAATAGCCATCAGTCAAGCAATCTGCTGCGAGTCTTTAGAGCAATTTAAACAAGTGGTTGTCAACACATCTTATGAAAGTGAATTGAACTGGTGCATTCTGTGATAAGAACATAAGAACATAAGAAGAGCCCCGCTGGATCAGGCCAAAGGCCCATCTAGTCCAGCTTTCTGCATCGCACAGTGGCCCACCAGGTGCCCCCAAGGGAGCTCAGTAGACAACAAGATGCTTGCAACCCGTTGCCACTCCCCTGCACCTGGCATTCTGAAGTAGCCCACTATTAACGTAAGGAGGTTGCACAACCCATCATGTCCTATAGCCCATGATGGACTTTTCCTCCAGAAATCTGTCCAATTCCCTTTTAAAGGCATCTAGGCCAGATGCCATCACCACTTCCAGTGGCAAGGAGTTCCATAGCTTAAGTACCCGCTGAGTAAAAAAGTATTTCTTTTTATCTGTTTTAACTCTCCCAACACTCAATTTCAGTGGATGCCCCCTGGTTCTGGTATTGTGAGAGAGGGAAAAGAACATCCCTCTATCGACTCTATCCCTCCCACGCATAATTTTGTAAGTCATATCCCCCCTCAGGCACCTTTTTTCCAGACTGAGGAGCCCCAAATGCTGCAGTCTTTCTTCATAAGGGAGGTGCCCCAGCCCCATAATTATTTTTGTCGCTCTGTTCTGCACCTTTTCCAGCTCCACTATGTCCTTTTCAAGATGTGGTGACCAGAACTGTACACAATACTCTAGATGTGGCCTTACCATTGATTTGTACAATGGCATAATAATATTGGCAGTTTTATTCTCAACCCTTCAACACCTTCATCGAGTTGTCCACCAGCACCCCAAGATCTCTCTCCTGAGCTGTCACAGAAAACTCAGAATGCATTAGCCTATATGTGAAGTTTAGATTTTTTGCCCCAATGTGCATCACTTTACACTTGTCTATGTTGAAACGCATCTGCCATTTGGCTGCCCATTCCCCCAACTTGGAGAGGTCCTTCTGGAGCTCTTCACAATCCCTTCAGGTTTTCACCACCGGGAAAAGTTTTGTGTCATCCACAAACTTGGCCACCTCACTACTTATGCCTGTTTCCAGGTCATTTATAAACAAGTTGAAAAGCACTGAACCCAAGACGGATCCCTGGGGCACTCCGCTTTTCACCTTTCTCCATTGTGAAAATTGCCTGTTGACCCCCACTCTCTGTTTCCTGGCCCTCAACCAATTCTGAATCCACAAGAGGACCTGCCCTCTTATTCCCTGACTGTGAAGTTTCCTCAGCAGTCTTTGGTGGGGGACTGTGTCAAACACTTTCTGAAAATCCAGATATATGATATCCACAGGTTCACCCACATCCACGTGCCTGTTGATCTTTTCAAATAATTCTAAAAGGTTTGTGATGGAAGACTTACCCTTACAGAAGCCATGCTGACTTTCCTTCATGTGTTTTAGGATTTTATCTTTGATGAGACTTTCCATCATCTTACCCGGAACAGATGGGTAATACTGTCTTTTCTAAGCCTGCCTATGACTGTGGGTGCAAACCTAATCTGTTAAAAAGGTAAAGATTTCCCCATGACCGAATGGTCTAGTCGTGAACGACTGTAGGGGGCGGTGCTCATCTCCGTTTCAAAGCCTGTAGAGCCGGCGTTTTTGTCCGATCATGTGGCCAGCATGACTCTACGCCGTAGTGCACAGAACGCCGTTCCCTTCCCACTGAAGTGGTCCCTATTTATCTACTTGCATTTTAGGTGCTTTCAAACTGCTAGGTTGGCAGGAGCTAGGACAAGCAACGGGAGCTCACTCCGTCACACAGTCGCGAACTCCCAACCTTGCGGTCGAAAGCCCAGCAACAACAGATTAACTCGCTGCGCCACCACATCCCTTGAGTGAGTTACGCTGGTGTAAACTAAGCCATCAACGTTTGGCCAGCACAAGGGCCACCCTAAAGTATGTTTGGACTACAGATGTGAGCCATCCTCCCTGACTCTGAGAGTAGTCCAAACACGGTTTATGGAGGCCCTTGTGCTGGCCAAACTTTGCTGTCTTATTCTATGGCGGCCTAACTCCAGTTTAGGATTGTGCTCTGAGTTGTCCCCCACTGTTCCTGCTCCATGATCCAGTGTTACAAGTCAGAACAGCAGAAGATCTCTCTCGCCCTTCTCTCTGGGTCATTCATGAGCAATTGCTGCCTTGGCCCATGTGCTGCCTAGGTCAGGACCACAGGCTGCCACCGCCCCCCACCTGCTGCCCACCGCCCTCTGTCACTGTTGCCGTCACCCTCCCTCTCCCCCACAACTCACCTGGAGACTCACATGACTTGAGATTGCTCCCCAGGCCCTTTGGAGGCTTACTACAGCCTGTAGCCTTCAGAAAGGTTTTAAGCGTTTCTTCTGGTTTTTAAGACGTATGGTCTGCCTGGCCCTTGGAGGGCCTCAGAGGGCAGACGGTGGTGGCAGCTCTGGCAGGCGGGTGGCAGCGGCAGCGGCAGTGGCTCTGCTTTCGCCCTGGCCCATATGACCCCCTGGGCCCCCCGCTAGGCCCACCTCTGTTCATGAGAGATGGAGAAAGTAGAGAAAGAGGAAAGGGAAATATATCTATTCCCCTTCCCCATCAGGAAACCTAATCTCAGGATGGGGAAATCAATTATTTGCTTCTCTCAGTAAAGCAAGAAATCCTTGGAAGAGGACATTGCCTCTTCATCCTGTCTTCTTCAGATTAAGGCTCTTTGAAAGACACAGCTTGGCACACTATGAAACAGCTTGGCACACCACGACTTGAAACAACGTTTGCTGTTGGTGCTGGTTGCCAAAATAGCAATAGGATTAACTAACTATTGTACTGACACAGTTTCAGGATTGGAACATTGCAACATCACAGATGGCAAAACTGAGCAGGAATAGTGCCATATTCTGGTCTAACTCCATGTAGGGCTGCATTCCCAGGTTCCGCTTGAGGTACAGATTTCAGACGTGGGCCTATGGCATACCTATTTCCATCATTACCTGGCTGATTGAACCTCTAGATTCAGAAGTAATTCAACTGTCCCTGGAGAACAGCTGTAGGTGAGCTTTATGGATCTCATATCATATCCTGTGGCTTTCTAGAAGGCATCTGGTTGGCCATTGTGGAAAACAGGATACTGGACAAGATACTTTGGTGTGCTCCAATAGGACATCTGTGATGTTCTGGGCTCTAAAATGGAGCTCAGAATGTATTTGAAATCCACCTAAGGTTTGACCAGACAGGGACCAATTCACTTGAATTTCCACCCAACCAACTAGAATGGAGCTGGGATGTTCTTTGGGTTGAGCTGGTGCAGGACAATGTTCTTGGAGAGCCTGGACTCCATGGAGCTCTGGATGCAGGCAGGCTGGCTCCAGGGTCTCTCATTCAAGCAGTCTTGGGCTCCCATGTCAGAGATCTCCTGGCTGGTGGGATTAGGCCAGGGCTGGCCTTAGGAGCTGTGGGGCCCAAAGCAGCAGCACTTGGAAGTAGTTTGGCATTGACTTGATGACATTCTCACATCCCCTCTTTCCGGGGCTCCCAATTTTGGGCCAATTGGAGGTAGGTCAATCCAAATACAAAGCTTCACCCGCCACACTGGCTTTGAAATCCCCTAGCATGGAAGACTTGATGCTGGAGCGTGAACTGAAAAGCGAAGTGGCAGCTACGGCTGCGGGCAGTCCATTCTCTCTCCCTAACATGGGGCCTCCTCAGGGGTAAGCCTCAGCAGCCTCAATAGCTCAATTCGGATATGCGCCAGCAATATTGCTGGCTTAAGTCCAAATTGATCCATGCAGGTGGATCAGGCCTGGGAAGAGGGGTTGGAGATGGTGCGCATTAACATAAGAACATAAGAAGAGCCCTGCTGGATCAGGCCAAAGGCCCATCTAGTCCAGCCTCCTGTATCTCACAGCGGCCCATCAGGTGCCCCAGGGAGGCATGAGACAACAAGATGCTTGCATCCTGTTGCCACTCCCTTGCACCCGGTACCAGTAGCCCACCACCTTTGTAAGGAGGTTGCACAATCCATCATTGCCTATAGCCCACAATGGACCTTTCCTCCAGAAATCCATCCAATCCCCTCTTAAAGGCATCAAGACCAGTGCCATCACCACCTCCTGTGGCAAAGAGTTCCACAGATTAACTACCCAGTGGGTAAAAAAGTACTTCCTTTTATCTGTTTTAACTCTCCCAACCCTCAGTTTTAGCGGATGTCCCCTGGTTCTGGTGTTTTGAGAGAGGGAAAAGAACATCCCTCTATCGACTCTATCCCTTCCGTGCATAATTTTGTATGTCTCAATCATGTCCCCCCTCAGGCGCCTCAGGCATTGCCCCTGCCAAACCCATATCCCTCCCAGGCCTGATCCACCCACCCTGCCCCCCATTTTGCCCTCCCTTCACCCTATCCAACCTCCTCATTGCCTTCCCCTTGCCCTGTTCCACCCCCTGCTCCGGCAGCCTCTCTTGTTCTGGCCTTCATGATGCTGGGCTGGCTGCCTATACTGCTGCGAAGTATTTTACAGTCCTTTTTCTGGCAGCCCGCACTGGTGAAACATGGTACCAAATGCAGGTGGGATTGGGCCAGTGTAACCAATCTTCAGACTGCCCAGCGGAGAGGAGCCTCTCTCAGCTCTATGACTTGAGAGCCTTTCCACTGCAGACACGAGGGATTGAACCAGAGCCCCCAGGCTTAGGAAACAGCATTCTACCACGGAGCCAGAGCCCTTCCCTGGAAGATATTTTACTCTGTGCACAAGCAGCCCTTATGAGCCTCAAATACCAATATATCTGCATATTCAAATATGAACCAGGCAAGACGCAGCTGGCGACAGCCCCCATGCTGGCCTTTGCACTTTGCCTGTTTGTTGTATCCATGGGAAGTTCTGCTGGCTCCATCTGTGATGGTTTGGTCCATGTGCTACTTTTGTGGTCGTGCAAATGTATACCCAAGAATCATCCTAGTGCTGCTGTAGTGTTATGTCCCAAAAATGTTGTATAGATTGGCTACCCGGCTGCTTCCCCTCCCTATTGTCACTGTGTAGGTGTCCATTAACCAAAGGGATTTGAATGAAGCAATTTCAATTTGGGGCAGAGGGTGGGGAAACTACTACGACTAATCTTTGCAGGAGGTTCCTCTGGTTATTTTAAATTTTCATTCTCCTTTCTGCAGCTGCTGTGATGGTTATTTATCATCCTGGTCTTGTATTGCCAGAGGTACTCTTCTGCCTCCCTCGCAAAAACAGAAAAGTTCTGAAAAGAATGCGAATTAGTTTTGGTGGCAGCAAAGCCGTGAAAACCTGCTGAGTCTTCATGGCTAGATCCCGGGTACTTGGAGGTTTTGATGAATATGGGCCATTAGGAATAATGCTTCATGCAGTTCCCAGCTGTGAGCATATGGCAGGAGCCACTATACAGCCAGAAAAACAGCAGTCTTACAGGCATCTCTGTTTCACATGAACTTCCAAAGATTAACTCACAGGCGTTTTACACAAAAGGAACAAGGAACAGATTTAACTGAGCTGGTAAGGCTGACATGGGATCTGAGAACAAGCAAAATGGATTATTTCTGTGTGTGCCTGTGTGCACATGGGCATAAATTCTAGGATTTAAAAACTCCCATGGATAGAAGAGTTAGGGTGCAATCCTAGCCAACTTTCCAGCATCAGGGTAAGGGCAAGGCAGCTCCAAGGTAAGAGAACAAACATTCCCTTACCTTGAGGAGGCCTCTGTGCCTATTACTCTACTACAGAATGCAGAACTTGCCTCACTGACACTACGTTAGTGCTGAAAAGATGGCTAGGATTGCACCCTTAATGTGCTTATTATTATGTGATCAATGACAGGTGATCACCAGGGCAGCCGCGGAACGGAACGGACGGGCAGCCAATCACACGTAAGTCCCGCCCAGTGTTCCTGATCTTCATTACCAGATGACATCACTGGTCCCGACCCACAGTTTGAATAACACTGCTGTAGACACTGAGCAAGCCCCTACCCTGTTTGAGGCATGCATTTAAACACTTTGCTTTACATATGACTTTTAATTCACTGGTGTTAATCTTTTTATTTTATTTTATCTGTATCTTTATCTGTATTAACACTTTGATTGTGTGTGAATGCTACGGTGCTTGATTTTATATGTGTCATTGGTTTTACAGGTGTTTTCCCTCTGAGCCTAGTGTCCTGAAGGCAGATAATATACAGATTACGTACAGCATCCCTTATCCATACTGTTGGGGACAGGAGGGTGTCTGGTTCTGGGATTTGTCTGGATTTCAGAATATAGTAATTGCATAAATGTAATGAGACATGCTTCCTCTTGCTCTTTTCACTGTTAGCCCATTTGGGTGTCTGCTGGCCTCTTTGCCACCTTTCAACAATGGCACACACCACAGAGCAGAGAACCTACATCCTGTACCTGCAGTGTACAAGGGAGTGAGCAGAAGATATTCTAGGGTTCACATTACAGACAGTTTTTTTTTAAAGTCTTAGACAAAAGTGGATTTTGGAAGAGTCCAGATTTTGGATGTCCGGATAAAGGGTAATCTACCTGTGTTAAATTTAATTAACGAAAGGCAAGTTAAGGCTCCTGCCTTAACTTCTGCATGATGAAAGCCGTACACTGTCTACAAGCTCACATACACCTAACCTATATAATCTTGCCATAACTTAGCTCGCCCAGAAGACTTCCAGCCTCAGCACACCTCTGCATTGCTCTGAGAGCCCACCTGATAACACATTCCAAGTTTTCCTTTGTTTTCTATGCTCTGTTTTAGACTTGGGAGAAATGAAGTGCCTTTGCATCCCGACTCTGGACTGAGAATATTTCTTTCTCGGATCCCATAAAGAACCCCCACCCTGCAGCTAGGGCTGCCCGGCTGGAACAATATGTAATATAAATAACTGGGAAGTAGATTGCTAGAATAAACCAATTTCTGCAAACTGCGATGTCTAAACCAAAGTATTGCTGATCAGACATGTTTGGGTGAAATGAGGGATAAAACACCAATGTACAAATGTACTTCTAATTCTCGTCTTTTATGGCAATGATTGGCCCATTCCACTCTTTCGGTGCAGAGCTGCAGCACAGTTCAGACATTTGCCTAGGCAACTGGGGGACTCTCACTGTTTTCCATTAGTGAGCTGCAGCACAGTGCCAGCGGATAGGAAAATGCCCTTGCACTACAAGCATGTTGGACAGTTGCTGCATCAGTGCTGGAAGCGGCCACATCCCTGACCCCATAGCCTTCCTGGGGCCAGGTCTGTGGACAGCCGTCCCCTGACAGCTGCCCCTCCACCTACCTGAATGTTATGGAGCCTCACAAGATGCTCCACATTGTAATGCCTTCAGACAGCATTTAAAACTCTATTTCTGGCTCCCCAGAGCGTGGAACAATGGCAGCAGAGGCAGTGCCACAACCCCTAAGGGCCTGGTGGTGGAGGTGCCCGGGGCATTTGCCTTCCCCTCAGATAAGGGCAGGACTTCCACTGGCTGGGAGATAGGTCAGGGTTCTCAGTGCAAGAAGTAAACATTGCAGATACCCCCCTAAAAACAAAAGGGATCTTTTCACCAGCTTTGCAGCCCTCAAATGAGCTTGTAGTGAATTGGTCCATTTTCACTCCCTCCAAAAGGAAATATCAAATCCTTTTGGCCCCATAGTCATGCACTTTTCAGTAAACACAATGAAGGACCACAACAGAGTCCTCCAAAAAGGAAATGTTCCCAATAAATCCAGCTGCAAAGTTGCAAAAAGACTGTCAACATTTAAGAACCCGGTAGAGCAGCGTTCTCAACCTGGGGGTCGCGACCCCTTTAGGGGTCGAAGAATCATTTTACAGGGGTCGCCGAAGACTCTCGCCGAAGGCAGGGAGCGGAGACTTGATCCGGCTTCTCCTGGCCGCGCACACTGATTGCAGGGTCAGGGGCTGGGGACGAAGCTCCCCAGGCGCGGGGCTCGGCTGAGCTCGCGCGCGCCTCCCCTCCTCCTTGACCCAGGGATCATCATGAGAGGACCATCAATATAGGCACCTCCGATCCTCCGAAAAGCCTCCGTGGGGGGCGATGTCGCTCTTCGCTCCGTCAACCACGGGGCCACGTTCCGGGCCTAAGCCGCGCGAATGGACGATCCCGGAGCTCACGCAGCGGCGGCGGCCCAGCCGCTCCTCCGCGCTCCTCCTCCATTTCCTCACCGAGCGGGGCTTGCTAGCGTCCGTGGCGACGGCCCTAAGGGACCGCTGCTCCGCGGCGCTCTGAGGCCTACGAGCCTCGCGCTGCGGGCCCGGACGCCCGTCCAACTTCGGCTCCTCCCCGCAGCGCCGCCTCCCAGGCCCGGCGCGCGGTGAGGAAAGAAGCACGCGGGCCTCTCCCAAACCTCGCCGTGATGTCCTGAATGCGGCCGGGCGTGAACTCCTCCAACTCCGAAGCAGGGTAAGCGGGAGGGAGGAAATTCAGGAGGGAATAGAAAGCATGGAAGAAAAAGTATAGGAAAAAACTGAAAATATCTGCGTTGTCGCGTGGCAGGCGCTGCTGGTCAGCCTTGCATGAGGCAACTGGACCAAAGGTGGGGGGGGGAGAAAGGAGAGCACGAAAAAGGAGGAAGGAGAAGCCTCCTCCTCTAGGAGGTTGCTTGCTGGGTGGCGATCTCTCCTTGGTGACGAGCTACCAGGGTTATAAGACACCCCTCCTCCATGCACCTTCCTTCAAAGCAAAGATTCCCCCCTTGTAGTGGCGAAGGGGCTTTTCCTTCGTGGAGTCTAGTGGGGGGGTTTCTCTCCCCATTATTCCCCCTGCCCTGCGCAGCCCCACCTTCGAGCAGCTGGCTGCCTGGCATCCTCAGCTGCAGAAAGGGATTCCCTGCTTTTGCAGAGCGAGAGCGCGCCAGCCGTTTCCTCCCAAGCAGAAAATACGGCAGGGTCTTTCAAGTCCGGGGTTTCCCTCCCCCCCCCCATTTGGGTGCTTCCTAGCAGAAGGAGACTCCTTGCCTGGCCGGGCTCAACCACCTCCAGACAGAGGCATTCCTAGAGGGGGGCAAAATGCATGTTTTGCAGGAGCCTGAGCCCCTGGGTGAAGCGGCCCCTTGCCTTCACAGTCATGCATGGCTGCTTTAGCGGCTTTCCTGCAAAACCTTGCATGCCCCCCCCGCCTCCAGAAACACCACTGCCTCCAGAATCTTGTTTTGAGATGATCTTGTTTTTGAAGATCCCCGCTACAGTGCCTGGCATTAAGGGCGCAATCCTAGCCAACTTCCCAGCACCAGGATAAGGGCAATGCAGCTCCAAGGTAAGGGAACAAACATTCCCCTTCCTTGAGGAGGCCTCCCTGACTCCCCCCCCAACTGCAGGATGCAGCACATCCTCCATTGGCACAGCTATGTCAGTGCTGGAACGTTGGTTAGGATTGCACCCTAAAATAATCTTTGCTAACCGGGTTTAGGAAGAACTGCCCAAAGCTTTCAGGGAAAATGTTGTCAGTCTTCAGTTATGAAGTAGCTACGAAAATAATTTTATGGTTGGGGGGTCCCAACAGGCTGTCATACGAAAAAGTGGGTCCCGGTGGAAAAAAGGTTGAGAACCACTGCGGTAGAGGGAAAGGAATAGATATGAGCTGAGGAATTGCACTAGATACAAAACCGAAACAACAACAAAAAGGGATCTATCCAATTTTCTGGCCCTGTTCTCAGTTTTATATAAATAAAACAGTGGGAGAGCTGAAAATAAGAACAGGGGGAAATGAAGTCATATTCCAAAGCACAGAATAATTGCCTCTGTAGCGAAACATTTTCAGGGGTACAATCACAAGCTTAACAGTGTTACTTTTGGGACAGCGGAGTTAGTATCTTTTTAAGGGAAGAAAGGAGTATATTGGGAACATATTGAAGACATTTTTAACAGCAAGCAGTTTCACAATGGAACCGAGGCCCAAAAGAGGTGATGGGCTCTTCCTTTGTGGAGATCTTCAAGCAGAGGCTTGGCGGGCACCTTTTGGAGATGCTCTAGAAATGATGGTTTAAGCAGGGGGTTGGACTAGATGGTCTTGAATGTCCCTTCCAACTCTACGATTTACATACATACATACATACATACATACATACATACATACATACATAAAACCTTTATTGGCATTAAAAAGGAATACAACGACAATAATTGGAGTCATAGTAATAACAGTAAGGGAAGGGATGGTCATAGGGATGCAGGCTTGGAGGGTAATGGGGTGGTGGGTTGGGAAGGGGCAACTCTACGATTTATAAAGGGAAGCTTATGACACAAACCTATTGTGCTTCTATGCTGGTAGAGCAAGCGCTCTGCCAACATAGACTGTCGCAAATGTGCCGTAAAGCATGTTGTGACGCTGTTGGAGTTAGTCGCGCTGGCAAGCAGGCCTGTGCCGTCCTTTTGGCGTCAGTGCAGGACCCGGCACACCCTAGAGCAGGTAAGCTCTGCACCGAGCAGTGGAGGAATGGGGGAAGGGCAGGGAGGGTGAGGAGGGCATGGGAAGGGACAGGTTAGGTCCCTGGAGGGGGCATAATTGGCAGCACTGGCGTATGCCATATCCTACCCCCTTTCCCAGGCCAGATCTATCAACTTGGGACCACCCAGGATTGTGCCAGCACAGGTCCAAGTAGGCCCATTGCCATGGCTGGGGCTTTTCCCAGGGCAAGGGAACAAATGTCCCATTACCTTGAGGAGACCTCCAGACTGCGCAATTCCTCCACGGGATACAGTGAAAGCCACACTGGCCCCATTGCATTGCAAGGGTGGCGGGAATTTTAATAGGATTGGGCTGGCCTTGTATTTAAAATGCAGGCTAGATGTAGATTAGGTATAGGATGGGAGGCAAGGTGTGGTCACTGTAGAATTTTCCTGTAGCCAAAGGGGGTGGGGCTAGTCATAAGGACACTTTGGGTCTTGTGTTTTCTTAGCACCCAGCCTGGTTGAGGAAGACACAGATTCTGGACAGAGACACATATCCAGGAAGCATTCACCCTTTGCTACACAGATGTGCCATATGCAGGTCTCCACTACCCTGTTCTCAAGACCTCTGCTAACTGAGCAAGAGGCACTTTTTCAAGTGGTGTCCTCTTATATTTAGCAGGGGGAGAGCAATTGTCCCTCTTCACCCCAGCACAGTGTCTTTCTCGTGGCTGTTGCTGGTGGTGTTCTCCATTCTTTTAGATTGTGAGCCCTTTTGGGACAGGGAGCCATTTAACTTTGTTATTATTGCCTGTAAACCGCTTTGTGAACTTTGTGTTGAAAAGCGGTATATAAATACTAGTGATTGATTGATTGATTTGTATGGATGGGGGCCTCCATGGGTGTTGTACTGAACACATGTAGGGGTGTGTGGGTAGAATCTGCAAATAAGATCATAGGCCCTCCTTATACTCCTTTTCCATGTTTTGAACAGCTAAAAAGAGCTAGAGTCCAGATTTTTTAGTTGCACAATCCTAGGATTGTTTCAAATGCAGCTCTCCACCAACCTTGCAGCTTCCAAATGAAGGGATTTTATTTTTAAAGTGACAATTATCTAAGCACTGAATCATTAGCTAAGTGTAAAATATTTTTGCTCATATGCCAGCGTCTCCAAATGTATTTTGCACAGGTTGTGAAGGTGGGAGTAACAGTTGGCTCGTACTCATTCACTCGGATCCTCAAGGGAAGGCCGAAATGAAAAGATTTTGAGGTGGGGGTTGTGTATATGTATGAGTGGTGAGACAGAGAAAATTGGGATCGAAACACAAAGTTCAAGACTGTTCGCAAATGACAAACAAGGTTTGATTTTGCAGCCAAAAGGGTGGAGAGTTGAAGGGACAAGCAGTGAAATTCTACCACCGCCTGTTATCATTGACTAGCACATTATTAATCATACCTGGATTGATTCAAATTTGTATTTAAAACAATATAAAAAGGCATTTTAAGAATGCATCACCAAGAAGCCATCTGTGCACAATCAACAACACCATTTAGTGATGTCCCCGGGGAACCTGTCTATCCTATCATTTGGGATTCTTTCCAGCTTGTAGAACCGGAGGATGTGGACAGGATTCTCTGGAGTGTGAGACCTGCTGCTTGCCTGCTCGACCCTTGCCCAGCATGGCTAATTAGCGCTGCCTGGGAAGGACTGGCCAAGTGGACGGGGAGGGTGGTGAACTCATCTCTGAGGGAGGGGGTGCTCCCGCCTGCTTTGAAGCAGGCGCTGGTTTGCCCCCTCCTGAAAAAACCCTCCCTGGATCCCACTAACTTAAACAACTTTCAGCCAGTCTCGAATATCCCATTTCTGGGCAAAGTGATTGAGTGGGTGCTGGTGTCTCAGCTGCAGAGGGTACTGGAGGAAACGGATTATCTGGACCCATTCCAATCTGGCTTCAGGCTGGGGTTCGGGACGGAGACTGCCTTGGTCGCCTTGGTGGATGACCTGCGCCGGAGAATGGACGGGGGCAGTGTAGTCATGCACCCGGTTCTCACCGGTTCCGAGAACCGGTTTCTAAATGAGCTGGCCCTGCCCACGGCAGCTGGTCCGCCAGTGATGTCATGCAGCTGGAATGGCGTTCCAGTTGTTACAATTAGTGGACTCCGCCCACTTAACTCATTGCTGGCTCCTTGTTTTTTTTGCTTCGGGTTTTTTTTTGCTCCTTTTTTTTGGCTTTGCACTTCGTGTTGGTGTGTGTGTTTTTTTTGCTTTGCACTTCGTGTTTTTTTTTTGTGTGGCTCCGTTTGTTAATTGGACCAGAAAACAGGGCCATTTCCTGCCCATTTGAATTTGAATTTCAATTGCAAGCAGAGGCAAATCTAAGGGAGGGCAAAGCTCTTAAGTTTTGCAAGAAGCCTTACCTTGCAGTGGAAATCACTCCTCTCCTGCACCATTTTAGCCAATCCTCACAGGGAAAAGCAACATCTTGGCGTTGCTTATTGGTTACAGCAGCAAGGGAGAGGAGCAGTGGTGACATGGAGGGGAAAGGCACAGGAACGTGCGTTCCAGAACCTAACCTTAGGGCTGGCTCTGCCCACTCATCGCTGGCTTTGTTTTTTGTTGTTGTTTGCTCCGACCCCCAGCCTCTCTGTTAAGTGCTCCTAGAAATGCAGACCTCTCTCCCCCCTTGCAGGATCACCCCCCAGCCTCTCCTTTAAGTGCTCCTAGAAATGCAGACCTCCCTCTCCCCCTTGCAGGATCGCCCCCAGCCTCTCCTTTAAGTGCTCCTAGAAATGCCTTTCCTTTCAGACTTCCCTTGCAGGATCGTTGTGCATGAAGAGATTTTGTGTGAGCACAGAGCTTAGCATTGCTGCACTTCCTTGTAGCCTGCAATTCACTATATCGATCTTTGTGGAAGTTGATTTTCCCTGTGTTTGGAACTGTGGTGAGTTCTCTAAAAAAGTGTAAAGGGAAGATGTACACGGAGTTGTTGTTCTTTGTGGGTGTCATGAAATTGTGGTCTTATGTGAACCTGGTTAGTTGGGAGAGAACTACTCAAGTGTAAATGGCTCAGGTGGGGGTGATTAGTTCATTGATATAAAGTTAAAAGCCTCAGGGAACAGACCCCTTTGGCTGCTCTCAGGGAAGGTTAGCCTCACTATGTGCTGTGGAAGCTGGTTGTAGTCAGTCAGTAAGGTAAAAACCCTATAAGATTTTTTTTTATTGTCCTTTGAGTTCCTCTCAGTTAAGTTATAAACAAAGGGGTTGATTATTGTCATTTTAATATTCAGGTTTTATGGTACAGAGCCTCTGTAGTTTATTTATAACTCTTAATATATGTCAATAAAATTGGGTTTTTTACTTCTGTTATTTGGCTTTCTTTTAAGAGGGATTTTTGCCCAGGAGCTCCCTTTGTTGTGTTGAGCCTGGGCTGGTGGCAGCAGCAGTTACACCTGAGGAGGGGTGTTACACCCCCCCTCAATGGGTTAACTAGATTTCCTCCCACAAGGTTTGTTGCTTTTATTGCTAGAATCTTAAATGATGTGGGTACTACTTTAAAGCAACATTATTTGACATAGTGAAGCACGAGATTTCTCCTGTCTCTCTTGAGAAGCAAGAAATTTCTTGTGAATATGAGACATAGTCTGTGACCATTCATAGGTCTACTAAAATGACATGCAGCATCCTGTTGGTCTGGATGGCATCAAATGAAGCTTGAACTGGGGATACTGTGGACTAGTAACTTGCAAAGTGGATCGCTATATGATGTAAATCCAAGTAGGAATCATAGTTCAGTATGATGGTTTCTGTGAATTAAGCTGTTGTTAAAGGCTGGTTTTCCCTCCTGCCAACTCTAAAGTTTGCACAGCATTGATTACCCAGCGCAGTTATTTACAGGTGATAATTATTATTAATTGGGCATGATCCAGTGTAATTTAAGTGCTTTTACATTGCATTGATTTTGAGTAGTCAAACATGTGCTTAACTCTCCCTCCAGTTGAAATCCCTAAGACATAAAGACTGATCTAAACTGTTTACTCAGAAGTCAGCCCCATTATTTTCAGTTGGATCTTCCAAAAAGACAGGCTTATACTTGCAGACTTATGCATATATTGCTGAATGGCTTACTCTTTAAAAAGTGTGTTTAGAATTTCAGCCTTGAGAACTATTGGCTGAATTCTGCCCATAATTGTAAAGATTATCCTATTTTTCCTGTGTCATTGCATTCTTCCTACCTCCAAATCACTGACAGTATGATGGGTTTAGAAGACCTTGTGTACATTCTGAGAACTCTTTAGAGTATGGTCAGGCACACACAGCCCAAAAGAATTAGATTGGGAAGAGCTGATGTCTCCCTTCTCAGGCCTTCTTAACATGCTCTGAGAGTGATCTGGAATAGTTTGGGAATTGTTGGGTCTGCTTGATGATGTCACTTCCTGCCATGACATCACTTCCAGTGGGCGGACCCCAACAAGTGCCAATCAAAAGTGAGAACCTGTTTCTAAATCATTTGAATGACACCACTGGACGGGGGGAGTGTGACCCTGTTAGTTCTGCTGGACCTCTCGACAGCTTTCCACACCATTGACCATGGTGTCCTTCTGGGTCGGCTGGCCGGGTTGGGGCTTGGAGGCACTGTCTTGAAGTGGTTCTACTCCTTCCTGGCTGACAGATCCCAGAAGGTGGTGCTGGGGGACGCTTGTTCGGCATACCAACCTCTTAAGTTTGGGGTGCCGCAATGGTCCATCTTATCCCCCATGCTATTTAACATCTACATGAAGCCGCTGGGAGAGGTCATCCGGGGGTTTGGAGTGGGGTGCCATCAATATGTTGATGACACCCAACTCTATCTTCCCTTTCCCCCTGATACTGAGGAGGCAGTTGAGGTCCTGGATCGCTGTCTGGAGGCAGTTGGGGGCTGAATGTGGGCGAACAAGCTGAAATTAAATCCGGAGAAGACAGAGGTGCTCTTGCTTCGGAAATCTTCAGCCCGGGTATTGGACCATTGTCCTGCTCTGAATGGGTTTGCACTCCCTCTGAAGGAGCAGGTCCGCAGCTTGGGGGTTCTCCTGGATCCACAGCTGCACCTGGAGGCCCAGGTGGCAGCGGTGGCCAGGGGAGCCTTTGCTCAGCTTCGGCTGATTCGCCAGCTGCGACCGTACCTGAGCTGCGCGGACCTGGCCACAGTGACCCATGCCCTAGTGACATCTAGATTAGACTATTGCAATGCGCTCTACGTGGGGCTGCCTTTGAAGACGATCCGGAAATTACAACTAGTTCAGAATGCGGAGGCTCGAGTGGTTGCTGGGGCACATTGGTTTGACTCTGTCGAGCCGTTGCTTTGGCAACTACACTGGCTGCCGGTTCTGTTCCGGGCCCAATTCAAGGTGCTAGTTTTGATGTTTAAAGCCCTTTACAGTTTGGGTCAAGGGTATTTGAGGGACCGCCTCCTCCCATATAATCCTGCCTGTGCACTCAGATCATCTTGGGGGGGGGCCCTTTTGACTGTGCCGCCACCAGGAGAGGTGAGAGGGATGGCGGCCAGGAAGAGGGCCTTCTCGGTGGTGGCCCCCCACTTTGGAATACCCTCCCCTTAGAATTAAGAACTGCTCCCTCTTTGGCAACATTCCGGTGGGGGCTGAAGACCTTTCTATTTCAAAAAGCTTTTAATTGTTGACAGGCTGGCTGGTTTTTGATATTCTTGCTTATATTTTATGATCCATGGGGCTTACTGTTGTTTTTTAAATTCTAATTGTTTTAATGTAGTTTTTAAATTATTGTTTTTAATGTAAAATTGTAATTTTTTATTGTATTTTATTTCTATTGTTGTAAGCCGCCTTGTGTGCCTATGGGCAGAAAGGCGGGGTATAAATTTAATTAATAATAATAATAATAATAATAATAATAATAATAATAATAATAATA
>JAJKFI010000008.1:26830281-26854547 GCA_029204185.1 Lerista edwardsae
ATAATAATAATAATAATAATAATAATAATAATAATAATAATAATAATTTAAGTTCCATTAAACCAAGCAGCTGCTTCATTGGGCTGTATTTGATTCTTCCAGACTCAGAAACCTCAAAGCTTACAGGACATACAAGTACTTATTGCTAAGTGTTCATAGGAGGGGGAGATGAGAACAATTTTTCATGCATTCTTGCAGGAGAAAAAGGCTGATAAACTCTGTAACATCAATTAATATGAAAGGATATTGTCAAAAATTAGATTAATCCACATATAACTCTTTTAAGTTCTCTTGAATTTTTTCCCCTATACTATAGATGTTCTGCTGGACCAGGATTTTCTAGACCACCATATAGCCTACTTTTCCTCTGTCACAGAACTATCAATTCACTGACGAGTCCTTGATCTGTGTCAAGGTCAATGGAGTGGCTATGCCCCCAGTTCATGTTCTGGGATCCTACAGTCACCTTCTTTTGCTTTGAGACAGCCCTACTGAGATGCAGTGAAACAGCAATCCAAGTGATTTGGGTCTCCAAGTGGAGACAATTTCTAGAAGTCGACAAACCAACTAACTAATTTCAACTATGAACAAGCTAGTTTCAACTTGTCTAATAGACTCTGGGAATACCATAGATAGAATGTACCTAGATTCCAGCAAAGTTTTGACAAACTCTCCCATGAAGTTCTTCTTAATAAAATAGTAAATTGTGGTCTAGATTCTACAACTTTGTTTGGTGGGTTCAAAGCTGATTGAACAATCATTTACGCTTTCCATGGTTCCATGTCTACCTGGAGGGAGGTATGGAGCAGTGTGTCACTGTCTTGGGCCCTGTGCTATTCAATACTTGTATAAATGACCTGGATGAGAAAGTAGAAAGAATGTTTATTAAGTTTGCAGATGACACAAAGCTTGTGTGGGGGGTGGGGAGCAGCTGACACACTTGGAAGACCAAATCAGGCTTCATAATGATCTTGGCATGATTAGACTTTGTGATAAATGCTGCTTTCCCCTTTATTTTTGGACATTTTTACTTATTTTTGGACATTTTTTCTCAGAAGGTCTTGTCCATGTTCAGCAGCCTAATATAAACCCAGAAGAGACTTGTTCCTGCAGCAGCCTTAGAAGCTCCATTATCAGCCAGGAATACGAGGTATGTCTATTAAATAACAAGACTGATTAAATAACTCACCTTTATTTATTGGTACTAGCTTTTTGTTACCCGGTGTTGCCCAGGT
The DNA here is from genome assembly GCA_029204185.1 of Lerista edwardsae. Lineage (NCBI taxonomy): Eukaryota > Metazoa > Chordata > Lepidosauria > Squamata > Scincidae > Lerista > Lerista edwardsae. Next base: position 26,831,517 of record JAJKFI010000008.1, read on the forward strand.
AACAGATTATCCCAAGCTTCTATTTGACAGGAAAAGGAATGAATTCTACCAATCAGCTCAGCGACCCCAAAAACTATGGATTTGAAACTAATGCTGGTCATTTTGGACATTTTATTTTTCACACCTTCTCATCCCCCCCCCCATGCTGATGGGGTCCGAACTTGGACTTAAACAGCATCGGGAGCGTCACCATGCCTCTTGGAGACCCCGGAAACTATGGATTTAACACCAATATCGGCCGTTTTCGATCATTTTTACATGGCACCCCCTTCGCACCCCCACCCTGGGGGCGCTAGGGGGGCCTGACCCCCGCAATGTTTCTTTCCAGACCGCAAGGCATACGTGTACCAAGTTTGGTGTCAATTGCTCCAGGCATTCCAGCAGGTCATGGTGTACATTTTGTTTCACACCCCTTCTCACCCCCCCACACTGAGGGGGGGCTGAAGCCAGACTCAAACGACGTTGGGAGCTTTGCTGCTCATTTCAGTGACCCTGGAAACTACGGATTCGACACCAATATCGGCCAATTTTGATCATTTTTACACGGCACCCTCTTTGCACCCCCACCCCCGGGGGCTCTAGGGGGGTCTGACCCCCGCAGTGTTTGTCGCCAGGCTGCAAGGCATGTTCGTGCCGAGTTTGGCGCCAATCGCGTTCCAGCAGGGCATGGTGGACATTTTGTTTTGCACCCCTTCTCGCCCCCCCACGCCAAGGGGGGGGCAGACCCAGACTTCAACAGCATTGAGAGCATCGCCGCTCATCTCGGCAACCCTGGAAACTATGGATTAAACGCCAATTTCAGCCATTTTCAACCATTTTCACGTGGGGCCCTGTATGTCCAGAGTATCCATGTGGGGCTGCTCCTGGGGGTCGGGGATGGTGGTGCGCCCCCTTCTCGCTCTGGCAGCCTCATGATGTTGAGCAAAGATGCAATGGGACGTCTTTTGGGGGTACCACCATCGGTTTAATCTGGAAAGCAACTTTACATTCATGAGGCTTCCGTAGGCCCGGTTGCCGGATCGGGGCCCTCGGACTGTTACCTCACAGGGCCCGGTCACAAAAGTACTTAAATGGAGTCTCGCCATGAGTGGCGGCATGCTGGGTCGATCCTTGGCATTCGTCCTCGTTGGGCGGGCTGGCGGCCCCCCGCTTGTGCTCTGGTGCCATGGTGGTCCCCAGGGGTCATCCCACTCGCCCCCTGCTCAGTGTAAGTGGACTCCCTGTTCCTGTGCCTGCTCAGGTGGGCCATGGGCCAGGGACCCGCTGGGGAGGAGGTCTCTCGGAGGAGGTCTCTCGGAGAGGGTGCCCCAGGCTCCAGGGGTGTGCCTCAGCATGCAGTGGCAGCAGGCGGGCGTCCCTGCCGCCCCAAGGGTGAAGGGGAGCTGGTTCAGCCTCTCAAGGAGCGGGGCTCGATGGTCCCCGTTCAGGCCACGGTCAGGTGCGAGTCCAGGCGGTCTGCCTGGTTTGTTGGGCACCTTTCCTCCACTTGCCCTCCAGCTCCAGCACTTGCCCTTAACTTTCCCTTTGCTGCCTGAGCTCCAGTCTCTCTGAGCTCCTTCCGACCAGTCGCTCTGAGCTCCTCCCCTTCCGGTCTCACTGCCAGGCCCAGTTCTCATGAGACTGGGCCAGTTCCTTGCAAGATCTCGCTTCTCCTCGGCAAGTCACCCAAGGCTATTTGTACTTTCCCTGAGCCTGGCCAGGTTTCTTTAACTGCCCACCTGTGGCCCCCTGTGGCCGAGTAGGACCCCCATCCTTGGTCTGAGGCCTCGGGGCGATCTTGGGGGAGGCCGGCTCCCATTCTACCAACCAGTGTGGGCCCCCCCCTTTGGAGCGGCCCAGGGGGCTCCTGGGCCCCGGGTGACAGGCCCCCTGTGCACTCCCACCCCCGGAGGCGCTAGGGAGGCCTGACCCCCGCAGTGTTTGTCGCCAAGCACGTGCCGAGTTTGGTGCGCGTCGCTCCAGGCGTTGCGGAGCCTATGTGGAACACACACACACACACACACACACACACACACACACATTTTTATATATAGATTACAAATTTAATGTTTGTCCCCTTCAATATACGCCCGATTTGCACTAATACATAGCTATATTCTTGTTTTCCACTGGTTGAAGGCATGGAGCAAATCAATTTCTGTCAGTTTTGTCAACTGCCATTTTCTTCTTTACAGCATCAACTGACTCAAAATGTGTCCCTTTAAGCACTGATTTAACTTTTGGGAAAAGATAAAGTTGCAAGGTGCTAAATTGGGCGAATATGGAGGATGTTCAAGTGTAGTAATGTGATTGTCGGTCAAAAAGTGCTTCACAGAAAGTGCTGTGTGAGCAGGCACATTGTCCTGGTGAAGAATGAAACCATTTTTCCACAGTTGCGGCCGTTTCTTTCTTTCTGTCAGCTTTTTCAAACTTCCTTATAATAATGCTGGTTAACTGTTGTGCCTTCTGGAACCCATTCTTCCAAAATTACACCCTTGATATCGAAAAAAAACAAGGAGCATTGCTTTGAATTTTGACTTGCTTTGACACACTTTTTTCATTCTTGGTGATGACAGTGTTTTCCAGTGCATTGACTGTCTTTTGGTTTCAGGATCATGCTGGAAGATCCAGGTCTCATCACAAGTGATTACTTTATGAAACGGGTTTGGATCTGTGTCAAGTTGCTGAAGAATGTCAACACAACATTTCTTGCGACGTTTGTTTTGCTCTGGTGTGAATCCTTGGGACCATCTTTGTTCAACTTTTAAACTTAGCATTTTTCCGGCACTCTACAGAAAACACAACAAAACTAAATGGCGACTCACAATCAACTGAACGTCATAGAGTGTTGCTGCTTGTCATGCAGGTTCAGACATGTTCAAGGTTACTACATATGCAGTTATAACAGGTTCTGACTGCTTTGTTTACTAGGTGGAATAACAGTCTCGTTATTTTATGGACATACCTCGTATGCATGTGTGTATTCAAATGGTCACAACTAATTCAATAGAAGAATCAGCCACAGAATTGCTCTTGGCTTTCCAGTGTTATAGGATTAGCCATTTGGCTCACATTTTTCAAGAAGTTCTTGCACGGTAAGGGTGGGGGAGGCATTCATATGAGCTGGGACAGCTGCAATTTCCCTGCTGATTGTAACTAAAGCAACTTTTAGGGCACAAACTTAAGCCACTTTCCAGCACTGACATAGCTGTGCCAATGGGGCATGGGCTGCATCCTGCAGTGGAGTAGTACTAATGGAGGCCTCCTCAAGGTAAGGGAATGTTTGTTCCCTTATCTCAGAGCTGCATTGTCTTTACCCTGGTGCAGGAACATTGGTTAGGATTGCACCCTAAAGCAGGCCCTGCCAGTCTGGACCTAAGAGTGTCAACTATTTTTGGAATGGTAATATGACTTTGGGCAATCAAATAGGCTACACTTAGTTTAGTTAAAAATTTCAAATCGGTCTCCCCCATCTATCAAAAAAGAAAAAAAAGGCTGCTGCATGATAAAGCCTGGTTGCTATGGCAATTATTTCCATTACCTAGGTGACAGCTCAGCTACATGATGTCACCACTAAAGTGATTCTATCTTCTGAAACATTCCGAGCCTCAGCTGCAGATGGACCAAAGTCTAAACACCATTTATCAATGGCCGAAAATGCCCTCAAGTCAAGAAGAGAGAAGGCAGGGAGGGCTGGGGAGAGGGATGGTGAAAGAAGCAACATTTCCCTTCAGCGTCTGAAAAAGTGCAGCTCAGTGGGGAAGCAAAGAGATGAGTTCATTTTCTGAAGCTGACAGCTGACAATTGCACCAAGTAGAATCTCAGCAGCAGCAGCAGCAGCAGCCAGCCCCATTGCCCACAGCAAGACAGCAAATGAGAGAAGACAGATGAACTGGACAGCAAGCGCAGCCCAGCTGAGCCCTGTTAGATTTGGAATTGGCGGTTCACCTCCACCATCAGGTGTGGGCTACGGGGAAGGAGGGAGTTTGGGTACAGCAGGGCTTAGCCAGATGATCTGTCCAAACATGCATGCCCAAAATGTAGTTTAGCCATTGTGGGATGATTGCATAATGCAATATATGGAAAAAGGTGGACCAGAGAAAGATGGGAGAACTTACTGTGGGAGATTCTGCTCACTGTTTTAAAAATGCAGGCCTGTACAGGAGAGCTTAGGTCAGGAGCACAAGCTGCACATGAAAAAGATCTCAGCTTGAATCTGTGGTATTGCCAGCTACTGAGAAACTGCAACTCTGGGCTAGACAGACCAATGGTTCAACTTAATAAGATGCAACAATCTGGATCAGTGGTTCCCAAATATTTTAGCACCAGGACCCACTTTTTAAAATGACATTCTATTGGGTCCCTCCTAGCTTTACCAGACTTGAAACAAGGAGATCTAGAAAGAAACAATATTTTATTTATTTATAATAACCAGAAAAAAGACAAACATTTCTCTCCCTATATTTACACATGTGGGCCCCAACTCATGCCCCACCAGCTCCCACCTGTGGAGCTACCCATGACTAGGAGAGCTGAAGTAGTGGGGAACCAGCTAGGTTCCATTGTTCTCCCAACATCTCCATCATGGGTACAAAAAGAATTAATTTCGAGTACACTTGTGCTTCATGAGCAACTGGGGTTCCCTCATTGCATACCAAAATCGATGAATACTGAAATCAATGGGAAAATAACTTTTAAAGATCCACTTCCAGGTTTCTCGCTCCTCTATGGACACCCTAAAATGCCTTGGTATGGATGCTATACCACATTCAGCCACTAGATGGGAGGAATAGAGGACTCTAATGACATGTAATGTAGGAAGGTGGGAAATGTGGAAAGGAAGGATTTCGGCCCTTTTTTTCCTTGCTACAAGGCATTTATTTTTTATTTTATATTACTGTTTATATTGTCTTTTATTGTTTTATCTGCTTTTAATCTTTACAATTGTAATATTGTGAACCACCTTGAGTGCCCTAATATGGGGCAGAAACGTGGGGTAGAAATTCAATAAATAAATAAATAAATTTAAAGCTGGATGCTGGCATCAGTGGTGAGTCAAATCAATATGGGATACTGAAGTCCCACTGTAATTTGTCTTTTCATCAGCCCATCCAAGTCAGGCCAGGGAGACTCTGCTAATCTTTTTGCCCAAGACTACCTGGATTCTCTATCACATCAGTGGCTCTGAAATTGCTGCCAAATGGGCACCAAACATCATCATCATCATCATCATCATCATCATCATCATCATAAATAATGCAAGTATTTATATACTGCCTTTCTTTGGCTGTTAGATTGCTCCTCTGGCTTTAATTCAAGGCGGTTTACGTAGGCAGGCTTTATTTCTCTAAACCCGCAAGGGGTTTTTACAAATTACAAAGAAGTTCTGTCTTTCAAGAACTACAACATACAGATGGAACTTTCGTGGTCTAGTCCTTCTTTCTGGCCACACGACTGCCTTCCTGCTGGCTGATAAATGGCTTCTCTGCTCCCACCAAAGAAACAGCTGGCCCAGCACAACTCCTCTCTCACAGGCAGCTGGAGACAGCTCTTATCACTCACACTTCTCAAGGTCTGCTGCTCACAGAGACCTCCGGTGTTGTCAAACTGGCGACCTTTAGATCTTATCTTCAGATAAACGGAGGCTTTGGTAAGATGGTGGAAAGATAAAATCCTAAAACATGTAGAGGAACAAGCAGCATCGTCATCCGCAAATGAACTACTGGAACGCTGGGAGGGACGTGGGCGGGACTTTCGCGTGATTGGCAGCCCGCCCGTTTCATTCTGTGGCTGCCCTGGCCTCGAGGGGGGGCTGCCCCCGGTTGGCGCGGCCCCCCGCTGCTTGCCCAGGGACCCAGCGCGCCCCCCACCTGTCTCCCCCGGCGAGCAGACACCCCTCGAGGCCAGGGCAGCCGCGGAACTAAATGGGCGGGCAGCCAATCACAGCGAAGCCCAGCGTAAGTCCCTCCCAGCGTTCCGGGAGTTCATTTGTAGATGACGCTGGGAACAAGTACTGCTGAAGGAAAGTCAGCATGGCTTCTGTAAGGGTAAGCCTTGCCTCACAAACCTTTTGGAATTCTTTGAAAAGGTCAACAGGCACGTGGATGTGGGTGAACCTGTGGATATCATATACCTGGATTTTCAGAAGGCGTTTGACACAATCCCCCACCAAAGGCTGCTGAAGAAACTTCACAGTCAGGGAATAAGAGGGCAGGTCCTCTTATGGATTCAGAATTGGTTGAGGGCCAGGAAACAGAGAGTGGGGGTCAACAGGCAATTTTCACAATGGAGAAAGGAGAAAAGCAGCGTGCCCCAGGGATCTGTCTTGGGGCCCGTGCTTTTCAACTTATTCATAAATGACCTGGAGACAGGCATAAGCAGTGAGGTGGCCACACAAAATTTTTTCCAGTTGGTGAAGACCAGAAGGGATTGTGAAGAGCTCCAGAAGGATCTCTCCAGATTGGGGGGATGGGCATTAAAATGGCAGATGAGTTTCAACGTGGACAAATGTAAAGTGATGCACATTGGGGCAAAAAACCAAAACTTCACCTATAGGCTTATCTGAGCTGTCTGTAACAGCTTAAGAGAGAGATCTTGGGGTGCTGGTGGACAATTCAATGAGGGTATCGACCCAGTGTGTGGCAGCAATTAAGAAGGCCAATTCCATGCTTGGGGTCATTAAAAAAGGGGTTGAGAATAAAACAGCCAATATTATTATGCCATTGTACAAATCGATGGTAAGGCCGCCTGAGGGGGGACATGATTGAGACATACAAAATAATGCATGGAAGGGATAGAGTCGATACAGGGATGTTCTTTTCCCTCTCTCAAAACACCAGAACCAGGGGGCATCCGCTAAAACTGAGGATTGGGAGAGTTAAAACAGATAAAAGGAAGTACTTTTTTACCCAGCGGGTAGTCAATCTGTGGAACAATTTGCCACAGGAGGTGGTGATGGCATCTGGTCTTGATGCCTTTAAGAGGGGATTGGACGGATTTCTGGAAGAAAAGTCCATCGTGGGCTATAGGCAATGATGGATTGTAACCTCCTTACATTAGTAGTAGGCTACTTCAGAGTACCGGGTGCAAGGGAGTGGCTACAGGATGCAAGCATCTTGTTGTCTCATGCCTCCCTGGGGCACCTGGTGGGCTGCTGTGAGATACAGGAAGCTGGACTAGATGGGCCTTTGGCCTGATCCAGCATGGCTCTTCTTATGTTCTTATGTTCTTATGACTAAACCTCCTGCCAAATATGGACTTCCTTCAGCAGCCTAAGATAAAGAGTCCTTTTAGGGCTCCGCCTCTCTCAGGCTAGTCATCAAGAGGCACAAAAGGTACAGATGTGATCATGAATGAAGACCCGCTGGCCCTTGGTGAATGAATGAGAGGTATAAGAAGACCCTTCATTAGTCTTCCCCACATTTTCCATATTCAAGGCAATACTTCCAAGCTGTCTCTTTAAATATGTACATGCCTGGATATTTTTTTTTCCTCTGGCCAGGTTAATTTGGAAGAACCTGAGCAAAGAGTCTCAATCAATACTTTATGACAGCACTCCTACCTCTCTCTGCTGTTGGGGAATGTTTTACAAACAGATCTGCACCTTTTTTTTTCCTTGATGCATTATTCACAATGATGAGCAAATGACTTCGGCAAATAAACCTTGATCTGCAAATCACTTTGCAAAACCATTGACGGCAAACATTTGCCATTCCAGGTGCTTGTCATTGACTTTCTCAATTAGATGAGCTCTTTGTGTCTGTGAACAAAAGTCCTCACAGTGCCTTGGGCTACCTTCTTAGAGAACTTTCACAAGATCTCTATATCTCATTTTCAGAGGCAGCGGAAGGGTGTAGTCTGGGGTGACACGAGCCATGGGCGCTGGCAGCGGCGGGGCGCCATTGCATGGAGACTAACCTGCGCGCTGTCTGGCCCTCCCGCCCTCCCTCGCGTCCGTTCCACTCCAAAATGGAGCTATTCCAGGTGCAGGGAGGCATGGCGGGGCAACGCACGGGGGCGGGGTGACGTGCTGGGGGCGCGGTTTTGTCGCCCTTCCATGGGCGCACTCAGGGCTCCATTAGTCCCTGCTCATTTTTAATCACTAAATTGTTATTAAAACATTTCCCCCCAGAATTTATAGGGTTGTAACCAAAGGGATACATTTCAATTAAGTGTGCATGCAGATGGAACACAAAAATAATGCTTGTTTTGCTGGCCCAACTGCTGTCTTGCTTCCCACGCACAGCTCCTTCCCCTCTGTCAATAACCATTCCATTCAGCTGCAGCTGAAGGAAAAGAGATGGCCAGATGGGGAACTGGCCAAGGACTGTGTTCCCTCTACCCTGCATGGCCATGCAGCTGTGTGGCTCAAAGCCAAGCTCTGCACACCATGGAGCTCAGCAACCTGGATGCATGGCAATGAGGCATGATGTCATCACCCAGCATCCAGAGACAGCATTGTGACACCTTTGCAACAATGCTAGGCTGGAAGAGAAGGGGTCCATTGTGCTCCATGACTGAACCTTGGTTCAATGATGTCATAGCATGACCTGTTGGATGAGTGGAACCCACCTGGCCAACTCTTTCCCCCAACAGACCAATTTGGCATGCCAATTAATAGGAAGTTTGCCTACTGCTGCTCCAGACAGGGAGAAGGACTCTAAATCCACAATTGCATGTGGACAGCTGAAAATGGCATTTCAAACAATGACGAAGACTCCTGGATAAGGATGTCCCAGGAGCTTTTTAGACTGTTAGACCTGCAGAAGATCCCTCCAAAAGAGTAAAAAATAATTGGAAAAATAGGCAAAAAATGGTGGTGGTGGAGGGACAGAAATAAACCCACCATTTTGGGCTTTCATCAACTGTTTGCCTAGCAAACTAGCCAAACAGTCGGCCAGCTGCCCAACACAATGCATTTCTTATAGTGAATTCTTGTCCAAGGCTCATAGGGGCAAAACCAGATAGATACTGATTTGCACATCAGAGAAGCCTTTTTCTTACTGGGTATGCTGAACTCAGGGAGGTGGAGCCCAGGTGGGGGTGGGTGGGTGGGAGCAGGAGCATAGCACTGACTCCTGATCCCAACATATATTACCTCTGTGTGTACAGAACTATGCACCATTTGTTTGTTTGTTTGTTTGTTTGTTTGTTTGTTTGTTTGTTTGTTTATATACTGCCCTTCCTCCAAGGAGCTCAAGGTGGTGTATATATGGTTCCTTCCCTCCTTTCAACCCCAAAACAACCATGTGAGGTAGGTGAGGGTTAACCCCTGCTAACTGGGCAAGAGGCACTTTTCCAAGTGGTGTCCTCTTATATTTAGCAGGGGGAGAGCAATTGTCCCTCTTCACCCCAGCACAGTGTCTTTCTCGTGGCTGTTGCTGGTGGCGTTCTCCATTCTTTTAGATTGTGAGCCCTTTTGGGACAGGGAGTCATTTAACTTTAATGTTATTATTTGCCTGTAAACCGCATTGTGAACTTTGTGTTGAAAAGCGGTATATAAATACTAGTGATTGATTGACTGATTGATTGAGAGTGACTGGCCCAAGATCACCCAGGCAGCCTTGTGGCTGAGTGGGGATTTGAGCCCGGATCTTCCAGGTCTACATTCAACTCCCATTCAGTTCAACCACTACACTATCCTGGCTCTTGTACATATATAGACCCTCCATGTGATCAAAAAAGCAAAAAGCAGCATCCTTGGTCATTTGGAGAGGCTCTATGTGCATATAGCTCTGCACACGGTCAGCAAATGGAGGTACCACCACCACCACCCTGTCTATTTGCTCAAGCCCCCACAGTTAGAAGAGCATTTGAAAAGGGCTACTAACCAAGTCTGTGTGATTCCCCCGCCCCCTGCATAGAACTAAAGTTTCCAGCCATCGGAAGGAGTGCTTTGGGGCTGAGCTCCACTTTGACTCCTGTTTATTTCCATCTGCCACCACCCATGTGCGTCAAGGACAACATCTGCCCCTGTTTGTTGGCAAAAGAAGGCGGCCTTGTCAAGCTTCCCACAGCATGACGAGATTTCAATGGGCTCAGTGAGAGTTTCTCCTTCTTCACAGACAATATGCCATTGTCAGGCATTTACTTCTTTGTTCAAGTAAGTAGCTAGTTCTTGGAAGCTGGAACCGAGATTGCTAACTGCATAACACAAATGTAATGTTGTATAATCTATTAGCATGCACCTAAGAGTAGGCAGTACCTCTTAGGAGAAGTGCTTTTCTCCTCGAGTTCTCTGGTAAATGTGCGTCGTGAGAGACTTTTGTAGCATGAACAAGACAACCCTGCTGGCATTTATTGGTTTACAAAAGAATCCCCCACAATCAACTTCTTTTCCTAGCATGAGCGTGGCATGGCTTTAATTGCACCCGCTGAATTTTGTTCTCCACCTGCCAGCTTTGTTCAAAAATAAATGAAATAAAATGCAAGCGCTGGAAAGCTGAGAATCAAAATCAAGGCCCTCCATTATCTGGGAGGTGAGGATGGTGTCAGATGGAACACTTATTCCGTTTGGTGCAGGACTGGAGGATGGCCTGTTGCACAAAGGGCAGACAAGGTGATGACCCTGTTCCTGGATGTGACCACTTTCCACTATGCATGGAGCACAAGCAGGTAGCTTGTGGATACCAAGTGGATACCGCTGCAACCCACCAATGTTGGGTAGGCACTGGAGACTCCTCGGAGGAAAGAGACATTCATCCCCTTCCCCTGGGTAAGGGCTCAGGGTGGGCAATGGGTCTCCTTGCCTCTGTGAAGGCTATTTTGCTGGCCTCCGTGTTGGGGCCACGTGGTGAGGGCCTCACGTGGTGAGGGCCTCCGTGTTGGGCCACGTGGTCTGACACAGAGCTCGGGATCTGGCAGTGAAGGTCGCCGCCGGTCCCACCCCACTCCACCCCTCGTCCCAACCAGGAATGCCCTCCTGCCTCACCCAGAACCAGTGCAACGCTGGCAGCGCTAGCCCTTACTGTTCACCAGCATGTGTTGCTGCCTCTGGGTTGTGTGGGGCCAGCGCTGGCCTGGCGCCAGTGGTAAGGCCTTCCTGGGGCCTTTCCACTGGTGGTGAAGGCACTTTACTGCACCTTCATGGCACCAACACCTGTGGTACACTCAAACCATGGGCCCTGTGCTATGCTATGGCTTGACAAGGTTTGGTGGTCTTGGATGTTGCTTTACCACCCAAACAGCCCTGTGCAATTAAGGATTCTGCACCCACATCTTGGCCCCTCTCCTCAAAATTAGGTACGTTTTGGCACTGTACTTCCAACGTGCATAGAGGCACAGTTTTGATGAGCTCTCACACCCCCTTTCCCATCCCCCACAATTCAAAAATGATGCTTGGAAAGGAGAGAAGGAACCAGGTTGTTCCTGTCACATGAGCACACATCTTGGGAACTGAGTGGAACTGGTTTGGGTGGAAAAGTATTGTTTGAACTGGCCCTTTTTGGTAAGGTCTGATATCATCTTCCACTGTCACTTGGACAGGCAGAGTCATAGCAGATGAATGTTTAATTGTGCCTGATGGCTTCGTTCAGCAAGCACAGAGCATATGGCTTAACCCAGTTCTTGCAGTCAAGTGATTTGCTGTGAGCAAACAATTCTGCCCATCAATTTTGTGCTAATGGATTAGTCTATGCACTATGACGATATACTATTACCCTGTCATTATATTAATGCATTATGGGCACAGAATTGCCAGTTCTCGTTTTAGGAATATTTTTCCCCTTAATGCCTGAAATGGCAAGATTTATGATATGACTGTGAAAATCCCAGCTTTCCTTTTCACAGAAGTGTCTAGCCTCATGATTTGTAATAAAAGCTTGAGAAATGTGATTACTGCATGCTATTAAGACTTCCAAATGAAAAGTCATTTTTTCACTCCCCCCCCCCAAAAAAAAATTCTTTTGAGTACAACATTAAATTAAAATCAGGCTCCTGGCCTGGCTGGGGGTGGAAGCAATTGGGACTAATTCTTAACATTTGATCATGAATGCTTGCTGTCCTTCAAATGCTATTGCTTTTAATGGTGGAACCCCAGAAAGATCATAACAAACCCAGTTAGGATCCTAAATGGAATTCATTAATGCACCACATTAATGGTTGCACCTAAAATGGAAAATATTTCTATATTCCACTATGACCTCACTGTGTTTTAACACTAGCCATGAAGATCGCTCACAGGTAATATAGTGCCCTTAAATGAAGAATGGCCAAATTCAAATATAAATCACAGAAGCCATTTTACAATGAGAATGTCATTCGTTTGATCCAGACCCATAAATATGATTATGCGAATATGCTGCATGACTGGAAGACTGATCTGACTTTAGCATTTGAGATCTCTCTTTTTTAAAAAAAACTGCTTTTGACTAAATTTCTATACCTTATGATTTGGGAGAGGGGATGGAATTCAGGAAACCTGGCTGCAATGTGGACTCTAGTACTGCAAAGATTTCTCTAGTTTCTCAAAAGATTTCCACATGGCTTTCAGCATCTTGACTAGGATGCTATCACATGCTCATACTTGCATTGTGCATCTGTGGAATCCCTTCTTGGGGAGAGGATTAGATATACTGAAATTTAGGGGCAAAAGTGGCCTGTATGAGGTCAGCTGACAGAGGCTGCATCAGCGGAAGATTGCATGGGGTCCAAAGGGGAGGCGGACGTGGGGGGGCCTTCCAACCACTGCCAATGCAAGCCACAGTGATCTGCTTCCTGCTCATTCACACAAGAAGTAGACCAATCCCCTCCACATCATCACACACTGCTGTCGGATGTAGAAATGTGGGACTTCCAAGTTTATTTACAGGGGCAGATGAACCAAGGAGCGCCTTCCTTTGTATGGTCTCCATAAATAAAAGGAGAATAACTTCCGGTTCTAGTGGCAGCATGCAAGGAGCATGATAAGGGTTTGGGGGAGCAGAGGCGGTGGACCTGTGGTGGCATTGAGAAGCATTCTGGGTCGCTCCACTCCTATTTTGAGGCCCATCTCAACCAAAGAGTGCACTGAACGGTCAATCCTAACCAATGCTGGAACAAGGAAACCAGTTGGCCTGCCTCATATCCAGTGCATCGGATATGCACGGCATATGTGTATCATGGCACATGATGCTAGGTGGCACATGATGCTAGGTTGAGGCTGCATTGTGGCAGTCCCAAAAGGGCTAATCAGAGCTGTGGCAGCAAAATCACTGAAGTAACTCCAAGCAGCCTGTGTAAGGCCAACTGGGCCAAGGTTGAGGGTCAGGATCCTGCCTAAGTGCTGGAAGCTGGTGCCATTCCCATCCATGGGCTGGTCCATCCATAGGCCCATCCTCCCCTTGCCTTTCCCACCCCTGATTCACCTCTGCCCTCCCTACCTCAAACCCCTGCACCTGCCTCCCTTGGATGACATCACCTGTGTGTTGCAGGCACAGGATGTGGCATGGGGATGGGGGCAGCACACGTCCATGCACTGGCCTCCATGACTCAAACAAAGGTGCAAATGTGCTTTATTGTGACACTCTTGGGCTGGCACAAGGGACTCAGGCTGGCCCATCTTCAAGGTAGGATTGAGCCCTGTATCCATCAACTTCTCATTAATAGATTCCACTATGACTGCCAGCTGAATGTGTGACCTGCCTCCTCGGAAAAGGAACTTGACTGAAGCGCGAATGGGGGATGTGACAGTTCTGTCTGTGATCAGTGATAGCTCATTTGCACATGCAGTCACTCAATGTGAACATGCATGTGTGAACCAGCCTCCTCTTTTGCACTTAGTCCAAATTCTCCACCCCACCCTATTGCAATGCACAAGACGTTCCATCTGTACTATGATACAGTTTGACTAAAAAGGGGGGAACAACCCAAAGACAAATGTTCTATTATTAACACTATTTCCAGAGCTGTTGAACTGTAAATACTTTGAGATTAGGCAATTAAAATGTGAACACCTCATTTGGCATTGTCACTTTATGTAAAGTATTGCAGGCTTTTTTTAGTTAAAAGTCTGCATGCTTACAGAACGAAGGAAAAAATATATCTGACTTTAGGCAGTGCTGAACTGAACTTCGCAGCTGGCAAAGCTCCATCTCTGTCCCATTGTGAGCTTGGATCTTGATCTTTGCAGAAGTACCGTACATGCATTCCAAAGATTTGCTAAGACCCAGGTGGGCTACTCTGTTCAAAACTGTGCCAGGGAAATCTTCAGGTATGGGTTATATTATACAATACTCCCAGAAAGTGGCTGATTGTTATGGTGTCCTTTAAGGTATGCTTCAGAATGATGGATCTGGTCCATCACTGATTTCAATAAACGGAGCTCAGTTGACTTTAATGGAACCCTTGCCGAATTCATATCACAATAAGTAAAGGTACTACTTATATTTAACCCTAAACTGGCATTCTACTCTCATATTCTACAATCTGTGGACCATATGCCAATGCTAACTCTGGCCATCAGAGATGGGAATTCGAAAATGTGTGATTTCTGCTGACTCATGTTCACTCAAGTCACCCCTGCCAACGACTCAGGCATTGACTCGAGACTCTGGCCACTGACTCTCAAATGAGTTGGCAATCTAGGGGACTTGAATCAGGGAGTCTGGGTGCATTTCATTACTTTGTTGTGCCACTTCCATGTCAAGCAATAGACCTCAAGGGAGGGGGGGGAACGTTTTGGCCACAGCATTGTTTAGCCCATGGTGGAGAGAAGGAGGCAGGCGAAAGGTAAGGGAGAGGTGGTTCCTAGAGCCATTGAAAAAACAATGTGCAGGCCCTCCTGCTTCATCCCAGCACATTTTTTTTCCTATGCTGCCCTGGGAGAACACTGTGACAGGGAGGCCGGGGCTCTCCCTGAGGTGATCCTGGCTTCAGGGGATAGTTATGCTGAAACTGTAACATTTATTTTGGCAGTGCCCTACCCCTGAAAGTGGCATTAAAAAGTCTTGACTCAAGTCAAAGTGATTTGTGAATTGTTGCAAGTCACGTCACCACGGGTGCACGCTTAGGACTCGTGCATGAGTCGAGTCATGGGGGGAGGAAACTTGTGACCTGACTCATACTCAAGATCACTGACTCAGAGCACAATTCTATACCGGCATTGCACTGGTGCTACCGTCTTGCACTGGTCCAGCGCTGTCGCACACATGCCGTCAAGTCAGGCGCTGGACCAGCGCAAGCAGCAGCGTCAGTGCACGGGCGCCGCTGAACCCGTCAACAGCGCTGGCTGTGCACCGGTCGAGTGTCGACGGTGCTTGGTTGGTGCAGGACCTCGCCAGGGGTGTGCCAGAGGCATGCTGGGGGCGTAACTGGGTGGCGCAGTGGGCGGCGATGGGGGTGGCGACATACGATGGCCATAGTGCCAAACCCTTAACCCCGTCCCCAGCCTCGGCGGCCCCGATTCGGGCTGCTGCTATGCATGTTGACCTGCGCCTGCAAAACAGTAGGTGCGGATCCGACCAGTCCCATAGGGCTGGCTGGGGTTTAACCTGGGTGCAAGAGAAAAACCTCCCCTTGCCCTGCCCTGAGCAGCTGCTGCCTCCTGCTGGGCTTAGGATATGACCCTGCTATGTCGACCTTTTTATGTCAGTGCTGCTTAGGATTGGCTGCTCTTCCCAACTCTGCTGGCCATGCCCTCTGATAGCTAGCTATCTGTCTAGCATCATTGAGAAAGGGGTTCTGTGTGTGTACAGGTGTACTGTACACTCAAATGGCTCTTCCATGCATACTGGATCCATGAATCAGACAGTTTCCTTTGCTTATGTGGAAGAGCCTTGCCTGTGTACATGCTCAGGGCTCCTTTCAAACTAATGCTAAATACATGACAGGTAGGGGCCATGCCAGTGGGCACATGGAAGAGTTTCTTAGGGCTTTACCATGCAGGAAATCTTAAAAAAAACATTCTTGGAAAAAAGGAGGAAAGACTCGCTAGAATTGAATTCTTTGTTTGAGAATATCAAACATCAACTTAAAAAAATGCAGGAACAAACAGTGAATAACTGTGCAGAAGTAGTTAGAGAGCACTAATGTGTAGCATACATTTGGCAACAAAGGAAAATATCAAAGCATGTACCACTAGCATGCGTTGCACTGCCTGATTTCTTGAAAGATGTTATCTCATTGCAAACTTTTTCAATAGATGCTTATAAAGGGAATATGAATGGGCAAAAATAACTTGGAACAAAGGAAAAATATACTTGTCAACAAGCTGTCTTAGAGCCACTTGACCGAGAGCCAGTACAGATGAGAATATTCAGACAAATACGTCTTACAAATAACTGCTTCATGTCAGAGAGGGCGACTTCTGTGAGATCACAATTGCTTTTCCAGGATTCAATAAGTCACCTTGACTCACCAGCCTTATAGAATTATGTGTGAGCATTGGCAAACATGAAGATAGAAGTGATTCAGTAGACAATAATGTACTAGGGGGCCCAATCCTAGCTAATCTTCCAGTACCGACACAGCCACCATGAAGTGCCGAGGTAAGGGAGCAAACATCCCCTTGCCTTGAGGAGGTCTCCATGGCTGCCCCTCCCATTGCAGGATGCAGTGCAAGTCATATTGGCATCAGTTCTAGACAGTTAACATAAGAACATAAGAAGAGCTTTGCTGGATCAGGCCAAGGGCCCAGTCCAGCTTCCAGTATCTCACAGTGGCTCTCCAGGTGCCTCAGGGAGCCCAGTAGACAACAAGATACTTGCATCCTGTTGTGACTCCCTTGAACCTGGCATTCTTAAGTAACTATTATTAACATAAGGAGATTGCACAACTCATCATGGCCTGTAGCCTATGATGGACTTTTCCTCCAGGAATCAGTCCAATCCGCTTTTAAAGGCGCCTAGGCCAGATCCCTCCCATGCATAATTTTGTATGTCTTAATCATGTTCCCCCTCAGGCGCCTTTTTTCTAGGCTGAAGAGCCCCAGATGCTGCAGTCTTTCTTCATAAGGGAGGTGCCCCAGCCCCGTAATCATGTTTGTCGCTCTCTTCTGCACCTTTTCCAGCTCCACTATGTCCTTTTTGAGATGTGGTGACCAGAACTGTACGCAATATTCCAGATGTGGCTTTACCATCGATTTGTACAATGGCATGATAATATTGGCTGTTTTATTCTCAACCCCTTTTTTAATTACCCCAAGCATGGAATTGGCCTTCTTAATTACTGCTGCACACTGGGTCAACACCTTCATCGAGTTGTCCACCAGCACACCAAGATCTCTCTCCTGAGCTGTCACAGACAACTCAGAACCCATTAGCCTATAGGTGAAGTTTTGATTTTTTGCCCCAATGTGCATCACTTTACATTTGTCTACACTGAAACGCATCTGCCATTTGGCTGCCCATTCCCCCAACTTGGAGAGATCCTTCTGGAGCTCTTCACAATCCCTTATGGTCTTCACCACCGGGAAAAGTTTTGTGTCATCCGCAACTTGGCCACCTCACTGCTTATCCCTGTCTCCAGGTCATTAATGAACAAGTTGAAAAACACCAGCCCCAAGACAGATCCCTGGGGCATGATGCTTTTCACCTCTCTCCCTTGTGAAAATTGCCCATTGACTCTCTGTTTCCTGGCCCTCAGTCAATTCTGAATCCATAAGAGGACCTGCCCTCTTATTCCCTGACTGTGAAGTTTCCTCAGCAGCCTTTGGTGGGAGGCTGTGTCAAACGCCTTCTGAAAATCCAGATATATTCAGCAGAGGACCTGCTGAAGCTCGCTGTCACATGGCCAGAGGAGAGAACCACACTGTGAAGGCTACATTTAAGATTGAGTATTCAGTGAATTCGCAGAATACTGTATATTTGTAAAAAAAAACCCATTGAAAAATGGTTTAGACTAGCCTGCCCATGTAAGCCGCCTTGGGCATTTGCTTCGGCATGGGAAAGGCGGAGTATAAATTCTTCAAAATAAATAAAAATAAAAATATGATATCCACCAGTTCGCCCACATCCTCATGCCTGTTGACCTTCTCAAAGAATTGTAAAAGTTTCGTTAGGCAAGACTGACCCTTATAGAAGCCATGCTGACTTTCCTTCTGCAGTACTTGTTCCTCTACGTGTTTTAGGATTTTATCTTTGATGAGGCTTTTCACCATCTTACCCAGAACCAGGGGCGAATCTATTTGAAAGGGCGCCCATAGAGCCCAATGAAAATGCGCCCCTAGGGGCACGCAACGTCATGACGTCACATTGTGATGTCATGACATAGCGCCCCGCCCCTTCTAAGAGGCGCGTTCTGTTCGCTGCCGCCAGCCCTTTAAGGACAGCGGCAGTGAACACAACGCGGTGGGGGCCCCAGCTGCGTTCTATTCGCTCGTGCCAGCTCTTTAAGGCCAGCAAGAGCGAACAGAAAGAATGCAGCTGGGGTGCTGCGTTCTGTTTGCTGCGGATCTTGAGCTGGCAGGAGCAAACAGAACGCGGCGCCGCCCAGCGCCCCGCCCCCCTTGAGAAGCGGGAGGGGGCGCCAGGTGGCAGCGCGTTCTCCTTGCTCCGGCTGGCTCTTTAAGGCCAGCCAGAGCAAGGAGAATGAACTCCAGGTTAGGATTGTGCCCTTGGGTGCATTTTGGTACAAGACACCCTCTTTTGCCTCAGTCACACCTTCTAAACACTCAAGGGGAGGCAATCCGAAATGCCCTAATCGTGTGAATCAGGATCAGAGGACAGTAGGACAACACGGCGGGGGGGGGGGGCTTGAGCTTTCATGCTCGTCACCAACATATTTAGGATAAGCCAGTTGTAGTATCATGCAGACCCATCCAGATAACAAAGAAAACTGACTTCAGCCAAACGCACGTTGTTAGATGTTATCAAATATTGAATGCCTCAATCCACAGCCCAGTCCTAACCGGAGCTGGCACAGGTTGGCCCATGCTGTATCCAACACTGGGAAGGAGCAGGCTGGAGGTCTCCTCAGAGGAGGGGACAATGTCCTCAGCCCCAGCCTGTGCAATGGGGCTACTTGGATCTGAAAGGATGGCACAGGAGTGAAGATGTTGGTCTGAGAGGAAAGATCCTGCTGTACAGATCCCCATTCAGCCATGGGGCAAATGGACAGTCCTGGCCTAGGCTTCCTCACCAGAATAAAAGGAATGGGGGAAGATGCATGTACAGTATGTTGCCCTGAGCTCCTTGAGGGAAAGGAGAACAGTATAATGGATACATAAATATGGAACATAGTGCAAAATCTTTAGATTTATAATTGATCTGTGGAACTAGTTAATGAATCTGTGTAACATCTCTGGAATCTGTGGAATGATTAATCTGTGGAACTCCTTGCCACAGGAGGTGGTGATGGCGTCTAGCCTAGGAGCCTTTAGAATGGGTTTGGACAGAGTTCTGGAGGCAAGTCCATGGCAGGCTGCAGGCCATGATGGGTGGTGCAACCTCCTTACATTAGAAGTAGGCTACCTCAGAATGCCAGATGCAGGGGAGTGGCAATGAGATGCAAGAATCTAACCCAGCATCCATGAAACAGCCACATGTTTATTTTATTGAATATAAAAATAAAAAATAAATATCAAATTAATATTGTGATTAATATTTGAAGAAAAGAATGTGGTGCTTGTGTGTGATAGAGACACACTGATCATAGTTTTCTGCAATACAGAAATTCTCTCTCTCTCTCTACACACACAGAGAGTATCAATAACGGGTACTTATGCTAGTATTTTATAGATTATATCCCTAGAGATTGCTGACAGCAGCAGGTTGGAAAAAATGCAGCTCGGGACTGGATGCATCTTGTTGATTTTCTGCTAAAGGCAATGTGACGGGTCCAACCTCCGGTATTCTGTGCTTCACAATCAGTGCCGTCTGTGGTTCAGGGAAACCATTCACAGACCAGCCATTTCAGGCCAGGTGTCCCTGACTCCATGCTTGTCCCTCAAGAGCAATTTCTCTGCTTGTTGCGGGCACTGCTGATCCAGCTCCTGCAGGTTATATCATAAAAATAAACGCAGCGCACAAAACTGCACTCCCCCATGTCATTGGTTTCTGCATTTTGCACATTGCTAAATATCCTCCTGACAGAAAACCTTCCCAGGTGTTTTGGGTCAGGACCAGGGCATGCACCTGACCTGCACTCAACTCTGCACATATTGTTGCTCATTGAAAAGCAATTGGGAGTCGGAGACCCTTTTGGGTGGAGGCTGGGCAGGGGAATTGGAACTGGAGGCTGCAGAGCTTGGTGAATGGAAGGTGAGGCAGCCGCAGCTGACTTTATCAGGTCTCCAGAATTAACTCCTATCAAAAGGTACAGGATAAAGGCAGAGGCCGCAGGAGCAGCAATGTTCCTCCAATTAGAAACTGGCTGAGGCTGAGGCGGATGGAGGATGAGACAGACAACAGTTAGCGGGCTTCACAGGTGCACAGTGTGACAGGAAGAATCAAGTTCTGACAGAAAGTGAATCAAAGGTTTTGTGGATTCCACTCTTGGCAATGGGTGGCCTAGTCCTACATATGAGGCAGGCGCATGCACACACACACACACACACACACACACACACATACACACACACAGAGAGAGAGAGAGAGAGAGAGAGAGAGAGTGCACATTGACATCATCATCTGTAGACAGTGGGATTTTTTTGTCGTTGTTACTGAGTTTATAATCTAGTGAGCCTCATTATAGCACCCTTCCCTTGTTTTCTATAGGATGCAGCAAAAGCAAGCAACAGAAAGACTTCAGCAATGCTGATGTGCTGATGCATGGTGTGCACTTTCATCCACATCAATCATGCTAAGTGAAAACTCCAAAGTAGCGTGTGTTCTCGCTTTCTGTGTGTGTGTCTCAAAAAAGAAAAATACATTTTTTTCTCCTTGTGGCTCACGTTGCTCACCTCAAGCACAGTTGTTCATCAAAGAAATATAAGGGAGAGCATAAAATTGTGGCATCGAAGACCTGTCATTCCAAATAAAGGACCCCTTTGATTTGCTCAGGTTAAAAAAAAAAAGATACTGGAATTTCTTGCACTTTTTCAAGGTTGGTTTTTCTAACAGAGGACCTCACAGGACTTGATTGGCTGTCATGTAGCTCAATGCTCAGATGAGCTGCCCAAATTGATGCCCTGCTTATACTCTCTGCTGTTTCTTTTTCCCGCATGGTCATGTATTCAGAGCAAACCTACTGGCTTGCACCAGAGAAGACACTTATAGGTCTGGTGCAAGTCTTAACATAGTGATATAAAGCAATGTGAGCGTTCATTCGAACAGGATTACAACAGGAATGATATAGTGATATTATTATCCTACCCTTCTTCCAGGGCCACTGACCTGATTTATCCTTACAACAACCCTGAAATGTTGGTTAGGCTGACTGATCCAAAGTGACTCACTGGCAGCCCCATCCAAAGCCCCACATTGGGCCAACACTAGCAGCTAGTTCAGCTGGCTCATTGGCATTTCTGGGTAGGAGGAAGGCTGTTAGGCCACGTCCAAACCCCCCGTCCCCAGGCCATGTGACCTCAATTTGGCCCACGTGGCGTGCTTGGAGCTGCACCTACTAAACAGCAGGTGCAGATCTGAGCAAGCCCATCAGCGTGGCTGGTGTCTATCCCAGGGTAAGGGCGCAAATGTGCCCCATGGAGGCTCTAGCCAGCTCCTAACTTGCACTGGATATGGCACTTGCCCAGCAGAAGTTAGGATTGCACCCTGAATGTCAGGATTGGGTAGAGATTTGAACCCAGGTCCAAGTCTGGTGCTCTGTCCACTATACCACGATAGGCACAGTTAGGCCCCCCACGTGACACACAGCTGCCTGGTATTCACTGTTTTCAGAACTGCGGACAGTGTGGAGAGAGCCACACATTCATGCACGCACCTGAGGCACAGAGGCTGCACCTCGTTCCTCCCTATCTGGACTATGAACAAATCTTGCAGTCCTCAAGGGAGGGGACTACAAGGCGGACAAGCAGACCGTGGGTCAACCAATTGCCAGCAATCAAAGGAATGCAATGGGGCAAACGTCAGTGGCAAAAGAGTCAGAAAGCAACACTTAAGAAGAAAGCAAGAAATACTGGAAATATTAGAAAGCAACCAGAACTAGGTTCTTGAGCGGAGGTTATACTCCCCCAGAGCAATGCCATGTGCTGAAGGGGAAGAGGCTGGTATTTGATTTTGTTGTTTCATGAAAGGTGCCGTAGGGACCCTTCTGGATTGACAGGTGACAGAGAAATCAATCAAACGCCTTAAGAAATATAGTTCTCTGCTGACAGCATGTTTGAACTTGGTGCATTCATAGACAGAGGCTGAATGTCCAAAAAGTGCAAACGTTTCACTCACCCATCCCCAAACACAGTGACTGGGATGTTACTGTTCTACCATACATTGCTATACCAAGGATTACTGAGATGTCATATCTCTCTCCCTCTCCCTCTCCCTCTCCCCCCCCTCTCTCTCTCTCTGTGTGTGTGTGTGTGCAGTAATGGCATCTAAATGATTTAGCAACAGGTACTCACTTTTGATTGGCACTTGTGTTGGGGCCTGCCCACCGGAAGTGAGGTCATAGCCAGAACCCAGGAACTGCCCCCAGGAACCGCTGCGCCTCCTTGGTAGGCCGTGCGGCGGCCCGGGAGAAGGCCCTGAAGTCCTGGGCCTTCTCCAGGGCTGCCACGTGGGCTACCAATTCCCCCCCAGGAACCACCATGCCTCCTCAGGAAGGAGCCCCAAGCAGCCTACCTGCTCATGCTGCTGCTGCCGTCACTCTCGCTCACTCCGCTGCCTGCCTGCCTGCCTGCCTGGCTCTGAGAACGTGCAGGCAACTCAAACGTTGCAGGGGGCGGGGCGGAGCACCGACGGAGTTGACGAGTGGGCGGGCGAATGGGCGGGGCCAGCCCTAATCCTAGGAACGGGTACTCGCATACCCCTGCGTACCCGCTACATGACATCTCTCTCTCTCTCTCTCTCTCTCTCTCTCTCTCTCTCTGTGTGTGTGTGTGTGTGTGTGTGTGTGAGAGAGAGAGAGTGGGGGGGGGTAACCTGGTGTGTATTATCTAACATTGTTAGGGAAGTGGCTGCTGGCATCTGCGGAAGAATGGCTTGGGGATGGCTGAGGTGGGGTGGCCTTCACCTGCAGCCT
>JAJKFI010000008.1:26854557-26865124 GCA_029204185.1 Lerista edwardsae
GGGGGGGCTGACAGCAATTGTTGCCCCATGGCAAACGGCACCCATTGCTCTTGCCCCCCCTCATGCAAAACCCTAGATATGCCTCTGGAGTGGCAAGGAGATGTGAGACACAGAGAGATACAGGAAGCTGGACTAAATGGGCCTGTGGCCTGATCCAGCAGGGCTCTTCTTACAGTCTTATGACCCAACTTCAAAAAAAGTTTCACTTTATCAGCTGTTCCGGTCTCTGGTTATAATGTCAATTGTAATGGTTTAATGGTAACTGTGGCTATAATGGTAAAGCAGTCCTCCCCACAAGTAGCAGGTTTTTTAAACCTTGATGCACATAGACTAATCTGTCCTGTCAGTCTTGCAAACCACTAAATATTGGATCATGACTTACTGGTGGGTCCAGACCAATGGTTTGGGAACTGCTGCCCTAGCAATCATACAATGCAAGATGCGGCTATCATAGATTATTGGATACTGCAGCAAATTGATTGAGAAGGAAAAATAAAGAGCACCATTGGAGCCAGTAAGTCACCCTGGGGGTGGGGGGCTTCTGGGTGAGGACCAGGGCTGGGATGAGGGCCAGTTGGGGGCATGCCAAGGATGGCTTGAGGGTGGATATCAGCGGCAGCAGCACAGCTGGTATCCCATGCCTCAGCATGCCTCTTGAACCCACTTGGATCAACATCTGGCACTAGCTTCCAGAGTTTGCCCAATTTCATGCTCATTGCTTCAGTGACACTGTCTAACCATCTCATCCTCTGCCACCCCCTCCTCCTTTTGCCTTCAATCTTTCCCAGCATGAGGATCTTTTCTAAAGAGTCCTCATGATGTGGCCAAAATAGTTGAGCTTCAGCTTCAGTATTTGTCCTTCCAGGGAGCAATCAGGCTTGAATTCCTGTAGGATTGACCGACTGGATCTCCTTGACTCGCAAGAGTCTTCTCCAACACCATAATTCAAAAGCATCTATTCTTTGGTGCTCCACCATCCTTATGGTCCAGCTCTCACAGCCATACATTGCTACTGGGAAAACCATAGTTTTGACTATGCAAACCTTCATTGGCAGGGTGATGTCTTGGCTTTTTATTAAGTAGTCTAGGTTCGCCATAGCTTTCTTCCCAAGAAGTAAACGTCTTTTAATTTCATGGCTGCAGTCACCATCTGCAGTGATCTTGGAGCCCAGGAATATAAACTCTGAGATTGCTTCCATTTCTTCCCCTTCTATTTGCCAGGAAGTGATGGGAGTGGTTGCCATGAACTTAGTTTTTTTAATGTTGAGCTTCAAGCCAATGTTTGCACTTTCCTCTTTTACCCTCATCAGAAGGTTCTTTAGGTCTTCCTCACTTTCTGCCATTAGAGTGGTATCATCTGCATATCTGAGGTTGTTGATATTTCTCCCAGCAATCTTGATTCCAGCTTGTGAATCGTCCAGCCTGGGCTTTTTCATGATGTACTCTGCATATAAGTTAAATAAGCAGGGTAAATATCTTTACCTTAGTGTTCAGTAAAACTTTAATGAAAAATTAGCACCAATATTGTTTTCTTCCCAATATTGTTTTGCAATCAGGAGAATCTGCCAATACATCTTTGTTGATCCCGCAAAATCACCTAGTGTGAAAGCCAGATTACGCTCAGTAGGTGAGCTACATCAAAGATTGCTATGTTGTACCCCTCGATAAAACTGGTCTAAAATGCCTTGATTTTCATCCTGCTTTGGTGATGTGCATGCTGTGGCCCTCCTCCTTGTACTGGAACATTTGCATTCATAAACTATGGTTTTTCATGGC
Source organism: Lerista edwardsae (assembly GCA_029204185.1). Lineage (NCBI taxonomy): Eukaryota > Metazoa > Chordata > Lepidosauria > Squamata > Scincidae > Lerista > Lerista edwardsae. Next base: position 26,856,334 of record JAJKFI010000008.1, read on the forward strand.
TGAGCTGTTTTGTTTTCATGGGCTGACTTAGGTCTGAGCCTATTATATCAACTATTCACAATTTCTTCCTGCTTTTGGGCAGCGCTAGCATTCCTTGAGAAAATGCTTGCAAATTAACTTCAATTATACTTAATTGCCCCCCAATCAGGATGTGCAATATATATTGCACACAAAGTTGGGGAAGATTTATACATGCTAAACACATTCCTTCTACCTGATCCTTGAGCATCAGGAGAATCCTCACACCAGAATATCCCTTTCAAATTATACCCAGCAGCAGCAGCAGCAGCAGCAGCGCCTCAGGTTTCACGAGCTTCCTTCTGTAACTGAGCCACAAACACAGGAGCAGAGGAGAAGCCCTGATGAGAATTGATTTCCTTCAGAAGCGGGACTCTCATGAGTGCTGCCAGGGAGGCCTGGGCTACCTCTGAGGTTATTGATCTTAATACTCACATTTCTCAGAGCTGGCAGCCCAGTCTCTTCCCATTTAGACTTGGCTATATGATGTCCAGTGATCTACAGGGGAGCCAATGGGACAGAACAACAGTCCCAGTACCCAGTACAACAATCACCTTGTCCCTTTAAATTCAATGATTGCATCATCACTAGCCGCTGTGGAGCAGAAGGACACATGTGGTGTCCTGCCTGTCAGCTGCATTGGGAGGGGAAGGGGTTATCCCAAGTGGGAGCCCTCAGAAGGAGGAGAAGGCGAGGGTGGCCCTTCTCCCCAGTTTCTTTCCTAAGGTGGGCAAATTGGCCATGCTGAGGTCAATCTCCATTTGAACTGTCCCTGGAGCCCTATTATTAGGGGAGTGGGGTGGAGGCACTTGAGGTGAGAGCAATAAAAACGTACTACATGTGAACCAGTGAACCAGTGAAGCTTTTGTCTCCTACTCATTGATTACTCCCTTTGAGTTGCACTGACCAATTCCCAAAACATCCTAGTTAAATTCTCTCAAACACACAACCAATGAGCTTGGCTGATTGTTGGAAAGGCACTAAGTCCTGCAGCTTCTTTGATTTTCTGCCAGGGACTATATTGGCTTTTGGCTGGGAGGTGATTATAAGGATTGCAAAGAAGGTATGAAAACATTTGAGCTACCCCTTTTCTTTTCCATGAAACACCCCAGTCCCTTTAGATGTGCCTCAAGAGCAGACCTGAAGAGTAAGTTCCAGTTGTATAATACAAACTGCAACCCACAAACCACATTGTGTGTGTGGATGGGGAGGGCTATTGCCATTAATTTTAAAAGGAAGCAGGCTACATTTATTATATAATTCTGTTGTCTTATAGGACTGGATGGAGTTACACTCCACTGGGAATGCAATCTGTAACTGTATTGCTATGGCAATTTTAAATTAGAATTTAGTGCCTTTACAATATTCCAGTGGCAAGTTCATTTTTTTTTAAAAAACCACAATCTACAGTTCTTTACCAAAAATGGATTATATTTAGCATGCTTCTTTGCTCAGTATTTGATTTTTTTTATTGCTTAAAAATATTGGGAAAAAATAAACATTCCATCACTTGCAATGTGTCGATATTTCTAGGTTTGTGGGAGGTGATAACCGTGGATGGTTGCCCAGCTGTTTAAAAGGAAGCCTCCAAAATAATCGTTTTTTAAAAAATCGAAATGGAAAAAGTGCATTGAAGCAACTATCATTTTTTAAAAAAATCTAAAGGTCAATATGATTGAGAGTGCAATCCTACGTTGCGCTAGAATGGCAGGCCTGCGCCATACCCAGTGCACCTTAGGTACGCTGGAGAGCCTCCTTTGAGCAAGGGCACATTTGTGCCCTTGCCCCAGGGGAAGCTCCGGTCTCCCCGAGGGGTTCTTCAGATCTGCGCCTCCTCAAGAGCAGGTGCAGATCCAAGGAAGCTGAACAGCCAGAATTGGGGCCGCACGGACTCCCGATGAAGCCTTGGATGTGACCTAACAGCCACATCCTGCCCCCCTCTCCCTGGGCCGGGATGCCCCCCAGCTGTTGGGATGTGATTTGGAACACTGGTGTAAATTTGCAAGTTGAAATGGGTTAGCAACTGAGCTTTTAGGCGGGAACCTGATCATGTGATGTGTACAGGTAAATGTTGCGATTATGTACGGGCTTAACTGGACTGTGTATCAGTTAGTCTGTGTTAGTGTGTGAGGAGCTGTCTTTGGAGTTAGATGCGTGGAGAGAGAGAGAGAGAGAGAGCTTGATATGATTTCTGAAAGCTGTTCTATGTAAATATGTTCTATAATACAACGTTATATTTAGAACAAGTCTCCGCATCTTTATTTGGAAGAACCTAAAGGTCACTCAACGTGTCCACCCTAACGCGCCAGACACATCCTGCCCCCCTCTCCCTGGGCCGGGATGCCCCCCAGCCCACCCCACCCTATTCCTCCCTCCCACCCTCCCTTCTCCCAGAACCACCCTTGCGCCAGTTAGACTCGGCTGGTGCAAGGGCAGCTCGGCGCCAGCACTCTTGAGCTGACACTACTGCTGGCGGCTGCCCTAGAGTTCTAGCACTGATGCAGGGGTGCCGGTTGGCATCCTCGCATCAGCGCTAGTGATGTTACACCGACACTATGCTGTAGCATCAGTGCAATGTCCATCCCAGGACTGCATCCTGGGAAACGGGAAACTTCATAATATGGCCAAGACAAGCATGCTGGCAAATATGATTGATGTAGATTTGCAAACAGGACTGTTTCACTTCTCCTCTGAGGACATTTTCACCCACAGTTAATGTCAGTCAATTTGTATTGGCTTTCCACCTTGCCAAGTACAGGTATATGCCGCATAACAACATTTTGGTCAACAATGGACGACATATACAATGGTGGTCCCACAAGATTATAAAGGTTTGTACCAGTTCATAGCCCAGAAGCATTGGGCTGTATTATTCCTTCATGCTTAGAATGTTCACACAATGGTGAACACATCTAATGACCTCAGGCTGTATCCCTGTCACTCACTGCATACCTGCAGTAGGAAATTCTGGTTCGAGGCCCTGTTTCCTCGTGGTCAGAAAGAAAGAACATACAGCACTTATAATATCTGCCTATTCAGTTGAAGAGGGGTTGTATCTCATGGTTGAGCAACTACTGTTCAAGTCAAAAATCCCATGCTTCATTCCAGACATTTCCTGGTAGGGCTGGGATAGACGCTTGGTTTGAAATCCTGGAGAGAAGCTGCTAGTCAGTGTAGAGAATTTGGAACCAGACAGAGGCGTGGGTTGATTCAATACGAGGCAGTATCCAGCCATGTGAAACTGGCTCAGCCATGTGGCGAGGTGAGGTGGCCTGCCTCAGGTGGAACCCTTTACCATTGGCTGCCTCTCTTTACCATCTCTGAAATCTGCCACTCTATATTTTGGAATAGACCAGGGGTGGAACTACGAACCCAGGGGAAGCACTGCCCCAATTCCGCCTCTCCTGGATTCCTTGTTCCAGCTCCACTTTGCCACTCGGAACATAGCGTGGCAGCGTATGGAGGAGGACACGAGTGAACTGGGTGAGCCATGGGCCAAGTCCAGCACTGCTGCTGAAGTTCGTGGTGACACTGGCAGGGGAGGTAGTGGCGGCGGCAGCTCTGTTCCCTGGTCAAAAAGTGGACCTTTGTCTCCACCTCTTCTGCCCCTTCCACCACGTCCGCTAAAATGAAGCAGAGGAGGTACATGGGTGGAAGGGACAGTGGAGCACCCAGAGGGGAGGGGATAGCAGGGCCTGCATATGCACATATCTGCATGGCAGCAGCCGTGATAAAAGGCACAGAATTCTGACAGCACTTCATGCATCATTTCCCTTGGGCTGGACTTGGCAGCTTCATTTGTGATGTTGCATGAAATTAAGTTTGATTTCCAACTCATTTGGTTCCAACTCACAGATGCCTAGTCTGGGATGCTCAGATGCAGGAGGAAGTGAACACTTCCTCTCCCCACTTCCTCTACAGCCTGAAATATAAACTGAGGACTTGCCCACGTGCCAAGAATTCTTTTTACCTTTAGTCTCTTGGAATCAAAGTCCTTGATACCAATTACTGGTCCAACAGAGCTAGGCAAACATCTCAACCAACACTTGTGGACTGATGAACTTCCTCAATGAGGAACTTGTGGACTGAGATTGTTTTACTGAAAGTTCTTGGAAAATAGGCTGGATTGGTGGCCTCTTTCCAGAGCCAGTCTGAGGGTAATTGCCCATCATGACTTGTTAGCAAATTTATCTGCTGTGTGCGCCTCACCGTTCCAATGTTATTTGGGAAGAAGGGAGTTCGGAAAGAGAGAGGTCTTCTACTCTTCCATCCATGGCTTTAGGATATCTTCTGCTCTTTTTCCTCTTCTGATGCCAGTGTCGGATAACTACCCCAATTCACTCACACTTCAATTCAACAGCCGTTTGCATTACCTCATAGCTCTCTTCTGACAAACCTATGGAACAGGCGCATAGTGCTCAACTGGAGCCTCCCAGGTGTAGAGAAAGGAGCCAGAGTTCAACATGGTGGTGCTTGGGAAGAGCATCTACCTTGCTGTACTCACTGGCAGAAGGGCCTATCCTGCAGGCTGGTGTCCCTGCTTTCCTAGCTTTTGTGCTATCATTGCAACATTATAATAAAACACTGATCGTCAGCACTCATTTGAGAAACAGCTCTAGTTTTCAGCCAACCCAAAGGCAAAAGATATTCTTCTTTCCACCTGGCTTGACACAAGATTGTTTTCCTTATAGTATGTTACCATTTCCTACAGTTTCTTTCCATGCCCATTCAATATCGATTTGGCTGCAAGAACTATCTAGGGCAAGCTAATGGTCAAGAGGTTCCTTACCAACCAGAAGCTACCCAGGAAAGGCTGCCCAAAGGTGAAAGCAGGCAGGAGGGCTCCCACAGCCCTCCACTCTCTGCACCTCAGCAGGGCCAAGCTCATGCTGGGGCAGCAGCATAGGTAGCATGGGGCCCTGCCAACGCATGGGCCTCAATTCGGCCAATTGCCCAATTGCCCAAAGGCCAGGCCTGCAAAGAAATAATGATGATAGGTTTCTTTGCCCTAAAATAGTGTGATTAGTTCCTGTCTTATGGTTCTTTCATGTAATACAGAATGTATGTGGTACATTCAAAGAAAAAAAAATGGCAGGGGACACACACAAGGTTTCTCTGTTCTTCCACCAAAGCTGGATTTTTTGTAATCTGCAAGATATGATTCAGAACAAAAGTGACATGTGATATTTACAAAGAAACAATGCTGTGCTTTAACTGAGGCATGATGTATAATAAGTAAAACGGTCAAATATTCTAAGGCTGAGGGCTGGATAAAATCTTGTGGTGGGCCAGATTTGGGCCCTGGGCTGTAGTTTGGAGGCACCCTGTGCCAGAGTTAATCGTGTCCTTACTATCCATTTTGTTCGGAAAGGTTCTGGGAAAAGGGTCAGTCTTGCACAGTGGCATTCACTGATGTTGGCATATGAATTTGTGGTAATGGTATCCGAGTCCATATTGTTCTTTATTAATAGTGCAGAACTGGAAGGAGAATAAAGAAGAAAAAGGGTTGGGGGATCCATGGAAAACAAAGCAGCTCAGCCCACTCTTAGCCAGGCTGGAATCAACAACTCTGTAAAACCATATGAGACTCTTTTGCTTTCCTATGTCACTGGATCCCTGGCAAGTTAGAAGTTGTAGTACCACTCTGTAGTAGTGGTGAGGCAGATCTGAACCCCAGCCAGCATGTGTCACCGCTAAAAACCTGCTGTGGTGGTGAAGGGAACAAAGTGCTTGAGCCCTGATGTCTTTGCCTCTGGTTTAAGACTCTGTGTAATGAAAGTACCTTATAAACTCCTTGTAATGAAAGTACCACATTGGGACAAAAAATAAAAACTTCGCATAGAGGCTAATGGGTTCTGAGCCGTCTATGACAGCTCAGGAGAGAGATCTTGGGGTGCTGGTGGACAACTTAAGGAAGGTGTCGACCCAGTGTGCAGCAGCAATTAAGAAGGCCAATTCCATGCTTGGGGTAATTAAAAAAGGGGTTGAGAACAAAACGGACAAAATTATTACGCCATTGAACAAATCGATGATAAGGCCACATCTAGAGTATTGCATACAGTTCTGGTCGCCACATCTCAAAAAGGACATAGTAGAGGTGGAAAAGGTGCAGAAGAGAGTGACAAAAATGATTACGGGGCTGGGGCACCTCTTTTATGGAGAAAGACTGCAGCGTTTGGGACTCTTCAGTTTGGAAAAAAAGCGCCTGAGGGAGGACATGATTGAGACATACAAAATTATGTATGGGAAGGATAGAGTCGACAGAGGGTTTTTCTTTTCCCTCTCTCACAACACCAGAACCAGGGGACATTCACTAAAATTGAGTGTTGGGAGAGTTGGTACAGATAAAAAGAAACTTTTTTATCCAGTGGGTAAGTAATCTGTGGAACTCCTTGCCACAGGAGGTGGTGATGGCATCTCGCCTAGGTGCCTTTTGGGCAGATTTCTGGAGGAAAAGTCAATTGTGAGTTATATGCCATGATGGGTTGTGCAACCTTCTTACATTAGCAGTAGGCTACTTCAGAATGCCAGGTGCAAGGGAGTGGCCACAGGATGCAAGCATCTTGTTTCGTGTGCTGAGGCAACTGGTGGGCCACTGTGAGAAACAGGAAGCTGGACTAGGTGGGCCTTTGGCCTGATCCAGCAGGACTCTTCTTATGTTCCTATTTACAAGAAATTAAATAGACACAATCTACAATGCTAGTTGCCGTATCCATGCTGAGAAGATAGTTAAGTATAAGTATGGGTTTGTAGACTTTTGCTAATATTTAAAATAGGTTGATCACCTTAAGTGTCGATATCCCTACCAATTTACTCAGCGTGCTTTGCCAGTCATGGCATAAAATACTAATTATAACAACACTCAACTCTCTGCCTTTTTAGAGTTCAATTTCCTCGGTAATCATTGTTATTTCTATTGCATCAATTAAGTTTGTATATTTCTCAATAATAAATATTTACTGGCAATGCTCTTTTGTGATTGTGTTGTATGAGTATCAAGTAGAAAGGAACCAATAAAAAGATCCAAGACTGGCTATCAAAGAAATGTGGCTGCTGCTTACATATCCATTACTACAATCCTGTCCCTGCCTGCTCTGGTAACATTGGAATAACAGGATCACATTCCATAATGGTAATGATTTTGTGGTCTACTATACAACACACCAAGGTCACAGCCGTGACTCTTTGGGATCCAGCAGCCATGGCAGGTACATCTCCCATGGGTTCCTTTTCCACTGTGTGTTATTTTATTTTTTTTTGCTTGGTATTGGAATTATAACTTTATTTCAACTTGCAATTTAGTACAAATTGATTATCACAACTTGAAATCACAAAACAGTAATTGAATGACCAAAGAATAGAATTTAATAGTTGCTTGTTTTTGTTGGCCAAGGGCGCAAACCTAACCTGGAGTTAGGCCTGCATAGTTAGGTCAACAAAGTTTGGCTGGAACAAAGGACACTGTGAAGCACATTTGGACCACACTTGGAGTCAGGGAGGATGGCACACGTCTGTGTACTGGCATCTCTGACTCTAAGAGTGGTCCAGATGTGCACCATCCTCCCTGACTCCAAGAGTGGTCCAAATGCACTTCATGGTGGCCCTTGAGCCAGCCAAATTTTGCTGGCCTAACTGTGCCAGCCTAACTCCAGGATAGGATTACACTCTGAATGAATTAAGGAAGTTGTTCTCAAACTTTTCCACCCCATCTTCTGTGTAGAGTTTGGCAATCTGGAAGTGTCCCCTGCTAACTGGGCAAGAGGCACTTTTTCCAATGGTGTCCCTCTTATATTTAGTGGGGGAGAGTAATTATCCCTCTTCACCCCTGCCCAATGTCTTTTCTAGTGGATGTTGCTGGGGGTGTTCTGCATTTTTTTTAGATTGTGAGCCCTTTTGGGACAGGGAGCCATTTAACTTTATTACTTGGGGGGGGATAATTTTTATTTCTTTTAGTTATGGGACAGGGAAAAGGTTACACATAGGGGAGACAAAGTTTTACACAATAGGTGAGTGGAGGGTTACCATTGATTATATATTGTAATAATCTACAATAATAATCTATATATAAAGAAGAGCGTATGTATGTATGTATGTATGTATGTTTGTTCCACATAGGCTCCGCAACGCCTGGACCGATTCGCGCCAAACTCGGCACGCGGGTGCCTTGGCCCCCCGAAACCATCGCTGTGCGGTTTTGGAACGGATCGCGCCCCCACGGGCGCGGGTACAAGCGAATTTGTGGTTCTCTATGGACGGCTATGGGCTGAAACGAACATTCCGAGGCTCTGGTGATGTCATGATGAGATGCAAATGACATGCGGAATCTTCAGGCAGCAACTGAACTCTTGACAGTTGAAGACAAACAGCAGCAAACAGATTTCCCACAGGGAATCTTATACCGGGCCAGGGAAATGTGTTCTGTGGACATTTGGGCGGTCTCTGCTTGGCAGTGACAGTTGGCACAAGGTGTTGTGGCTGTTGCTCTCACTCTGAAAGTTTACTTTCACTGTATAACATAAGGCAATTGGGCAGGTGCAACCAAAGGCTACAAAGATGAAACAACAGCGTACACAGGAAACACCTGAGGGAAAAAAAAATGACTTGCAATGCTACGTCACAGAGCTGCTACATCTAGAGCAACAGAAACAGTACAGCAGCGTGACAAAAGACAGCACAATAAGAGAGACAGAGCTGCTACATCTAGAGCAACAGAAACAGTACAGCAGCAGGGATGGGACATATAAACACCCGGGCACACATGTGAGTGGGGGGA